>CM053771.1:108752998-108820498 GCA_028658325.1 Potorous gilbertii
GTTTTTTTCCCTTTTCTGGGCATTTTCCCAGCCAGTTACTTGATTTCTGAGAGTCCTCTCCACTCCCTGGCCTAGATCTGCCCGCTAGTGCTTGGGGTCTGAGATTCAAATGCTGCTCCCCAGCCTCAGGGCTTTTGACAGCAGGCCTGACTGCTCTTCAATGGGGGCTTATCTGCTGGTTCTCAGGTGGGGGCAGGGCCGCCTCTCAGGCTCAGTTCCCTCAGGGGGTTTATATAGAGATCCTTTGTAGTGGAGCTGGGGTGGAGCTCCTGCCTGCTCTGGGAGTCTCTGGCCGAGCTGCCTCAGCCTCTGCCGCAGCGGCCGCTTCCCAGGGGGTCCGAGTCCCGGAGATCCCCCGCTCCCCTCTCAGCCCGTCCCTCTCACTGACCTGTGCGTCTGTGGGTGGAGGGACCTTCGCGGCTGGCAGAGATTCAGGTCCCTGATGCCTGCTTGGGTGTGCTCGCTCCTCTCAGTGCGGTGAGGCCGGGGCGGGGGAGGGGCAGACAGGACTCCACAGGGCAGGACTCTGCTCCCATCTGGGGTACCTTTGCGGTCAGTTTTTCAGGGCTCTCTGCAACGGAAATCTCCTTCACTGTGTTGCTGCGTGGCTTCCACTGTTCCAGAATTTGTCAGGAGTTCTTTTTACAGGAAATCTATAGGCTGTGGATTCGGAGCTAGCAAATGTGAGTCTTTCTACTCCGCCATCTTGGCTCTGCCCCCTCCTTGTTTTTTTATTCCCTCATTTGACCTTGTCCCTTCCCAAAAGTGTTTATTTCTAGTTACTCCCTCTTCCCATTTGCCCTCCCTTCTATTATTCCCCTCACCTCACTTGTCACCTCCTCCCCTACTTTCCTGTAGTGTAAGATAGATTTTCATACAAAATTTAGTGAGCATGTTATTCCCTCCTTAGGCCATATGTGGAGAGAGTGGCTTTACTTTTACCCTCTCCCCTTCTCCCTTTTCTCCTACATTGAACAATATCTCTTTTATGAGTTATAGTCTACCCCATTCCATTTCTTCCTTTCTCCTCCCAGTGTTTTCCTCCCTCACCCTTTGATTTTTATTTTATTTTTGTTTTTTTGTGGATATCATCTCCTCTGATTCAGCACAACCTGTACTCTCTGCCTGTGTGTGTGTGTGTGTGTGTATGTACAATCCCTCTACCTACCCAAATACTGAGAAAAGTCTCAAGAGTTACAAATATTTTCTTTCCATATAGGAATGTAAACAGTTCAGCTTTAGAAGGTCTTTTAAGATTTCTCTTTCCTATTTACCTTTTCATGATTCTCTTGATTCTTATGTTTGAGTCAAATGTTTTCTTCAGTTCTAGTCTTTTCATCATGAATGCTTAAAAGTCCTCTATATTATTGAATGACCATTTATTCCCTTGAAGTATTATACTCAGTTTTGCTAGGCAAGTTCTTCTTGGTTTTAATCCTATCTCCTTTGACTTCTGGAATATCCTGTTCCAAGCCCTTTGATCCCATAATGTAGAAGTTGCCAGATCCTGTGTTATCCTGATTGTATTTCCTCAGTACTCAAGTTGTTTCTTTCTAGCTGCTTGCAGTATTTTCTCCTTGATCTGAGAACTTTGAAATTTGGCCACAATATTCCTAGGAGTTTCTCTTTTTGGGTCTCTTTCAGGAGGTGATTGGTGGATTCTTTCAATATTTATTTTGCCCTCTGGTTCTAGAATATCAGGACAGTTTTCCTCGATAATTTCATGGAAGATAAGGTCCAGGCTCTTTTTTTTGATCATGGCTTTCAGGTAGTCCCATAATTTTTAAATTGTCTCTCCTGGATCTTTTTTCCAGGTCAGTTGTTTTTCCAATGCGATGTTTCCCATTATCTTCTATTTTTTCAAACTTTTGATTTTGTTTTCTAACTTCTTGGTTTATTTCATAGTCATTAGCTTCCCTGAATTCAATTCTCTCTTTTAAAGAACTCTTTCTTCAGTGAACTTTTGGACCTTCCCCTCTGTTTGGCTAATTCTGCTTTTTAAAGCCTCCTTCTCCTCATTGGCTTTTTGGACTTTTTTTTTCTATTGAGTTAGCCTCTTTTTAAAGGTGTTATTTTCCTCAGCATTTTTTTGGTTCTACTTTAGCAAGCTGCTAACTCACTTTTCAAGCTCTTCTATTGCCTGAATCTGATTGAAGTTCACTTTGAAGGCCCTGCAGGCAGGGGGTCTTGATTTCCTGTGACAGTATGCCTTGTTCTTCCTCATCTGAAAGGATGGGAGGAGACACCTCTTCACCAAGAAAGTAACCTTCTATGGTCTTATTTTTTTTCCCCTTTTTTGGGCATTTTCCCAGCCAGTTGCTTGGCTTCTAAATCCTTTGTCAAGAGCGTGATCCTATTACCCCTTTTCTCCCCAGTATTGTGCTCAAGGCTGAGATTGGACTCAGCTGCCTGATTTGGGTGGGGGCAGGGCTGTTGCTGAGGGCTGAAGGTTAGATAAATTGCTCCCTACCACCAGAGGTTTTAAACTGAACTGCCTGGACAATGGACCCAGATTGCCTCCTGGCCACCATAGCTGCCTACAGTCTGTTGCTGCTGTCAGGAATTCCAGTTTCCTCTCATCCTGCTGGGAAAGCCCTCCCAGCTTTCTTTGTCACTTGTGGGTTGAGGTATCTGGGAACTTCCCTGCTGAGAACTCTGCTCTAGGGGGTCTGTTCAGGTCCTGTTCCTCCCAGTGTCACATGACCAGGGCTGGGATGTGCTCCATTCAACGTCCTGTGAGAAAGACCTTTCCTGTTGGCCTTCCAGGTTACCTTTGGCTGGAAGCCTCTTTTGCTCTGTTGTTCTATGGCTTCTGCTGTTCTAGAATTTGTTGAGAGTCATTTTTTACAGGTATTCTGTGGGCTGTGAGGGAAGTGCTAGAATTTATGCATCTTCTTAGAAAGATACTTTAGTGGTTTGCCATTTTCTTCTCCAGCTTATTTTACAGATGAGAAAGCTGAGGCAAACACGGTTAAGTGACTTGCACAGTGTCTGAGGCTGAATTTGAAGTCAGGTTCTCTTGATTCCAAGGCTGGTGCTCTATCCATGGACCATCTCCTGTTTTATTGTGCCCTGAAGTCATACAAGGGGAGACTAGTCTTCCAATGGAGAAATAAGGGTTTGGGGAAGAGAGGTTTACAATCCTTGAATCTGGGTACCAGTGACCACCTCAGTTAATGGGGTATAGGCAGATAACTGTGTGGTGGATAGAGCTCTGGGTCTGGAGTCAGTCAGGAAGACCTAAGTTCAGATTTGGTCCCAGACACTTACTAGCTGTGCGACCTTGGGCAAGTTAAACAACCTCTACCTTCCTCAGTTTCCTCATATGTATCTACCTCCCATGATGGTTGTGAGGATCAAATGAGATATTTATAAAGTGTTTTACAACCCTTAAAGGACTCTGTAAATGTTACTGTTGTTATTATGGCAGAAAGAGCACTGGATTTGGAATTAGAGAAACTAGGTTCAAATCCTTTCTTTCTGATTTACTGCTGTTGGTGAAAGTGGCCTAAAATTATAAGGAGAGACCGGCAACCCTTCTAGCCCTTCTTGCACTAGTGACAAATACTATCCATCTCTCACAGAGAGGGAAGTAGAGTGTCACATTTTGCAACCCCAGATACATTTTCTTAATTGGTGAGACAGGGCTGATTTATTTGTTAATTAGCAAACAGAGGTACATGCAATGATGTGGTTTATTTTATTTATATTTGAGGTTGGCAGCTCTTTGGAGAAGCATCTTGGGATATGGGCAAGGAACTGAATGTGTGTTGTGGGAAGAATCTTGTCTCTTTTCTGGGGCAGGCAATGAGGAAGGAGAGGCGGTGGATGGATCATATACTAGGCTTGAAGACTACCTCAGATACCAGCTGTGTGACAACTTCTCTCAGATGCATGTATATACATATACACATGTACATGCACATCTGGACTCATACATATGTGTACATGTATGCTTGGACTTGTGATATACACACACTGCATGTGCATGTATATGTGTAAGTTGTAAACATATGTTTATGTTGTAAAACTTCCATCTTTCTTAGGGATTAAGGAACTCAGTGTCTGAATTCAAATTTGCCTGGCATTCAAAGCTCTTGATAATTTGGCACCATCTTACCTTTTCAGCTGTATTTCATTATTACTTCCCCGCTAATATACTCTATGTTTAAATTGATTTAGACCTCTTGCCTGTTGCCCTATACATCCTCCACTTTCCTGTTTTGATGCTTTTGCTTCAGCTTTTCCATAGGCTTTCCTGGGGTTTCTTTTTCCCCTCTTCTTACCTACGGTATAAGAATGTCTGTCCTTTAAAGCCCAACTCAAGTGCTGCCTCTTCCATGAACAAGATCCTGCTGTCTTCACACAGCACTGATTTGTACCTCTGTAAGATACTCATATAAGAGTTGTATTGATACCTTCTCCTCCTCCAAAACAGTAAACTCCGTGAGATCAGAGTCCAAGTCTTAGCTAGACTCTGTATCTTCTCCAATGCCTTATGTCTGTTTGTTGAATTAAATTACTCAAAAACTTTCAATTGTTCCCCACTGGCTATGGAATTCCTCTGAAACTCCCTAGACTGGCATTTAAGGCTTTCCACTATTTGTCCCAACCTTCTTTTTCAATTTTGTTTGCTACTATTCTCTTTTGTATCACCTAAGCTTCAGCAAAGTAAGAATTAAATTCATTTTCTCACCTTTGTTCTCTTTTTCCTGTTGTCCCTTCCATGTCTGATGCTTTTCTCTTCATTTCTACCTGTCAAAATCCTCTCCACCCTTCAAGGCTCATTTTAGATGCCATTTCTTCTGTGAAGTCTTTGCTGATTTTTCCAGTTGGATACACTCATGTCTAGCTACTTCCTTCTACCTTTTCTATTACACTCAACACATTCTGCCCTGGTAAAGTTGCATATGTTTTACTTCCTTATCTTAACTGTAAGATCCTCAGGGGGCAGACACAATGTTTTGTTCATCTTTTTACCCCATAGTACCTAGCTCATGGTAGGAGTTCCATGAATGTGTGTTACATTGACTTCATTTATTCAGTGAGCCTTTATTAAGTTCCTACTATGACCCAGGCATAGGGATACAAATTTTTAAAAAAAGGAAGAGTCCTTGTCTTCATGAAAATTATATTCTATTGAATAGAAACAATGTATACAAAGAAAAGTATACACACACACACACACACACACACACACACATATATATATATATACATATACATACATACACAGACATATATATGTATATATGAGCTGTATACAACATAGACAGTAATTTCCAGGGGAAGGACACAAATACCTGGAGAAAGAAGGGCTCATGACAGCCTTCCTGTAGGAGGTGGTTTGGAGTTTATTCAACTCTATCTGGAATCCATTTATACTTTGAGCTGGTGCCATTTCTTGAGGTAATGAGTGCCACATCAACACATTAAACAGCCTTCTCAAACTTCTCCTCAGCTCTGGTGTTCTGGGATTTGGCAAATGAGTCACTATTTTCCTCTAACACATTTGGATCTTATGCCTCTGTCTTACCTGACTTCAGCCCCCTTTCCTTTTCACTCTGTCCTCCCACATGGGCTAGGAGTGTTTTGGGTTCTGAATGAGGTGATCACAGCATTGTACCCAAGACACAATTGATCAGGGCCAGAATTTGTCCAGGGCCAGTGGGGTTTTGTTCCAGCATTCTGACATCTTGGGGTATGACATCATCCTCCCTGGGAAAGTTTGAATCCATACTGCCTCCCTGATAACCCTTTCCCTTTACTTCTGGGTCCTTCAGAAGCACTGATTTCCCTTGTGACTCTCTCCTTAATTCTGCAAATGGGGAAACTGAGGAGGAGAAGGCTGTAATAAGAAAGAAGATGGGGATATCTCTTTCAAAACCTTCATCTTGGTTCAGCCTATCTGAGGTCTGGGAGTTTGGGATGAAAGTGAAAAAAATCCCTATTTTTAGATTCACTTCCAATCTGGCCCCTGCCTCTCTGGAGCCATCAACAATTGCGGTGTGTGTATGTGTGCGTGGGTGTGTGTCTTTATTTTCCATTTACCTCGAAAATTGATAGATTTCCAAGTGCCCCTTAAATTTAAAACAGGGGGGAGAATGAGGGAGAAGGAGAATGAAGCTGTCCATCAAAATTAGCAGGGGAGTGGGTAAAGGTCATTTGATCACAGCTCGGCCGCTCTCTGAATTAACCTGCCTAACAGAGACTTGTTGAGTCTGAAGCTCTTTACAATGCACATTAACACAGAGAGGGAGGCAAGGAGACGTCCGGAGAGAAGGTCACTGCCTGCCCTTCTCAGACCATCAAACTTTGGGTGAAACTTCTGTGGAGAGAGAAGTCTAGGGCCAGGCAGGGAGAACAGCTTTTCTTAGCATTTACTTATCTTTCTGGGGTATAAGTCATAAATTTAAAATGTGTGGGAACATCCTGGAGGAGATCTGAGCCTGCAGGGTGAGGAATTTCCCATGAGTCCAAACAACCTATGCAATTTTTAAAAAGAAGGTGAAGACTTTCTCCACCACAGCAATTGTAGACTCATTAATCGTCAGTGAGGGAAAAGAAAGGGAGGCATTTAGATGATAAAGATGCTGGGAAATTAGAGGCAGCCGCTGCTCTGTTTACTGTTTTTATTTTATTTTTGTTATCATTAAATTGCTTCTAGTCACCTGTAATTTTCTTGGGCTGTCACAATTACAAATCTTTGAGGATTACCCAAGACACATACACAGGCAAATAGTCATAAAGGTATGATTTCAGTTTACTGAAGGGCTGAGGACCTCAGCTCTCTGTGCTATGAGAGCACCAGGATTATGGAGTATCAATCCTTTTCTTTTCAAGGCACAAATACACCTTGTGATATTTATGTATATGTAAGTCTGTATGTCTGGACTCATGACATATGTCTTGACCAACTAACTCCGGAGAGTGACTATATAGATCTGCTATCACATCTGTAACTAGGATGAGATGATCATGCTTTATCCCATGGACAAAAATTTAAGGGGTGTTGAGCGAGCAAGAATAACCACTTATTTAAAATAGTAGATGGTGCTAGGGTGATACCACAAGGGAACTCTTCCTCATATTCTTCTGCCATAACTCCCTTTTCTATCCTCTCCAGAATCTTTGGTAGTGTTGCCCCTTGTCTGAGGTACCAAAATGGGTAATTATGATTTTGATAGCTAATTGTTACTTAATGAGAAAAAAAGAGATGTTATTCTGATTTGTTGACTCTGGAAACTAAGTAAAAAATAAAAGGCCAATACTAGAGTTTGACTGGGAGTCAGAAAATAGAGAAATATAGGAGATCATTAGGAGAATTAAAACAGACCTGCAGCATTGCTTTTGAAGAGTTCAGACCAGAGTTGACCTACATGAGGATTGGGAGGGCAGGGGCATAAGACACTTTGTTTTTCAGGTCCCCAGTGGAACAGGACTTATCCTGAAGAGGCTAAGTCCACAGTCATGTGGACCTATAATTTCAAATGCAGATTTTTCAATGGAGAATGAGGTTTGGCCAAAAGAGAAAAGGTGATCTATAAAAAGTCTTTTTCTTAAAAGCTAAGCAAGGCTAGATTCTGCATCTACTACCTGAACCTGTAATTGCTATACAGCCCTCCCTCACTCAAAACAAAGTCAAGTGCAAGTCATATCATCATTTCTCTGATGGCCTGGTCTTCTTCGGGAATGAAGGACAAACACAAAACAAATTGCTACCAGTGTAATGTCTATACTCTTTTAATAATCATAAATTTTAGAGCTAAAATGATGTTAGATACCATCTAGCACAAAGCCATTATTTTTCTGTCAATCAGTAAATATTTATTAAGCATCCACAGTGTACCAGGCACTGTGCTGTGTAAACTGAGGTCTAGAGAGATGAGTGATGTTTAACGTTCAGTAGGTGGCAGAACTGGGCATTAAACACAGGTCTCTTGATTCCAAGCCCCGTCAGTATACTGTCCACCACACTGGAAATGTCGAACTTAAGTGGAAACAGGGGCCACTAAAGCATAAATAAGTATTCCTGTATTTTGACAAAGGCAACCACATGTTAGCATTATCTTTGTTCTATTGTATTTTTGTTTATTTTCTTAAGTATTTCCCAATTACATTTTAACATGGTTCCTGCACCCATGGGTGAACCATAGGTGTTATGTCTGACATGTCTGTTCATACTGTATCGCATCTTTCTTACCTATATAATAGATCAGTTTCTGTTCTCAAGAAGTCTTTGTTGCTGAAGATTCATTAGGGGAAGACCCCAAAGAGATAGTGTAGTGTAATTCAAAGATCACTGGATTTAAAGGACATGGTTTATATCCCAGCTCTTCCTACTTGTGTGACCTTGAATCACCCAACCTTTCTGAGTCTCAGTTTATTCACTGTAAACTCTAAAATTCCCTATCCTACTCCTACTCCCATCGATGACTTGGATTCTCAGAACTTGGTTGCATTGCGTATTCATGGTTCTAGGGGTACTCCTGAGGAAGTGATTCTCTTCAGCCTCCATCACTGTGCTTCCTCTATTGATTATCAAATAAGAATCATTTAGTCAGTCAGCTTTAGGTGACTTTTTAGAAAATAGTATTTATGTATAGAGATGGTTCAGTAAACACACTTAATACCAAACATCTAAACCAACTCTTTCATCCCCTCAATCCCCACTCTGTGACACATTTTCCCAAAAGTACATACTGAGACCAAGGAAAAGTGTGCTCAAGCTTAGAGTATTCATTGGGCAAGAATAACGCATAGCTCTTTCCTCCCATTCATAGGAATGCTCTAGAAGTTCTCCCTAAGAAGAGTGAATTACTTCTGCTATGTCCTTGGTTCTCAATGCAGAAACTGCCTATCAACTCATTCAGTGCCCCCAAAAGTACTCCAGTGGGATGATGTTAAGTCCACCATCCTCAGGACCCTTTGAAGCTTACAAGTTCTTTCTCAAACAAAGTTTATTAAGTTCCTACTATGACCCAGGCATAGGGATACAAATTTTAAAAAAAAGGAAGAGTCCTTGTCTTCATGAAAATTATATTCTATTGAATAGAAACAATGAATACAAAGAAAAGTATATATATACATACATACACAGACATATATATGTATATATGAGCTGTATACAACATAGACAGTAATTCCCCTTTAGGGGGCTCATTACAGGGGTGCACCGGAAGTTGAATCCAGTTTTAAATTTTTAAATGAGCTCTGGGGCATGGTCAAGTTTCTGCGGGCTATCTAACAATTTTTTGTCTTATGTAATGGGTCACTTCAGTTCCAAAAGACTTTTCACAATTAGTCCAAAGCCTGTGGTCAGTGATTGAGATATATTTTCATCTGGTTACAGTACTGAGGCTAAAAAGGAGTGGGGTGATTTTTGACTCCACCCTTACATACAAAACAAGGAAGTTGGGCTAAATGACCTCTATATTCCTTTCTAGCTCTAAATCAATATCATAGGAATGGGAGTCAGGAGACCTGAGGTCAGGACCAAGTTGTAACTCTGAGCAATTCCTTCATCTCTGTGCTTGATTTTTTCCCTCCATAAAATGTAAAATCAGGCTGTTGTCTTGATCCCAACATTCAGACAACCAGAGTCTACAAGTACAGGTCAGGGAGACGGTGCCTTCAGAAGGACAAAGAAGTCCCAGGCTCTGAAAAGGTAGCAAACTATTGTGCTAGTGGATAAAGTAGACTTGTGGGGCTGCCCCATGAACCTTCCTGGCTAAGGAAAAGAGGCAGTAGTGCTGGCAGCCTAGAATCAGGTATGACTAGAGCATGCTGGTGATATTGGGTTTGAAAGTTAATTAATGTCCTCAGGGTGAGTTAGGAGAAATAACAATTGCTTTGATTATGGAAGCAGATGACAGAGAAGACTCTCTTTAATTGAAATAGCTGGGGAAGAGATAACACAGAAATCATCTATTTCAGACTGGTTTCATCCTCCCTCTCTTTTTAAACTTTCATTGGCTGACTAACCAGGATCCTTCTTATCACTAGCCCCCTTCCCCAAATAAATAACACCCCCAAATAAATAGCACATATTTATATGTGTAAATAACACATAATACACAGGTAGGAGTTCATTGTTGTTACTATTAATCTGCTGTTACTAATAAAAATAATACTCAAAAGAGAAGTATAGTGAGCCATCCTCAGGGTAAGAAAGACCCGGGTTCAAGTCTTACCTCTGGTATACAGGCTGATTGACTCTAGGCAAGTCGTTTAACTTTTCAGTGACCCAGGCAATCTCTAAAACTGTTATTGTGTTTGTCCTTCATTTTCAAAGAAATCATGACATCAATGAAATGATGACAAGATTTGCAGTTGACTTTGATTTGAGTGAGGGAGGGTTGTGCAAGGTCACTAGCCTCACTTTCTCCTCGTGAGCCATCTGGATCCAGTGACCAGATATTCATCAGGATGACTGGAGATGGCCCAGGATACAATCTCTCTAAAGCTACAAATGGAAGAGCAGGTGCCCATCTGTATTGGTAGAAGGAGCTCCTTACTGGGAGATCTATACCTTCATGAAATCACAGGGTTAGTTAAAACTATTCAAATGCATCCACAATCTCAAAGATTTGGTGTTTTCTTCAGTGATACAGATCTCAACCTATTCACTTTTGCCCTTCTTGTGTGACTTTTGTCCCAGTTCTCCTCCAGTTCAACTTCAGTGCTAGAGAGAAGTCATTCAATGTTAGCCCTGATAGGAGGCTAGCAATGGATCAGTCCATATGTTGTCCCTTACCTTTGCTCCCTGACCAAATCCTCTTCATTTTCTATCATATATTTCCCTGCCAATATAATTTTCTTCTGTTCTTTTTCCTTATTTGGTATATGTTGTACCCTGCTCAGGCCTACAGTATACTCCATTGTCCTCTGTGTGATACTCATTTTAAATTCTTTGGAAAGTGGGTTCCATAAACTGTAGCCATGTATTACCAGAGGATATTGATATTAGCTATAAGGTCAATAAAGAGGCCTTGAAATTCCCTGAAGTCAATCCACCTTACTCTCCTCCCCCTATTTAGTTCTGTATCCAGCTCATTGTCCATTTGTACTCTCTGTCATGTATGTATAAGTATGCACACATATACATACATTTGAACACATGATATACTGATGTACAAACTCTAATGATCATCATCCAATCATATGGTCTAATCTGGGTAATAGATATTATTTATCCAATTGGTTTTTCCTCTATGGATGATTAAACCAAAGTCTTTTAGTGATCATGGATGTCTTCCAGGGGACTGTAGCATTCTGGGGCTTGATGTGACCAATACAAAGTCATCTGCATACCAAATCATCTGGAGGATCTCACTTTGAACTTTAATTTCTTCTTTACACTGGCAAGCACCTTTATCAACCAATCTTCTCCCTGTTTCATCACTAAGTAATGTTTGTGATCACATTATAGCTAAACAAAGATAACACTTTTCTTTAAGGACTCTTGAATGATTCAGATGTATAGATAGGAGATACTTTATTGGAAGAGAGTCTTCTTATGCTAAATCAAACATATTTAAAAAACAATCAATAAATAGTAAATGCTGTTGAATCTTGTATTCTTTTTACCTGTTGATTGTATAATGATAAAGATGTATTCTATTATGGAATATTGCTTGCCTGCCTACTTCCAACTAACACTATCATTGAAGGTGCCCTTGATCCATATGCAGATGACTTTCATAAACATTTTATATAGATGATATAGGCATATAGGTGGTGAGGTATGACACTTCTTTTATTCACTTTTTGGGATAATAAGCCCTAAATTTTTTTCCCTCACACTCTTGATATCTTCTCCTCCCTCAAAAATCCCAATACACGAATGTGTTGCTTTCAGCAGAAAATTTCTTGCATATTTTTCCTAATTCAGCTACTTTTTCATCTTTGTTATGTTTAGTGTGACTTCTATCTCCTACATAAGTATATCTAGTATTATGGTTTTATAATCCAAGGGTAGTGGCTCACCTGTCCTTAATGGGGAAAAGTTTGCCATAAAAATCTTTGTAGATCCTTTCCATTTTTTTCTTTTTGTTGCTCTTCCATTTTCATCACTAAATGACTATTTAGTTGGACCTCTTGACAAGTTTTCCTTAAATTGGATTTATGTTCCATCATTCATATCTGTCATCATCTTTCTTTGTAAGATTTTGTAAACAAGTTCATATTCTGTGACAATATTGCCTTTGGCTTCCGTCTCTCTCCACTTGGCAAAGAAATCAAGTGTTTGCTGAATAGACTCATTTTACTTTAGGTTTTTTTTGTCTCTTTGTCATAACAATTTACATTAATTAAACTTCTATATGAAATTTTTATAATCAATATTAATACCCTTTCTTAGGTCCGTTACCCATTTTTCACCATCTATAACTTATTTCACATCAGGATTGCATTATTTGAATTACATGCCATATCTTTTTCCTTCTTCCAGTTTCATACTCATTTGCTTCTTTGTTTTAATGAGTCAGGTATCTAACTGTACAAAACAACTGATTCAGGAATGGTTACTACACCAACAACAAACTGTTTTCTGTCAGTTAAAATTAATTTCATTTTTTTGTGTGATTTGGTATTTGCTGTGACCAATACCTACTAATTCCTTTCCTGTATATTGTACAAGTCTGGCCTCTCTTTCATATTTTATAATCCATCTCTCACCTGTTCTTATTTATTGAAGTGATCAAGTATCATAGATTATGTTGAGTTAAGTTGGAGGGAGGGAGGTGGAGATCTTATGGATTTCTTCATAGAATTTCCTCTAACCCTTCATCTTCTGCAACAGATGGTGATGTGTACGCTGCAATTATTTTCATGGCATTTTTTTGCAAATACTGCAACCCTAGATGACAAATGTCCTTTAAGATGTTGTTTCTTGTTGCCTTTGGGTGCCTGGTAAAATCAGCTTTTCCAATTACTTTATTTGACTTTCCAAGGAATTCTTATGATCTATCCCTCCATTTAACTGCAACTCTCTTCTTTCTTCTCATTTCATTTGTTGTATGAACATTTATCATTGAATCCTCCCTCCCCCTAGTAGAATGTTTACTTGTTGATCACTGCACAGCAATCTCACTTTAGAGTTCTGAGGTCCTCTTAAGTTATCTTAGGAGGAAAACTGCTTTACCCCTTTATTTTTGCTGCTCTATGTTCATTTCATGGCAATTTTCTGTCTGTTTGTGGAGGAAATCTGTAGAGCCTGGAAATTTCTGACCTACTCCGCCATCTTTCCAGAATGCCCTTCCAGAGTTCCAAATGCCAAATTAAAATGTATGGATGTTCTAAATTCATGTGGTATACACTTACAATTTTCTATTATTCTGCTACCATCACTGTAGAAGTAGAAGGGGACAGTCACGACTGAGGGCTGGTTTGTAGTTTTCTCTGTTTCATGGATTGCCTTGGCCAAAGGGATCATAAGCATGTGGCCAGTTTACTGGTGATTAATCTCTCTGCTTTTAGCTAGGTAGATCCTCAACATAATTGGTTTGTCGCTGAGATCCTCCTCAAAGCTTTTCAATCACTCTGGAGACTGCTAGAGTTTATATTCCACTTGTATGTCTTGATAACCTAGGATCACCTTTTTACCATGAAGAGATATCACAGGAGGATTTTGTAAAGGCATCATCATATTGACAATGATAGATGATGTATACATGGTCCTTTAAGGTTCAATAAGGTATTGATTATTGGCTTATCAAAATAACCTCATTACAATAACATTAATATCAACATCAACACATCAATAAATTTAGTTAGCAATTAATACATTAATGTTATTGTTTTAAAGATGAGAAAACTGATAATCAAAGAGATTAAGTGACCAACCTATGGTCAGGCAGCTAGTAAGATAAGAGATGGAGTTTAAACTCCTACGTTTTGACTCCAAGTTAAGTGCTCTTTCCACTACATTATGACAAGAACTTTTTTATGTAACAGGACATTTCAGGAACATTGGATTCAAAGTTACAAGACAAGAAGATCATTTCAAGTCTTTTTATTTTACAATTAAGATAGCTGAGGCCCAGAGAGGTCATTAGATCATGTATTTAGACTGAAAGGAGACTTAAGAGGCCATTTAGTCCAATTCTCTTATTTTACCGATAGGGAAACTGAGACCCAGAGAAGTGAAGTGACTTGAGGAAATGAGTTGGTGTAATGTGTAGTGCGCTGGATT
Source organism: Potorous gilbertii (assembly GCA_028658325.1). Taxonomy (NCBI): domain Eukaryota; kingdom Metazoa; phylum Chordata; class Mammalia; order Diprotodontia; family Potoroidae; genus Potorous; species Potorous gilbertii. The sequence goes on from CM053771.1 coordinate 108,767,193, forward strand.
TAGAGCCTATACAAGTTACTGAGCCTTTCTTTACCTGTTTCTTCATCTGTCAAATGAGAATGATAATAGGGTTGTTGTGGGACTCAAGTGAGATAATGTTTGTTAAGTTATTTGTTAATCTGAAAGTGCTACGTAAATGCAAGCCATAGTTGCTGTTAATATTGTCCAAGATTACACATGTATTAAGTGATGGAGTGGAAAGCTGAGCCTAGGGTCTTTGACTCCAGATCTCATGTTCTTTCCACTAAACCTGTTCATGGGTTATAGACTACTTAAGAGTTTGCAAAGCATGTCACAGAAGAAGAGTGAGGCAGATAATGGAAGCATCACTGTCTCCATTTTTATAGATGGGGAAACTGAAGTTTAGAAAGAAAAATGACTTGATTATGATTCCACGGCCCACAGGTCACAGTGCAGGTCATTTGGCTTCAAGTCTACTGTGTCACATGTTAGTTTTGCGAATGGCAGCTTAGGCATGGCCCAGAGATGGCCCCCAAAGCAGTACAAACCTGGAACCAATAGCTTCGTATTGACATAGTTGTGAAGCTAGAACAAGAGAAAGACAAAAAAGAATTCAGAAAAAGGTGAAGTGTGAAAAAAAAATAACGAAGATAAAGAAGAGAAGACGAAGGCAGCTCAGTCAGCTTAGTGGAGGAGGGTTGAGAAGGGAAGAGGATTAGGTTTGTTATCTAGAAAGGAGCTAAGAATAGCTTGGTGAAGTTGATTTAGGCTAGCAGCCCAGACAGAAGCTAGCACAAGACAGTTCTGGGCATAGGAAACAATAGAGGATAAAGAAGACAGCTTGGGATGTTGCCTGCTAGAACTTGGCCTGATCCCAACTGGGAAGAACCTTATTTTTGTAAGAAAATACCACTGTAAATGCACCATCCTACTCTAAAGGCTTCGGTGGCTCCCCATTACCTCATGGAGCCTATAATTCAAACTTGTCAGGCTTATATTCGAGGAGGCAGTGTACTGCATTGAAGGAGCCTTGATTTTGGAGTTGGAGGATCCAGATTTGGACCCTGGCTCTACTACTTATTACTTGTGACCTTGAAAATGTCCCTTAATGGTCTTTAGGCCTCATTTTCCTCAGCTGTAAAGTCACAAAGTTGGACTGGACACCTTTGAAGTCCATTTTATCTCTTAATCTGCAGCCCTATCAAGGCCCTCCACAACCTAAGTTTTCAATCTTCTCTCCCTATACTCCCCTCCAGTCAACCTCATCCTTGTTTCAGGGTTTTAGGCCAGGAATCATAATGGGGCTTTGTTGGAAAGACATACCTGGTAAAGGAGTATGATGGAACCCCAGAAAATGGGCAGTCATTGGGGTTGACTTTTCTGGGTGGCTGGAGGGAGGTAGGGTGCCATGTTTTGGAGAGGAAGGAAGCATACCCCTCTGAATATTAGCTCATGGGACAAAGCCCATGCTGTTCCATGCTCATTTCAATTCTATTGGTTGACTTCCTTGTAGTTGACTTCTTGTACTTTCTGGAGCCTGTGAAGGAGGTGCAGGTGAGAAGGACCTGCCCCAGGTACTAGGTTCCCATTCATGATTCTGAGTTGAGAAAGTAAGTTGCTTTTAGCTAAGATACCATATAGCCTTCCTAACCAAGTCAGCCAGATAGAGTGCTAGGTAGAGTGGAGATAGTACCAAGGTCAAGAACTGACAGAAAGGGAGTCAGGTTACAAGGAGAAGACAGCTAAGAAGAATAAGTGTAGGTGGTTATATCACTTGACATTGTTTTCAGTTTTTAAGCTCCTTTAATTTGTTGATTATATGCTCCCATATAAACATACTCCTACAGTCTGGAGCAGTAAACCTTTTAAAAAGCAAAAAGAAACAAACAAAAACCAACACAACCAAAAAGAAAATTAAGAAGGTTGTTTACCATTTTCAGGGAGAAGGGAATTGTAAATAAGAAAATGTCCCAGTCCTCTCTTGTAACTTTAGCTGAGTTTGGAACAGAGGAGAGGTGGTACTGGAAAACCAGTGGGGGGTGGTAGTGAACAAGTCTTGGAACTTGGATCTCAGAGAAGGATTCTGAGGCTGTCTGTTGCTGTACTTTTCTTGATAGGCAGGTTGTGTTCTGGAAAGCACTCTTATCTTTGGCACCAGAAGACTGGACACTGAATCCTAGATCTGGTAAGGCCAGTGAAGGGATCTTGAGCAAGATTCAACTTTTCTCTCTCACGCTTAGGTTCTTCCTTCAAAAAAACAGATGTCTCCCACTTAAAAGGGTTGTTTGGAGGAAAGCACCTTGTGAATGAACAGCAAGGCATTATCTGCTTGGGAGCTCCTTTTCATTCTTATCCCCCCACTTAGGAATGAAATCTCATTCTTTGCTAGAGCATAAGGTCCTGCAGTGAAGTTTCTGTCTCCAAGGGTGATGGGTGTGTTCCTTTGAGGAAGAAGGCAGATGCAGCCATGATATAGCAGCAATGAGGAGAGCTCATATTCATGCAGCAACTCCCAATTTAAATCCATTATTACCTCTCTGGGTCTATGTGTTCATCTATCAAATAAGATGATTTGATGAGAGAAGCTCTGAGGTCCCTTTAAGCTTTTGATCAAATGTTTTTAAATTTTCCTGCCTGTCCCAGAAACTTCAGTAGGCTAGGGTAACCTTAAGGATACCTTCTCAGAAATGTTTTTAAATGCATAAAATAAAATACATAGGATTGTATAGGAAATCAATCACATTAAAATACTGTTGTCAGTTTTTTTAAAAAAAATGAGTTCATGTCTTGATATGATTTTGTGCTCTCCTTTCATGTTCATCACCATTCTGTGAGAGAGGTAGTGTAAGAATTATTTCCATCTTACAGATGAGGAAACTGAGTCTCGTGAAGTGAAGTGACTTGCCAAAGGTGACATGGCTACATCTTGTGACTCCATGTCTACTCTTTGGTAAGAAATATAAACTCTAGATCTGATCCTGAGCAAAAGTGCTGTTCTTCCTTTGGGTGCTTAACATAAACCTTATGTTTCTTTCTACTTGCTTGGCAAGTAGATGTCCCTTCCAGCTGAGTGTATGTTCTTAAGTCAAGTTTTTTTTGGGATTGAGTCACCAATGCCTTCTGGAAACTCCATGCTTTCCCCTTTCACATTTATCTCAGTTTCTCTGTCTCTGTGTATCTCCCCCTTCTCTCTCCCTCCCTACTTCTCCCTCTCCCTCTCCCCCTCCCTCTCTCTCCCCTCGCTCTCTCTCCCTCTCTCTTTTTCACCCTTTCTCTCGTCCCCCCCTCCTCCCCCTTTCTATCCCCCTCCCCACTCCTTCTCTCCCTTCCTCCTCCCTCCGTCCCTCTCTCTCTTTCTCTCTCTCTCTGTCTCTCTCTCTCCCTTCCCTCTCTCTCCCTCTCTCTCTCATTGTCTCTCCCTCCCTCTCTCCCTCCCTCCTCCCTCCATCCCTCTCTCTCTTTTCCTGTTTTTTCTCTCTCCATCTCTCTCTCCTTCTCTCTATTTTACTCCATCCTCCATCCATCTCTCTCTCTCCCTCTCTCTCTCCCTTTCTCTCTCTCCTTCTGTCTCTCTCCCTTCCTCCTCCCTCCGTCTCTCTCTCTCTCTCTCTCTCTCTCTCTCTCTCCCTCCCTGTCTCCTCCCTCTCTTTCCCTCTTTCTCCCCCGCCCTTCCTCTCTCTTTCTCCCTCTCTCTCTCTCCCTTCCTCCTCTCTCTGTCCCTTTCTCTCCCTCTCCCTCCCTCCTCCCTCTGTCCCTTTCTCTCTCTCTCTCTCTCCTCTCTCTGTCTCTCCCTCCTTCTGTCTCTCTCTCTCGCTCTCTCTTTCTGTATTCCAAATCTTTGTCCCCTAAAAACCCAGCTGATCCTCATCCCCTTCCTGTTTCCATCAGGCACTCAAACAGTACTGCTTTGTCTTAAAGTTCCCTCCTCTAGAAATTTAACCTTCCCCCGCCCCAATACACACCCAGTTTTAGCTTCTCTAATAAATACCTCTGTGGTTTGTTTTGTTTCTAGCCCTCTGCCTGAATGCTAATTGATTCCTACTGAAAGGGATAATAGCCAACCCTCCCTTTCTCACTGAGCCATATTGCTCAATTACTACTGCTAAAGCATTTCACTCCACAGCCTTCCTTTTATGGCTCCCCATTCCCTACTAGTGTTAAATTATAAAATACTTCACCAGTATGGAAAGAACACTCCTGGATCGATGGTAAAGCCACCTGAGTTCTAGCATTGACTCCGTGATTGTGGGAAAGCCGCTCGATCCCTCTGGGCCTCAGTTTCCTCATCAGGAAAATGACTGAGTTGTTTATAATATTTTCAGATGACACAAAGCTGAGGTGGACAAGTAATACTGGATAACCATCAGGATTTTAAAAAATCCACAGGCTTTCATGATGGATTGAATCTAATAAGATGACATTTGATAGGGATGTAAAATTCTGTACTTAGGTTAAAAAAATTCAACTTAAGTACAAGGTATAGCTAAGCAATATTTCTTGTGAAAAAAGATCTGGGGGTCTTAGTGGTCTGCAAGTTCAATATGACTCAACAGTGTAATCTGGAAAGCCAAAAAGCTATGTGATCTGCATCACTGCACAATACATTATATGTGCATTGAAAGGTGTATAGTGTCCAGCCCACAGGAGATAGTCAGACTGTTGTATTCAACCCTGCTCAGATAGTATCTGGGAGACCACATTTTAGGAATGACATTAACAAGCTAAAATGTCCCAATTACAGTGACCCTAATGATTAGGGGCCTCAGAATTGTGCCATATGGGGCAGATGGGTGGCACCGTAGATAGAATATGAGCCTTGAAGCCAGGAGGACCTGAGTTCAAATCCAACCTCAGACATTTATTAGCTGTGTGACCCTGGCCAAACTACCCAACCCTGATTGCCTCCTCCCTACACCCCTCCTCGCTAAGTCTGTTCCTTATGGAGATTAAAGGAAGTAGGAATGATTAGCCTAGAGAAGACTTTGGGGGACAGGATAACAGCTTTCCAGTTTATAAAGGGTTATCATGTGGAAGAAGGATAACACTCATTCTATTTGGCCTCAGAGAGTGGAATTGGAGTAAATGGATAGATGTTACAAAGGGGCATATGTTTTGACTCAATGAAGGGAAAAACTTCTTAAATGATTAGAACTATCCATTAGAACTATCCAAAAAAGATAGTTAGATGGCTCAATGGGTAGAGTGCTGGACCTGGAGTCAGGAAGGCTCATCTTCCTGGGTTCAAATCTAGTTTTAGATACCTACTAGCTGTGTGACCCTGGGCAAGTCACTTAACCCAGTTTGCCTCAGTTTCCTCATTTTTAAAATGGGCTGGAGAAGGAAATAGCCAATTGCTTCAGTATTTTGACCAAGAAAACTCTAAGTGGGATCATGAAGAGTTGGACATGACTAACAAACGACTTAACAACAAAATCCAAAAGAAGATTGTTTTTGACAAATAGTGAGTTTCTCCTTATTGGAGGTCTGTAGGTAAAGAAAAGGTGATATAGAATAATAACAAAAATAATATTTTGTAAATATTATACAAACTTTTTATTATACAAAGTTATTTCCAAAAATATCCTGTACAGGAGTAGATGGAATTTGATGGCTTCTGAGGTCCCTTAAATCTCTGAAATCTGGTAATTCTGCCTCAAGGATCTTAGGTATCCCATAAATCTAAAGAGTTCATGAATGCTTACCCCAATTGCCTCAAAAAACAAACAAAAAAACAAAACAAAAAAGAGGCAGTTCGGTGGCACGGTGCCCTGGAGTCAGGAAGACCTGAGTTTCAATTTGGCTTCAGACACTTACTAGCTGTGTGACCCTGGGCAAGTCACTTAACCCTGACTGCCTCCCAAAACAAAACAACACCGAAGAAGAGTTTATGACTAACAGGTAGTTCTGAAAACTTTAGGGATGTGCTGGAGCCAACTCGTACAAGCTAATAAAACTTGATTGCTAAATTTTCAATGTGAACATTTACAGCTTGGAAATTGGCAAACACTAAAATTTAGGGATTCATTTGTTATTTTTGTCTTAAGAACGTGATGGAGAAAATTATAATAATTTAGATTAAACTTAAAAGTATGTCCTGCCTTTTTGGAGGGTCTGTTGTTGATCATTTATCAGGATACCACTGGATAGAACATTGTTTCTAGATGATAAAGGTGAGTTTTAGATGAATAGCTGTGTTTCTGTGGAGCTATGGAAAGGAAATCCACACAGTGCATTTAAAAATGAAAAAAATAATGCTGATGAATAAGCAACTTAACCTCATGTAATTATTCCCTTTACAATGGTATGGTAGAAAGAGCACTAGATTTGGATTTAGAAAGTCTGCGTTCCTGACTTAAAGGAAGTAAGGGGGATGACCTCTATGGACCTTTCTAGCTTGTTATAAGATTAAGTTCGGTTGTCTTGAGACTACCATGACAGTCTCCCCTTAAGGGAGCTTATAGAAAGCTTCTAGAATATATTCATGGACAACAATATTTTTAATCTTAGTACAGCTGTGCCCCAAATAATTTTTTGTCTACCACCAGCTTGTTTTTTCTTCCTGATAACAACGCCCCTCCCCAAATAATATTTTGCCCTGGCCCCTGATATGTAATTCATCCAGTTCAAGGGGGGGCCCAAAATCAGAGTATAAGAACTCCACTCTCAAAAGGGTGCTTTGGAGCACACCCTCCCCTCCAGAAGAAGGAATACTCCCCTTCCTGATGGACGGACTCATGTCTCTATGCTCCCTAGTGCAGCACTCCTCTTAGGAGAGCTATACTCTGTGTTAGTGTGTATGCCTATGTTGTATGTCGGGTCCCCTTCTCCTCTCTTCCCTTACTCCTCTTTTCCATTCCTTTGCAATAAAACTTTGTACTGAACCCACTCCCATTGTTTCACATGTTATTCTCAGCACCAGAACTCATCAAGGGATTGTTTTCCTTGATTCTGGTTGGCCTAACAGGCTTTAAACATAAACTAGGTATGGGGAGGAGGATTTTACTTAACCTCTTGACAATCTCACTGATACTGGGGCAAGTAGGATCTCAAAACCTATGGTTTTATGAATTCAACCCTTTCTGTTCTAACTGTTGTAACTTATTAATTTAAAATGTTGCTAACTGTAGCTATTTTTTCCCCTTACCTTTACTCCTGACTACTTTTTATCCCGCACTGGCTTTGCTCATAGCTGCTCAATAAACATTCTTTTCTTTCTTTTTTTTTTTTTCTTTTGAAGGCAATCCGGGTTGGGTGACTTGCCCAGGGTCACACAGCTAGTGAGTGTCTGAGGCTGGATTTGAACACACGTTCTCCTGACTCCAGGGCTGTTGCACCATCAAGCTAACCCCAATAAGTATTTACGAGTGAATCAGTGAACTGCCAGATTGGCTTTGGAAGATGATGAGGACAATGCTTATAATAACGGAGCTGACATTTAGACAGTGTTTTGATGTTTACAGACAGTGGTTTAATGTTTAATGTGTCTTTCCTTTCAAAAAACGGGAAGATAAAAGGAAGTTTGCAGCATCACAGAGTTGTTTTTGCTGGTCCTTTGCTCTTGAAGACCAGTGACATAACGAGGGTGATGTCTTGACTTGAACTGGATTTGGGGGAGAGCTGTGCAGCCCCTCTCCTGAAGAGTCATCAGAGTTAGAGGACCGGGGACTTTAAAGGCCATGGCATCCATCCCCCAGCTCTCATTTGACAAGGCCTAGAGAACCAGAGGGGTGTGTGCCCTAGGGATTTGAACCCCAGCTCTCCAACATTTGATTCAGCACCTTGTGTGTCTCCTACAACACACTTGTCCAAGTGAAATAACAAAACTAGATTCTGCAAACGTCCTGTGTTTCTGTGGTTTATGTCCCCAGAATGAGGTAACAGCACAGTTCTTGGTATAGGCAAGGTAAGTTCACATCTTGATTCCCAGATACTGTATTCATGTTCTACTCTAGGGGTAAAGAGCCTGGTCGGTGGACCTGCTGTTATCTTGCCTTAGTTCCCATCTCCCAGCAAAGTTCAGCCCCCAGCTCTCTGAGAGGGTGATCCGGTGGCATTTTCCTGGTGATCTTTGCTGCTGGGCAGAGAAAGGTTGACTATAGGCGGAGAGAGCCCTCCTCTGTGACCTGCTCCTCTCTCCCTCCCTCCCTCCCTTCCCCCAAACCCCGGGCTACACTTTGAATATGAAGCATTGAATTGAGTCACTGTAATGAATGAAGCCGTTGGATATCTCATTTACGGTCTGACATCCATGCTGGCACCTCGGCAGTTGCCTCTTACCCCTGCCTGGGGAAGCCACTTATGAAGATAGCACATTGCCGATCTACAACCGTCCACCCGCAACCAATCCATTTATCACTGGGCTTCCATTAAGGATGGGACCGGGTCGCGGGGAGGAGAGGGGAAGGGGAAGAGGAGAGAAGAAATAAGTCAAGATAGGCCTTTGGATATGTCTCTTTTAGCAGTCCATGCTATTAGCTAACCAAATCTCAGAGGAAATTTGGGGAAGCTTTTGTAGCCTAGGAAGGTGCTGAGGGTCTCTTCAAACTTAATAGCTGTGTGTGACATTCCCAAATGAAATAATGCTAAATGTGTGTATGTTAATTGGGCCTTACAGGTATCCACAGATGTTTACCAGCCCACAGACCACCGAGTCATCTTCCTGGTCATAGATATTATATGGGGCTCTAGGCACAAAGGCATTTTTGACCCAGTAAGCAAAATGAACTGTTGTCTTTCTTATGCAATATTTCTTTGGGTCAAGGAATGCATATTAACAATAACAAAAGCTAACATTTGTAAAGTGCTTGAGGATTTGCAAATACTTTATATATGTAGCATCTTGTCATAACAAGGTGAGATGAGTGGATGAGATTATCTCCATTCTACAGATGAGAAAATAGAGGGTTAGAGAGGTTAAGTGACTTATCCAGGGTCACACAACTAGGAATTGTCTAAGGCAGGATTTGAACTCAGCCCTTTCTGACTCTAAGTCAAATACATTATCTATACCAAGATGAACCTAGTGCTTTTTCCCATTTCTTTGGCAGGTACCATCATCTTCTAGGCACCCAAGTTCATCACTTCGATTCCATCATCACCTTCTCATCCTCATTTGTCCCACATATCTAACCAGTTGTCAAATTTTGTTTCAATCTCTTCCATATCCCTTGAATCTATCCCTTTTCTTTCTTTTACACAACCTCCATCATCTCTTACTTGGACTGCTGCCTGACTCAAGTCACTCCCCACTTACATCCTTCCTCCCAGAGTGGCCAAAGAGATCTTGCTGAAGCACAGGTCTCTCCATGTCAGTCTGCTAGTCAGTAAGCTTCAGTGGCCCCAACTTGCCTTTGCAGCCTAATTCCACATTATTCATCTTCCTGGGCAGCTAGGTGGCACAGTGGATAGAGCACCAAGTGCAGGAGTCAGGAGGACGTGAGTTCACATCTCACCTCAGACACTTGACCCTCCCTAGCTGTGTGACCTTGGGCAAGTCACTTAACCCCAATTGCCTCATCCTGGATCATCTCCAGTCATCCTGATGAATATCTGGTCACTGGATTCAGATGACTCTGGAGAAGTGAGGCTGGTGACCCGCACAGCCCTCCCTTACTCAAAACAAAGACAAGTCATGTCATCATTTCTCTGATGGCATGGACTTCTTCAGCAACGGAGGATGTACACAGGCATTCATCTTCCTATACATTATAGTCCAGCTAAACTGACCTTAGTGTTCTTCATATGTGATTTTTCATTTCCTATCTCTAGCTGTCCACCATGGTGGAATGTGTTTCTTCCTCACCTCTGTCTCTCAGAATCCTTAGATTACTTCTAGGCTCAGCTCAAATGACATCTTCCACATGAAGCCTTTCATGATCTGTTCGTGTTTATCCCCAAACCATCACGTGTCTGTTTTGTGCACACCTATCTATGTACTTGTTGTCTCCCCTGGTTAGACTGCATGCTTCTCAAGGATTGGGATTCACTTTAGTCTTTGTCTCCAGCAATGTACTAGGTCCTTAGCACCTAATGCAGCGTGGTGGTTGTTGTGTTCATCCTTCATTGCTAAAGAAGACCATGCCATCAGAGAAATGATAACGTGACTTGCACTTGACTTTGTTTTGAGTGAGGGAGGGCTGTGTAGGTCACCAGACTCACTTGTCCCCATGAGTCATCTGGGTCCAGTGACCAGATATTCATCAGGATGACTGGAGATAACCAAGGATGCACTGGGAGACCTTGGGTCCTTTAGGCCAAGGTCTATGCAAGTACTCAGTTAAGGTGAGGTAATGCCCATTCAGTGAACAGACTTGTTTAAGAAGTAACCAGGGCATGGCCCCTTTAATGAGACCAAGAGAAAGAAAGTCATTGCGCTGGGAGGGAAACAGCAAGAGTTACAATTGATAATCACTCTGAAGCCATGAGAGGTCCAGAAGAGTGGTACACTGCAGAAGGAATCCAAGCACCCTCTAGAATTTTACACCCTGGAGTCAAAGTTCCAATTGCTTTGCCCTAGTTACAGCTCTGTTCTGACTCAGATCTTGAAACTCTTCACAATGTATGCTGCTTCCTGGACTTCAAACTTTCTTTCCTGTGGGTGGCTGTCCCAGGGGCCTCTGGGTAAATCTATACTTTGCCTAGGAATAAGGAACAGAAGAGTCTGAATGCTTGCACTCTGTCAAGTGGCATGGCCACTTGGAAATTTTCCCTGGATTATTTGGAGGAGTCTGTTTCATTCTGCCGCCATGTCTTTCTGCCTCAATCTTCCCCAAGAATAGGGCTCTCGTATTTTGGGAGGAGGTCACAGAACAATGCTTCATCCCTTGGAGGTAAGCTGGCAGACATGAACAGTAGAGTTCGACTGCTCCAGGCTGCAATTGTGGCAGCTCCTTTGATCTTTTACTGACCAGTAAATTATTTATTGGGTCAGTCATAAAAAAACCCAAAGACTATAAAATATATTTATAGTATCACGAAAATCTCCTCTCCTCCCTGCCGTCTTCAGATGTCTACTGTGGACCTCCTTGTCTATAAAATTGTCAGTGCACTGTAACATCACTGTGAGCTCTCCCTCCCTCCCTGCTTCCCTCCCTCCCACCCTATATCCCTTCCTCTCTCTCTCTCTCCTTTCCTTTCTCCCTTCATTCTCTCTCTCTTTCTTTCTCTCTCTTTTTCTTCCTTCCTTCCATCCTTCCTTCCTTTCTTCCTTATTCCCTTCCTCTGTTCTTCCCTTCCTCCTTTCTTTCTTTTCTCTCTCCCTTCCTTTCTCCTTTCCCTCCTTTCTTCCTCACAATATCCGTTAGTAATGTCAGGAAGAGCCACGAGAATGTGCCTTCCCCCATTTATATTGGGTGGGGTAGGGTGGGAGTGGGGGCCATTTATAGATGTCAACAACTATCACAGAGTCACCAAAATGACTCTCTCTCTCTCTCTCTCTCTTCCCCGTCCCTTCCCTTCCCTTCTTTTCCTGTTCCTTCACATTTCTTCTGAACTCCATTACATCCCCCCTACCTTCCTTTCTTCCTCAATGATCATAGAAAGTACTTTTGAGAACATCTAGTCAAACCTCCTCATTTTACAGACAAGGCAACTAAGTCTCCTAGGAATTAAATGACCTCTTCTAGGTCTTTCAAGTCATAGGGAGCAAAGGCAGGCTCCAAACCTGGATTGTGATTTAAATCCAGGGTTCTTTTTACCAGGATCCAAGAACTGCAGTTTGGTTTGAAGTAAGGTTGAGGCAGCCGCAAGTACCAGTGCACCCCAGTCTTTGGGCCTCAGCAGCCCTTTTATGCAAGAATTCCAGATGGAGCCTTCACTCTTACTTAGAGAAACCTGTCGTTTTCTAGGCCCTGGGCTGGAGTCCCATCACACCAGATTCTTCTGGTGTGATGTGTCTGCCTCAGAGGCACATCTGTCAACCCTTCCTCCCCACCCCACCGAAAATGAACTGCTCAGAATCAATGCCCAGCTTCAATCTACACTTTAGGTTGTCATTCAGCGAGTTCATTTCAGAAAGCAGTGCATGTGTGTGTATGTGTGTGTGTGTGTTTGTATATATGTGTGGCAGTGAGGAGGGGTGGTGTATGGTGGGGGAAGGGTGCACATGGACTGGCTCGTGCAAGTCGTCAAGTTCTTCCTCTTATTTTATTTTTCCTTTGGCTTTTAGCTAGCACCTTCCTCAATTAGAGTGGCAGGGCTGAGTAGACAAGGAAATTAGTGGATCTTTCCCCCAACATCAATAAAACAAATTTCTCTCCGGGATACCTATTTGTTATTTGGATATCAGACTGACTGTAATCTGTTTCCATTTTCATTCTACATGTCCCCGGCAGAAGCTTGAGGCTCAGCCGTGGATATCCTGCTGTTTCCATTTGGATGTACGAGACGATAGATTAGATTCCTATTTGCTATGTGGCCTCCCCCCCACAATATCCATTAGTAATGTCAGGAAGAGCCAAGAGAATGTGCCTTCCCCCATTTATATTGGGTGGGGTAGGGTGGGAGTGGGGGCCATTTATAGATGTCAACAACTATCACAGAGTCACCAAAATGACATACTCTCTCTCTCTCTCTCTCTCTCTCTCTCTCTCTCTCTCTCTCTCTCTTTCTCTGTCCTTGGTAATAAATCATGGCAAAGGTTATTTCTACCAGGAGAGATATGGTTATCAGAACTACATCCTGCTGTTGCAAGGCAGGTGGTGGGGGTGTGTGAAGAAGGAAGACTCCAGTTGAAAGATGAGGACATGGGCTGTTTGTCTTCTTTGCTCTATAGTTTGTTCAAATAGCTAAAGTATCCTTGGTTCACCAAGGAGGGGGATATCACTCTGGCTGTCCAAATTCTTTTCAGCCATGGGGTGCCTTTGTTCAGTCAACCTTGTAAACAAGGAGGAAAAATATACCAGCCCACAGATCTTAACTACTTTCAGTTCCCCTAACCATGCTATCTGATTTGGCTATCAGATTTTTAAAGTTTTTCAAGTGTAGGGCATGTGTAGTCACAAGTATTTCTTCCTATGTCTAGCTACCCATAATTCTTCGTTGGGCTAAATAAATTACTTCCTTCCTGCCCAGATTTAGTTGTTTTGTTCTGTTGATTGATGCTTTATTTGCCTACTAGATTACAAGATCCTTGAAATCCATCTTAGGTTGCTCTAAGTACCCTCTGTTGTACCTAGCACAGTACTGGGCATGGATGCCCAATGTATCCTGAATTGATGTCTTGGAACTAACCTGAGCGGCACTGACCTAAGGATAAGGAAAGCTGAATTTGAGTCTTAATTCCATTACTTATTAGATACCTGACCCTGGGTTAGTCTTCTCGTCTCTCTGATCAACCTCACTTGCCTCATCTGTGAGGTGGGAGTAATAGCATGTACAGTACCTAATTTCCAGAGTTATTGTGAGGATCAGATGAAATAATATTCTTGAAGATACTTGATAGCTATAAGGAAGGAACTCTTCACCGTTAGAGGTGAAGCGACCTTGGGTCACTTAGCTAGCTAGCCTCTGTTTGCCTCAGTTTTCTTAACTGTAAAAGGGGTTAATAATAGTACCTACCTCCCTGAGCTGTTGTAAGGACTGAATGAGATAATAACTATAAAGTGATTAATGTAGTGCCAAAACATAGTAAGTACTACGTAAACGCTGGCTATTACTATTATTGCTCCGCCGGCTTCTACTACTACTACTACTACTACTACTAACTATCTTTTCAGTGTCATGAACCCTTTTTGCAATCTGACAAAATCCTTTATGGAGTGCTTTAAATCCATAAAATGAAATAATGAAATTACAAAGGAACCCAATATTGAAACATAGTTATCAATATATTTTTGAGAGGTCACAGACCTCTGGTTAAGAACCCCTGACAACATATGAATGTGGGCTGCCATGAACACCATCTTAACATTGTTCTGTTAACATACATCAGTTGTTTCTTTCCCTCCCACTTTATCAGGCTGAATAAACAGTGAGGATGGGGTCAATCCTAAACCTTTCTTACCTCTGTCCCATCTGTAAAGGCTGAGTCAGCTTCATTAAGTCTGGGTCCTCTGTCCCAAGGATTCCACTTTGCCTTTCCCACTTTGCTTGCTCTGTTTCTGACCTGTATCTATTAAGCACTACCTGGATACATGGCATTTATTAGGTGTTAGAGACATAGAACTTGTTCTTGGGAAGTTTGCATTCCGTGGAACATGAAGAGAAGGCATAATAAATAATGATGATAAGGGAGAGTGAAATTCTTCCATTCTGTGAAGAGGATGAGACATCTTCTGATTTTTGTTTTCTAGGGAAGGAGATGCCTTGGCTCTCACCCTCAAATGTTTCTGTTTTTGTAATGATATTGAAGAGGGAGAAAGCTATCTAAATGCATAGGAATCCCTTTTGATAACCGAAATTCCCTATCCATCCATCTGTCCATTGATCAGCAAGCATTTATTAAGCTCCTATTAGGTATCAGTCCCTGTACTAAGTTCTGAGAATGATATTCACAGCAATGAGACCTGTTGATGAGCATCCCTCTTGGCTATTTCTCCCTTCCCCCTCTTTCCTTCCTCATGCTTCCTCCTTCCCTGCACTCTTTTCTTCTGCATTTCAGGTTCACAAACTGGATGGTGAGGTGGTTATTGGGCACGTTTTCAAAGAGAATATGTCCTCTTCTGTCACATTGGCACTTCACAATTGACAACACCTGTCTCTGCTGTCTTTCTCTCTGATGCATGGCTCTAAACTTAAGGCCTAAGTGACTTGTCAACTTCTCTTGTCAGGGTTTGCCAACTCGGGCTCTTCATCTTCTTCCCTCCACACCTGGAGCCATAATCCACACCCTTTCATATCACGATTGTCTTCGTGGCATTGGAGCATTGCTTGTGGCTCTGGACCTGCCCCAATCCTTATACTGAGAGACAGCAGCAAAGGACCTCTTAAATCAAAAAGAAAAAAGTCCAAGCCTCACTCTTCCCTAATCCCATCTCTACACCTCCTCCCACCTATCTCTTGATATAAACTGGAGAAGGGCAAGGCTGCCTTCCAAAGGGAGGGTGCCATTGTTCTAGGATCTTGAAGCGTAATTATTTCTTGTTTAGACAGAACTCAGGGAGAGCCTGTCTCTTACATAAAAAAGTGAGGAACAGTGAGCACAACAAAAGCTCAGACTAAGCTCCCTGAAGGTGGAGAAGCAACCCAAGGTCATCAGGAGACGTCATTGTTACTGCCCCTTAGAAACACCACTGACGTGTAGCTTTGGCTCCAGGAGGCAGAAGAGTGAAGAAAAAGATTAAATGGCACTTGGAGACCCTAGAGATCCGTTATATATAGAGATCTAGCCTCTTGGCATGAGACACAGAAATATCATTCTCTCCCTTTTGTGTAAATATTGCTAGAATTCCAGGGTCCTTTATAGGCCAAGCCATGTCCCTCCCCCACCCCAGTGCCTAATCGAGGGTCTTGTGTAGAAAGGATACCTAGAAAGAATTTGATGGAATAATCCCTGATGTCTACAAGTAGAATTGCACTTGAAAGGTTCATTCATTCATTCAGTATTTAGTCATTCAACTCTCCATCCTTTCATGCTTTCCCACATTTCAGTGAGTTGGTTACTAAGCATTTATTATATGTCTACTTTGTGCCAGGCACTGTACTAAGTGTTGGGGATACAAAAAAGGGCAAAAGCTGGTCTTCACCCTCAGAGAGCTTACAGCCTAATAAGGGAGACAACAAGCAAACAGCTATGGACAGATCAGCTCCATACAGGATTAAATAGGAAATAATTAACAGAGGGAGGGCATTAGAATTAAGTGAGGTTAGGAAAGACTTCCTGTAGAAGATGGAATTTTATTTAGGATTTGAAGAAAGCCAGGGAAGCCAAGAGGTAGAAAGGAGGAGGGAGACCATTTTAGGTATAAGGACAAGTAAAGAAAAAAGGTTAGGACTGAGAGATGGAGTGTCTTGTTCATGGAACAGCAAGGAGGCCGGTGTCATTGTATCAAAGAGAATGGGATGGGGGAAAGTGGTGGTGGAAAGGGTGGGGGAGGTGAGATAAGATGTAAGAAAACTTGCAAGGTTGGAGTGAGGAAGCTAGGTTACACAAGGCTTTGAACAGAGGATTTTATATTTATATTTTATATTTAATCTTAGAGGAAGACACTGGAGTTTACTAAATAGAGAGGTGACAAGGTTGGACCTGTATTTATTAAGCATCATCTAGATATATGGCATTTACTAGGTATTAGAGACTTGCTCTCAGGAAGTTTATACTCCATGGGGCATGAAGAAAAGGCATAATAAATAATGATGATAAGGGAGAGTGAAATTCTTCCATTCTGTGAAGATGATGAGACATCTTCTGATTTTTGTTTTCCAGGGAAGGAGATGCTATGGCTCTTATCCTCAAATACTTCTGTCTTTGTAACAATATTGAAGATGGAAAAAGCTATCTAAATACACAAGAATCCCCTCTGATAACCCAGATTCCCTATCTATTCATCTGTCCATTGATCAACAAGTATTAATTAAGTTCTTACTATATGTCAGGCACTACACTACATACTGGGAATAAAATGAAAGACAAAAATATTCTCATCCCTTAAAGAATTTTTGTTCTACTAGGGTAGATAACATATTCCTAAATACAAGACACACACCTTAAGTCTTACGTTTCTCTTCTCTATTAATATCCTCAATCCATTTACTTCATTCATTATAACTTCAACTATTGTCAGGTTTGCCTTGACTGGAGGGAAAAAAAGTGATAGGCTTTGCCTCAGTGGTCAAGACCACAATACTATTGCTGGAATATGACAGGGCCTCATGTCCTGTTAATTTAGGGACAGTAATGTTGACATATGATGCCTGGAAGTTGTCTAAGGCTAGGTTGTCATTTTGGAGTGTGTGCTCCAGGGTCAGTAACAGGAGGGTAGAAAAGTCTCTGGTGGTTTCATATGAGTTTGAAGGATCACCAAGTAGGAGCAGTGATAATAGTGAAGAAGACCAGTTATTAGGTGAACAAATTTAGGAAGTTAAGAATTCAACAAAGGGGGCAGAGGCAAAAGGAATGTTGGCAGACCAAGTGAGTATGTACCCAGAAATAGGAGTCAGTGAGATCTAAGGGAGCAGCTGGAGTGGAAAATTTGGAGCAAAAGTAGATCAGAATCCACTCACAAATTTTCACAATGTATTTACTTTTACTAATCAGCCAAAGAATTCAAAACCTGGGCATTTAGGGAGAGAGCCTGGTAATAAAAGTAGTAACAGAACATTTCCCTCGCAAACCTTGAATTTACTTTTCCACAAATACACAGTGGAAGAATATATATGTGGAAGCATCATTCATGGGGCATATACACCTGGAGGACACAAGTGATGATGGCATTGCATGGAGGAGAACACATACATGGGGAACATGTGTGATCAGGTTACATAAGTGAAGGGGAAATGCATGCCTTCTATGCTACAAAGCTCCTGAGTCTTCCAGAGAGGTCATTGTATTCCTTCCAGAAGGTGGAGAAGCAAGTAGGTATTAAATAATCTAAATCCTAAGCTAGGCATTATATATTTACTACTCCCCACTCTGTACCAAGACCTAGCTCCAGATAGTTTTCAGCAAACCAGCTATCTTCTGCTGCAAAAATCCATCTTCTGCTTGCTATCCACTGGACATACCATGGTTAACAAGTGTCTCTACTTCAAAGGAGGAATATAACTTGAGCGGGTCCTCAATTATATTCTTTGATGGAGGTACTCTTTCATTTTATTATGTTCACTCTCCACTGGGGAGGTTGTGGTTAGTAAGCCTCTACCTGGTGGAAGAGGGCTACAGATCTCTAAGGGAGTCAACGATCTCAGCAAATAGGTATGAAGATCTTTCTCTTTGCCATGCGGTTCAGCAGACAACGTATGCTAGGCAAATATTGTATCATCTCTGTTTTGAACTCCCCTCTTTTCTACTATGTCCACTGACAAGTGCAATTCAATTTGTATCTGATTTATTGTCAGAAACCCATTTTAGTTCATAGTTGCTTTTTTAATTCCTCCTGGCCGGGGATACTATTTCCAGCTCTCTGCTTTGTCTATGCAAATGAAAAGGTCTTGATGGAGAGAACTCAAAAGGCTGGTACCATTTTTTTCCATTTCTTACCAGCCACAAATCAGAGTCATGTTTCTCTTCTTTTGAGTCCCTTGACTTCTTGTCCTTATGCTAATTTTGCCCTATCAAGCCTCAACCTTGGCTGAATGCCATTCAAGAGATAGTCAATGTTGGGAGTTATCCAGGGTTGAGGATGGGTAGTAGGACAAGGGAGTAAGAGAATCAAGGCTAGAGGACGAGGACAGTTCAATTGATTAACAATAAGGTTAAGACTTTTAAGGGAGGAAAATAAGGGGCAATGAACTGGCAGAAGGGGCATGAAAGAAAAGACTAGAGGTTGTGGTGAGGATGAAGAATAGATTTATGAAGTACTAGTTAGAAGGATGGAAGGATAAGAGATTGTTATTAGAGATGGGGTATTTCAGAGTTCAGTATTACAGCAATAGCACAGTTAAGAGGAAGAGTGAGAGCTCAGCTTTGACAATCCTTATGGATATCAAGTAATAGGATCATATAGAGAGAGCTGAGAAGGACCTTAGAAGGCATCTGGTCCCACCGCCTCCCTTTACAGAGGGGGAAATTGAGATCTGGGGATGTTTTGTGACACATCTGAGTTCACACAAGTAGCAATGTCTGAGGCAATATTTGAGCCCAGGCCTTCTGACTCCATAGGTACTACTCTTTCTATTTTACCTTACTCCATCAACCTCTCACCTCCAACCCTGATGGCGAATGGAGCTGTAGTGTTGAGGGGTTTTATGAACTGAGAAACCAGTTTGTTTGAGAGGACATCAGTGTTAAGCTGAAGATCCCACGTGTGAAGACCAGGGGTTAGGTTGAAGAGAAAAACTCTGAGACAGGTAGCAAAGCCCTTGAGAAAAGGAGAATGGCCCAGAGGCTGGTGGATTGAGAATCAGACTGAATGATCTCGATCCAGGTTTCTTAACCTTTTTGATATCATGGGATACCTTGCTTAGGCCTTCTGTTTTTTGCTGTTGGCTTAAAATACACAGAATTACTAAAGAAGTCAATTATATTGAAATATAATTACCAGAATATCTTAAAAAAAAAAACAAGTTCATGATCGTTAGGTTAAGAACTTCTAATCTACCTAGATGAAGTGAATCTCAAAAAAGGAGGGTTTTGAGCGAAGGTGGCAGAGGGAGAGTCTGAAAGAATGAATTTTTCTCCTTCCTGGTTTAATATGAGAAAGGGAATTGTTAGAACTGGAGATGGCGACCTGGAATGCAGCATTTTTACAATTTTTGTGAGTGCAAAAAGATGGAAAAAGTGTGTGTGTGTGTGTGTGTGTGTGTGTGTGTGTGTGTGTGTGTGTGAGAGAGAGAGAGAGAGAGAGAGAGAGAGAGAGAGAGAGAGAGAGAGAGAGAGAATGGGGGCAAGAGATCAAGATGAAGGGAAATTTCTTACTGAAGGAATGGGGGTTCCAGAAGGCTCTCCTCTGGCATTCCCAGGTCATGTAGATGTTCTGAGGCCCACCATTCAGTAAACTGGACAGTCAACACTCTGGTTGAGAGTGGACTCTCCCTAACTCTTTCAAGCCAAATTAACTTCCCACTTAACTGCTGACTCAATACTTAAAAAATTAAAACAAAACAACCACCCCCCAAAACAAACAACCCAAAAAACAAAATCCACTTCAAGGCAAATTCCTCTGAGAGAGGAAGAAAGGAAAGGAGCCTGGGACACCTGGCAGACATGCTTCTGGGACCTATCCAGCTCTGGGAAGTGAGTCTTGCTTGAATATTAGTATCACAAAGTTGAAACCCAAGTATTAAATGATAGCTTTGCAAACTGACTTTGAAAAGAGAAGGGATGCAGAGCCAAGCGTGAGATAACAGTAAACAGAAGCATTTGGTGATTCACCGCTGAGAAATGGGGCCCTCCAGGGTCTGGTTTCTGGTGAGAAAGCTTTTAAATAAATACATTCAAGGCAATGTTTCCTGGCCCCCCAGTGGAGCAATCCCTGGATACTGCCTCTTGGTTGGAAAGGAAGGTGCGGAGAACAGAAAGCCTGATGTAAGAACCAACAGACATAGTATCCTACATGCCCCCAAGGCAATGACTTGCCAGCTCCTTCCTGTGGCCAGTGCAGAGTTGGAAGGTGGAATATTTGAGGAGATTTCAGTCCCAGTGACCTGCATGTAGTTAGGACATTCCAAAGCTTCTCAGGTTTCTTTCCCCACACCTTGGTCTCTCATTGATCCAAACAGGTTATCCAAGACAGGGACTCTAAGGGATCAGGAGAAAAAACTCAGTTTGAAGAATCCACAAGGATATAGTCCTTGGGGGTGACAACACTTTCTCTATCACTGCTATCTGCCTGCCCTAGGATCCCCAAAGAAATCAGTCCAAGGCCACAAAGACAATTCAGATACTATGGCAGCTCTGTAATATCGAGTACATTACGAATCAGGAGAGTTATGGACACAGGGACTCTCAATTATCTGTCCTGATAGAAGGGAGCAATGATGCATAAGATCACCAAAAATATATTTGAGGGGCTTTGTGATAAATTTTGAAAACTCCATCAGAGTAAAGAGATGTCTCCTGCTCTGGAAATACACAACGTTTCAAACCAAATCGGCGGTGGGGGCCTGACTCAGAAGAAGATAGATAAGAATCTGGTTTCCCCATCCCTCCTCAAATTCTCCTTGTTCTCTATGCCATGCTTGGGATAGGCAGCAGTTATCTCTCAGACATGAAGTACCAGTCTAAGAAGAGCTGGTTCTTTCCACATCCTCTAGAGATCTCCTGTATCTCCCACTCCAAAACCTTCTCTACAGGGACAGGGGGAGAATAATTAAATATTTTTGTTTAAAGACACTTTTAGTTTAACATGAGAGTAGAGGTAGAAACCTTAGACTTCCTTCTCTTGAAACTATATGCAGAGTGAAGAGTAAACATATTTATAATGTTGGACTTAAAAAACAGATCATGTTGACTGAAGTATCTTGCTTTAGTCAACAAGAAAATGGAAATGAGGTTTGCCAGTGGCTCATCTACATTGCTGAATGATTATTTGAAATCCTACTGGAAAGCAGTGCTCACATACCATCCATGGTGTCTGTGAAAACTTGGGAATCAAATCCAGCATCAAGCATAGAGACTTGCACATAGTAGGTACTCAATAAATGCTTTTGAGATGATGATGATGATGATATCATGTCCACTTTTACTTCCCCTAATGCTTTGTCATTGAAGAAGAAAGACAGATTGCTATGGAGAAAGTAGCTGTAAATCTGGGAAGAGGAATATCACTGTGTGGTAGCTCCAAATGTCAAATCTCTCCCTCAAGTTTAGCATGTCAGGCAATAATAGCTGTCTCCAGGAGCCCTAGCCAGGAAGCTTTTGCAGGAAGGGACAATGGAATGTAGAGAAGAGGTTTCGTTGTAAACTTTGTGTGAAACTAGTTATAAACAGTTGTGTGTAATAATACATTTTTTTCCATAGAAGTTTGGACAGCTAGGTGGCTCAGTGGATAGAGTCAAGAAGATCTGAGTTCAAATATGGCCTCATATACATACTAGCTATGTGACCCTGGACAAGTCACTTAACTCAATTTCCTCATCTGAAAAATGAACTGAAGCAGGAAATGGCAAACCACTCTAGTATCTTAGCCAAGAAAAACCCAAAGGTGGTCATGAATAGCTGGACATGACTGAACAGCAAAAGCAATGATCTAATTAATGTGATGAATGGGAAGGGAATAAGCTTTTATATAACTCCTACTATGTGCCAGGCATTTTGGATTTGATTGTGCAACATGGAGACACGGGCACAGGACCACTTAGCATGGCGTGCCCAAATCAGAAAGGATGCTGTGCTCTCTGAGCAAAGCAGAATTGAAATAACACAAAGGAAACACAGGATGTGCAAACTTGGAGTATCTACCCCAAATGTTCACATGGACTATCTGTGCCCAATCTATGGTAGAACATTCCAAGCTCATATTGGTCTTATCAGCCAGTTGGACACACTGAAGCTTGACTTTATCATGGTGATGTCATTTTGATCCTCTTTGAGAACAAAGGACAACAACTCCTATGTGCCAGACACATGGTACTTTTTACAAGTATCATCTTGTTTGATTTTCACAGCAATCCTGAGAGGTAGGTGCTACTATTATCCTTATTTTACAGTTAAAGAACCTGAGGTAGAGGTTAAGTGACTTGTCTACAGCCACACAGCTACTGAAAATCTGCATCTGGATTCAAATTTGGGTTTTCCAGACTCTAGTTCATGGGGACATGGGTGAAGCACAATGCCAGGAAGGTATCATCATCTTTTATTCAGTTCAATTCAACAAACATTTATTATGTACCTACTATGTGTAAGGTTTGGGACTGGGTATACAATGGCATAAAGTGAAATAGATCCTGTCCTCAATGAGCTTATATTCTAAGGGGTGTGGGGGTATATACCATATAGAGAGGTAAAGAAAGATAAAATACATTCAAAGTAATACAGAATAAATTCAAAAGGAAGAGAGTGCTAATAATTAAAGGTGATGATGCTTGGTAAAGGCTTCAAGTGGAGGTGGTTCTAACTGTGCTTTGAATGGATTCTAAGAGGTAGAAATAAGTATGGTGTCAAGGACCATTTGTGCAAAGGAAGGAGGTGGAATGGTGTGTGCAGGAAACAGCTAGCAAGATGGTTTGACTGGAATGGTGTGCCAAAGAGAGTAACATGAAGACTGGAATGGCGTGTTGAGGCCATACTATGGAAAGAGAGAAATACCAGACTGAGGGGCCTGCATTTTTTTTCCTAGAGGCAGGGAGGCAGTGTAGATTTTTGAGTAGAGAGGCAATGAGGTCAGATCTGTGCTTTAGGAGTATCAGATTCGTGACTTTGTGGAGGTTGAACTAAAGAGGGTTGAGAGATCAGAGGCAGAGAGGTCAAAAAAAGAGGCTATTGCAATAGAACTGGTGAACATTGATGAAGACCTGAACTAGGGAGAGTTCATAGGAATGAAGAGTAGGGAGAGATATGAGGGAGGTATCATGGTCAGATACAAAGAGTAGACATTAATGGATTGACGTCAACTAGGAAGATATGTCTAGTGGAGCATGCCAAGGGAGGGATCTGCCCTTCAACCTTTGCAGTATAACGTTCTTATCAATGCCTTCCATAAAATCATGCCATGCTGATCATCTTTTGAGATGGCATAAAGATAGGAAGGATAACTAATATATCGAATGGAAAAACCATGGTCCAGAAAGATCTGGACAGGCTAGAGCACTGAGTCAGATTTGCTGAGATGCAATTTAATAAAAATAAATGAAAATTTTTACATTTGGGTCCAAAAAAATCAATGCAAGTTAGGGAATGACTAGATTTCAGTTTAAAAGGTCTGGGAAATAACCCATCTTATCTTAAAATACATCATGGTCAATGTTTCAATGAGTCAGTCAATAGTAGGATATTGACAGGACAAAAGCTGATATGAACTTAGGCTGTATTAAGAAAAGGCCAATGTTCATGATTGGAATGGGGAGAATCCTGTTGCACTCTGCCCTGCTCAGACTTAGTGAGTAATGTTCTCAAGAGAAACATTTTAGGAAGGATACTGGCAAACTGGAGAATATCCAGAGGTGAACAAGGAGGGTGATCAAGGACCTTGAGGCTATGTCATACAGAGCTCTTGAAGGAACTGGGCATGTTTAGACTGCAGGAGAAGACTCTTGATATGATTATTCTTTTGAAATACTTGAAAGGCTTCCAAGGGGAAGAAGGAACAGAAAGCAGGACTAAGTTCATAAGGACCATTGGGTAGAAGTAGCTGAAAAGTAGATTTTGGCTCAATGTGAGGGCTAATGTTTTAATAATGCTGTCTAAATATGGAATTAGCAGCCTTGGGAAGCAATGGGAGTTCCTTCATCAGAGGTCTTTTTGGGCATGTTACAGAAAAAATTCCATTCAGGTTTGGATTAGGTCAGATGGTCTCTCAAGTCCTTTTCAACTCTGAGATTCTGATTCTGTGTCCTAGGAAAAAAGATCCCATTCTGAGGCTGGGATATACCAGAGGAATTATATAGTGGAGTGACTCCTTATTCCAGGATGGTAGCTATAAGGGCCACACTTCTATCCCAAATATGCTTGGTTGGTGGGGATCAGGGGATATAGATATATGTTCGGGAGGGAGAGGCAAGCTAATTTAGATGAAGAAGTTTAAGAGAGTGACAGATAACCTCTTCTTCTAAGACATTTTTTGGCTGTTGGTTGAATGTTTTCAACTGACATGATCTAGATCCTAGACCTAGAGCTTGAAAGAATATCAAGGACCATCTTCCTTATTCCATAGATGAAGAAAACTGAGGCCAAGGGAGATCAGGCTACTTATCCAAGATCACACAGGTGGCAAGGGCTCTTTCCACTGGACAAATTTAATGAACTTTTATTGAGTGTCTCCTGTGGTGCTAGGGACCCAGTGACAATAAGGAAGTAGTTCCTTTTCTTCTCTGGGCTCAGACACCGCTGTTCAAAACACTTGGTAATATTCTATCATACTGCTTGCCACATAGTGCACAGAGGACTTTGACTGATTTTTGGTACCTAACACATTCAAAAGAAAGTTTTATTGAAAGAACAAGGACAAAGAACCTATTAATTTAAACCGGTTAATCACTCTCAAAGACCCCATGTTCTGTTATAAATCCCCACAGTTCTTTACAGTTTCATCTCCCTGTCTGAGGACTTTCACCAATTTTGTCTTTCCTTACTACTTCTTTACTCTCTCTCTCTCTCTCCCCTTCTCTCTCTCCTTCTTCCTCCTTTCCTCTGTCCATCTCTTTCTCTCTTTTTCTTCTTTTCATCTCTTTCCCCTCCTCTACCTCTCTCTCCTTCCTTCACTCTTTTCTTCCATATCTCTATGAATCCATCTCTTTCCCTCCATCTCTCCTCATTTCTCCTTTTTCTCTCTTTCCTTCTCTTTCAATCTTTCTCCTTCTACTTCTCTCTTACCCTCTCTGTTTCTCTCTGTGTGTCCCTTTCTCCCTCTCTTTCTCTCTCTTTCTCTGTCCCTCTTTCCTTTCCTTGTTTACCCTCTCTCCCTCTCTAACTCTCTCTCACTTACCGTTCTTATGTACTGTTCTCTTGTCATTGCTTCCTTTAGCTTTGCAGCATGACTAGCTGTTTTTGTCCCCTACACCATCTCTCAGATAAGATGAGTGAAAGATTTTCAGAGTTTATATAGTGATAACTTTAAAGCTGGAAGAGACCTTAGAGATCAGTCACCTACTCCATCCCTCTCGTTTTATAAATGAGGAAATTCAGAGCCAGAGAGGGGAAGTGATTTTTTCCAAGGTCATTCAGGTACAACCCTACAAAAGCACTGCCTCTTTGTCATCACTAACCCCGCCACCTCTCTCTTCTACCTATTTACCTCTCTTTTTGGTCCTCTCAAAGGCCCACAGGTTCTACCTCAAGATAAGTTTGGGAACACACAATCTAGAGTTCTAGACAGTTACTCATCACATAGATGATGGGATCATAGCTCTAGAGAAGGAAGGGAGCTCAGAGGCTCTTTATCTCAACACCTTCATTTTATAGATGGGGAAACTGAGGCCCAGAAAATTGTGTGTCATCTAAGGTTCCGAAGCTATAAAATAGCAGAGCTAAATTTCAAACCCAGGTCCTTTAACTCCAGTTTGAACTCTCTATTTTACCCATCTGTAGGACAGTCTCCCTTGTGCAGGACAAGAGATGACATCTCAAGAGTACCTTATCTGTAAGAAATGCACCCCCCTCACTCTTAGTACCTCAGAATTCCCCAATGAAGGGTTCTCCTTTTGGGGCACTCTCCTTTCTTTTCTCCTCTATTCTCATCTCCATATCTCTGTTAGTAACTAGTCCCAACCCAGATTTTATTTTGTGATTTCTAAAGCAGCTATATTCTTAGACCATCACCATCTCCTGAGTCAGTACTATATGTGGACTTGTGAATATGTCTGTGTTTTGGAGGGGGAGAGAAAGGAAAGTAGGAGAGTAGAAATTAGAGGAAGATTCAAACCCCAGCATATCTATATAAATTTCTAGCTATACGTGGATACCTCTTGGGCTTTGGAATAAGGACAGAAGAGTATTAGATACCCAGAGTTGAGTGAGGATTCTAACATTGGCCTTTGAGAAGCACACAAAGGAATTAGAGTACAGTCTGATCTGGGAGGTAAACAGGTCAGTTCAAGGGTAAGAGACAAGTTTGTATGAATCAATGGAGAACGAAGTGGGCAGAACCAGGAGAACAGTTTATACAAAAGCAACAACATTGTAAAAACAAACACTTGGGAAAGACATGAATCTTGATCAGTGCAGAGAGCAACCATGTTTCTAGAGGACTCACAGTGAAACATGTTGTCTGCCTATTGAGAGAAAGCTGATGGACCCAAGATGCAGAATAAGACATACACTTTTGGACATGACTAATGTAGGGAATTTGTTTTGCTTGATTACACATATGGCTTTTTTAAAAAATTGGGAGCGGGAGAGTAAGGGAGAGAAAAAAATGCTTGTTAATTGAAAATAATTCAATCAAAATGTTTGAAAAGAGTTAAAGACTATAGGATTGGGCCCCAGGTGCAGTTCCAATCAGATGATCTGCAAGCCCCTGGACCACTGAAAGGTGGGTCTACAGGGTCTCATCACATTCCATCACAAATGCATGCCAAGGCTAGTCCTCCTTCCCATGCCAAGCCCCAGCTGCTTCAGGGACCCTGGGATTAGTTCCCACCCGTCCAGAGCAATGTCGCCTATTTAGCTGGCTGAGATTCCTATCACTTTTCTTGTTGTGTATATTGAAACATACATCATCTGTTCATTAAAGCATGATGTCAAATTATACTGACTCCAAGTAAACAAGGTTAGCCTGGCTGTGGACGTTAGGATGAATCGATATTACTTTGGGCTGCAGAGGGGATTGTGGCAGTAATTCATACCAAGGCCTGGGTTTTATTAGGTAAGGACTGGAGTGGTGTTTGGGGTGTATGTACGTAGCTGCAATGCTGTGTGGGATGAACTTGAGTCCATGAATTAAGACATTAATTCATTCAATCAATAAACACTCAATGAGTGCCTACTATATGCAAAGCACTCTTCTAGACACTAGATATAAAAAAAGTTGTAAGACCTAGTCCCTTTCCTCAAGGAGCTTACAGTTTAGTAGGGAAAGTAAGATTAATTTGCTAATAACTATAATCGAAGCTAGTGTGTAGTAAGTGACTTGAGAGTTATAAAACAGACATTATGGAGTTCATAGAAAGGAAAGGATTTTTGGATCTAGGAACCAGGGATGAAGAGGGAATAGATCATCCAGAAGAATAGTTGTTATCAGGAAGTTGCACTAGTATTGCCATGGTTTTTTCTTCACCTCTGGATTTCTCCAGCTCTGAATTTGGATTGCAGTGGATGGGAATGTGTGTGTGGGTGTGTCCTACTTTTATAGACATTAGCTGTTATGACCCTTGGCAAACCACTTAATCTTTCTCAGACAGTTTCCTTGTCTGTGAACTGGGGCTCATAATCAGACCTCCCTCTCACAGGGTTGTTGTGAGGAACAAATGAGATAACGTATGTAAGGCACTTTACAGACCTTAAAGTGCTATGTGATGATGACGATGATGATGACGGTGACAGCGAACATTTATATAGTGTTTACTATGTGCCAAGCACTTTGCAAATATTATCTCATTCAGTCCTCACATCAACCTTGGGAGATAGATACTGTTATTATTTCCATTTTACAGTTGAGGAAACTGAGGCAAGTAGCGGTTAAATGACTTGCCTAGGTCAGTTGCTGTCCTTCATTCTTGCAGAGGACCAAAATGACATCACTGTGTTAGAGTCATGTTACAGTATGTTTTACTGTGGATGATCAGACCAATATGAGCTCAGAGTGTTCTACCACAGGTAAGGCACATATAGTCCATATGAACATTTGGGGTGGATTCTCTAAATTTGTGCATCTTGCAATTTCTTTTTAATTCTCCTTTGCTCATGGGGCACAACATCTTCTCTGATGAGGGTACTCCATGCTGGACAGTCTCCCATGTCATGCAATCAATTCTGAAGGTTTTCAGAGAGACCCTGAGAGTGTTCTTGTATTGATTTTTCTCCTGATCACTATGTGAGTGCTTGCCCTGTTTGAGTTCTCCATAAAATAGTCTTTTAGGCAAGAAATGCCAAGATCAGGACAGAGGTCTCTATGCAACCTTTATAGATTTCACCAAGGCCTTTGACACTGTCAGTCATGAGGGCTTATGGAAATCTATGTCAAAATTTGGTTGCCAGGAGAAGTTCATCAACATTGCACATAAAATTCATGACAGCATGCTTTCCCACGTTTTGGATAATGGACAATACTCTTGTGCTTTCCCAGTTACCAATGGAGTGAAACAAGATTGTGTGCTTCTATACAATGGGATGATGGAATGGTGTTTTCAGTCAAGTTGTCAAAGACCTTCAGTGAGGATGACAATGGCATCAAGATTAGCTGTTGCACTGATGGTAAATTCTTCAACTTGAAAAGGCTATAAGCCAAGACCAAAGTGGAGAGAGTGCTGGTATGTGGTTTTCTGTTTGCAGACAGTTGTGCTCTCAATGCAACCTCTGAAGCTGAGATGCAACAAAGTATGAATCAGTTCTCTGCTGCTTGTGCTAATTTTGCCCAGGGTCACATATTGAGTGAATGTCTGAGGCTAGATTTGAACTCAAGTCTTCTTGACTCCAGACCCAGTTCTCTGTCTATTATATCACCTAGCAACTATTAATACTGCATAGCTTTTTCCACACCTTCCACCATTTGTCCGTGGGAAAGGCTGCCTTGCACTCTAAGAGGCAGCAGGGTGGTCTTGGTGCCCATCAGGTAGGTGATGGAGCCTTTTGAAGGGTGACTGGGGAAGTAAGGCTTTGAAACAGGCCTGGTGGGGAAGGAAGCATGTCTTTGTCAGTCCCATCTGTAGCCCTCTCCTCTTGGGCCTGGAATGCTGTTCTGTAATTGATTTTTGAAGGTGATGGGATGAGACACCCGACAGCCTCTTTATTTCCTTTTCAACAGTTTTGCTTTTTCCCCCTGGCTGCTCTGGGCCTCCCATACCACTCAACAGATTTTCAACTTCCCCTCCCTCTTACCCTCCTAGCCTCCTGTCACTGGCCAGGTCCCTGCTTTCTCCAGCTTTCTCATTCCTACCCACCCATTCCAAGGGCAATGACTTGCAAATTGGGAGGAGGGGAAGGGAGCTGCAAAATTCATCATGTTGGGTTTGACTCTGAGACAAATAGCCCCTCCTCCTCAAATGCCCTAGCCCTACATGGCATTTACAAATATTAAAGCAAGGTAAATTCAGTTGTGTTTGGAGAATTCTTTGGCACCTCTTGAGAGAACTGCTGATGCTCTGAAGTGACTGGAGCTAGCAAATCATAGTTCTAGGGTGTAGCTGACTGATAAATTGGTGTCATGGAAATTACACTGAATTGGGAAAAAATATATGCAGGGTTTAGTTCTGTTGCTAATAACCCATTTACTCTTAAGCAAGTCACTCATATGCCCTCAAATCATGCCTCAGACACTTACTAGTTCTATGGGCAAATCATTTAATGTCTCTTCAGCTTCAGTGTCCTCACCTATAAAATGGGACTAATAAAAGTACCTACCTCTCAAAGTTGTTAGGAGGATCAAATGAGATAACATATGTAAAGTGCCTGGAAAACCTTAGAGCATGTTGTAATTGTTAGTTAATTGTAGTAGTAGTAGTAGTAGTAGTGGTAGTAGTGGTAGTAGTAGTGGTGGTAGTGGTAGTAGTAGTGATAGTAGTGGTAGTAGTAGTGGTAGTAGTGGTAGTAGTAGTGGTAGTGGTGGTAGTAGCAGCTGCAGTAGCAGTAGCAGTAACAGTGGTAATAGTGCTACTGCTGCTACTGCTACTACTACTAACTACTACTACTGCTACTACTAGTAGCAGTAGTAGTGGTAAAATGAAGGAGTTAAACTAAATGTTCTCTTAAGGTTCCTGTGAGTTCTACATTCCATTTTCCACCTTTTGAATATCAAGAATATCCTTGAGGTGCTCATCAGGTCTGAATGTCCAACTGTCTCCTAAAATTCAGGAATCAGACCTTTTCCAGACTTCAGGCCTTCTCTCCTCCCTGTCTAGCAGGGTTATATCATTTAGCCTCTTCCCTCCACTTTAGCCTGTTGCTTTGGCTATCATCTCTTCATTATTGTTTTTTAATGAGTCCCTGGAAAGGAGATAATATGGCTGTTTCCTTGGATACATTCGTGAATCAGACCTCTAACCTGAAGAGCATTTCCCCTTTACCAGTGATTACAGATTTTCAACCTCATTCTCCACCAGCAATTTGTGGGGTAAAATGGACCCAATCTGTCTTTGAAACTATAGATACAGTGTGTGACCATGTGTGTATCTGTGCACATGCATGTCAATGTGTGTGTGTAACATAGACACTGGAAAAATGGTGGTGGTGGGGCCCCAGAATGAGCGCTAATTAATTATTAATTATTCAAGCAGTGGAGAGAGTGGAGAGGGTGGATATATAGGTATCATGCAGTGATAGCTGTCAGGATGTTTGATTTTACTGGTTGTTTACAATTAAGTCAAGGGTGGAGACACCACTGAGCTTATGATCATCAAGCTAAGCATGAGTGGAAAGAGGAGGTCGAAGTCATGTGAATTAGCATCCAGGTTCTACAAACACTAACATAGACACATCTAGGAATATTCAAAAGGGGTCAGAAGATTATGTCAAAGAGGCAGATTTGGTTAACCTTGGGATGCAGTCCTCACTACTCAGCCCTTTCTGTGCTGAAGACTTCCAGGGAGCTTACAACAACCCAAAGCCTAAAGCATTCCATAGTGATACACATTGTGAGTGGACCGTGAACACCAGCATAGAGGAAAAGCCACCCAGGTTGCAAGTCTCCCCAGAGCTACTCTGCTGACACAAAGAAAGCTCTCCTGGCTCTTTTGCCCTCCTTCCTACCAAAAACACACTGCTTAATCATAATGGTATAAAGGGCCAGCCTGATGTCAGTCAGGAGGTTCAGATTTTAGGGAGAAGGCTGGCACCCTCATTAGGGCTACTGGCAGTAGCTGCTGCCTCCCTGACCCACAGATCCACTAATTGCCTTGCCTTATTAAATTAGGTAACACTGGGGCAGTGATGATTGGATTGACTACTTACCAGAAGTGCCTGGAAATTACTATAAAATGAGCACTTCTGGGCATAGATTGAGAGAAATCATATTCGAGAGTGTCCACTAACAAGAATGGACACAAGACTGGCCAGACTCCTCTTGCCTGAGGAATAGTTCTGAGGTAACATATCTCCCGTCTCCAACAGTGCTGTACCATCTCCAAAGAAGAGTTGGAATCTTCTCAAAAAAGCATCTTTTAGTTTTCAACCGTGCTTCAACACAGTTATGGATGGATACCCCAATCCTTTCTGTCCTCTGTTAAGGAAGTAACGGCTCACTGTAAGCCCGGCAGCTTCCCCTCCTGTACAGGGAGAGCACAGTGAGGCACAGCTCTGTAAAGTCGGGTTGCTTCATGTGACGTCAGGGCAGGGGAAGGTCACCTGTGCGTTAGATGGATTTGTAATGATCTTTGAGGTGAAGAAAACCTCTTACGCTTCGGTCACATCGTGAAGGGCTTTAAGTGACGAAAGGGCTTGCATTTCATCCTAGAGGCAACGGGATAAACTTGATAACTAACTGGATTTGGAGAAACTGAGCGGGAAGAGCTGGGGATGGCTCGATTGGGAACCTGGGTGATGGGAGAATACTACAGCCCTTAACAAAAACAGGGACCTTAGGAGGGGAACGAATTTAGGGGAAACGTAATGGACTGTTTTGGACATGTCGAGCTTAAGACGTCCATGGGTCATATAGGTTACTATAGAAAGCAGGTAGTTAGAAAGATACAGATATAGCTTTAAAGGACCATTGAAAGAAAGTCAGAACAAATCCAAAAGTTAGCTTGGGATGGAGAAGCAGTTCTGGGAGAAAGGGATTGGTGATGAAAGAGCCTAGAAGTTATTAGGATGGGCTGTGATGGGCCTGAGAGCCCCTAGGGGGAAATTTGTGATTTTACTGAGAGAGCACTCCCTCCTCTTGTGTACCTCAGCACTGTCTCTGCACCTTGTAGTCTCAGAAAGTTCTCTACAGCTAGGGTGTCAAACACACTGCCTGGCCATGGGCCCACAACAGTCCCCAACCAGATTAAAATGTAATTAGGAAATACTTAACACAATAAATAAAAACACAATAGAGTATAGATAATGTTAATATGTGGTTGTCTAAGTCAGTTATGTATAATTTAGCTCTCATTTTTAGTTGAGTTTGACAAGCATCAAGAAACTCAATGACTTAGGGTCATGCAGCTGGTATGTATCAGAAGTGGGTTTGTAAGCCAGCTCTTTCTGGCTCCAAAACCAACTCTATCCTGTATAGCTCACTGCTTTTTAGAATTATTTAGGATATTTGGGGACTAATAGGTTTCCTTTATTGGTACTTCTAATTACCGTACCCGGGAGCACTTTTTCTCTGAATTTACATATTCTCTTTTCCCTTGTAAACAAAAGTTGGGGGAAATGCTCATTATCTGAAGGATATAGCAATGGGAATTAGAAGATGAGAGAAGTGGGTTGTTAGAACTAGGCATCCAAGTATGGCAGAAATAGAGGAACAGGAAATTAGGGCTTGGGCATAGGTGATCTCTGAACTCAGGGAACAAATCATCATAAGGAAGTCAGAAAGGTCCTTGGTGTGCCATGAGTTAGGCTTCTGTCTCTAGTGGGGTTTAGAAAATAGTGCTAGAGTCAAAGCTTGAGACTGAAGGCCAGGCTCCTGGGACCAGCTCCAAGGGGAAGAACTGGTATGCCTGGAAGCTGACCACAGGTCAGTAAGTGGTAGGATATACAATTGAATGTCTTTTAAGCTGCTTCTTCCTAGTCCCATAAAGAAGAGCCCATAAATGTGGAAAAACTGAGGGACTGTCGTCAACTGGCCAGTTTGCCCTTCATTCCGGCTCTTCTCCATTGCTAGATGAATGAGTATTGCATTCTCTAGGCCTACCTTCCTTCCCCGATGCAGGCTATTGATTCCTGTAAGACTCTTAAGAGAAATTAAACAACGCCAACTTCTATCCTTTTTAAAAACCAGGGCTGGATTCCCTCTCCAAGCTTATGAGGCCACTGGGACACCCTGTCTTTATAGTCTCTTATAATGGTTTTGTCAATTGGTTAGCTGAGGAAAATTCTCCCCAAGCTGTTCTTGCTCCCTTTTTCCGAAGGAACCATTATGCAATAGTTAAAACAGTCATGAAAAGCAACCCATCCCCCTCCTACCTTGGCTGGTACAGGAAGAAAACTAGGCAGAAGGACTAAAGAAAATCAGATGGAGAACTAAAAAAGAAGGGGAATATATTCTATTCCTCTCCTTTAGGTTTTTATGAACTAGGAAAAGGAGGGGGCAAGAACATGCCCTGCCATGGTCAAGTCAAATGGTGTTACTTCCTGAACATGGTTAGAGAGGGAATGTGGAGTCAAGATGACCTGAGTTAGAATTCTGCTGTAGACACTTACCAGCTCTAAATCAGTAATGTAATTTTTGTTTATTTCAATTTCTAAAATGGGGTTAGTATAATAGCACCTACACTGTAAGATCACATTAAATGAGATAACATAGATAAAACAATTTGTAAAACTGAAAGACTTATATGATGATGATTGATGATAATGCTATTTCTGCTTTTACGTAGAATGTTATCTCCATCAATCAATCAGTCACCAATCAACAAGTATTGTGCTAAGCCCCAGATCTAGAATGCCTTGCTGTCTTTTCAACATGAATTAGTTCTGAGGTATTTACTCTTGCTCTTTCTTGGCTAGTTACTAGTTGTGTGACTTTAGGCAAGTTATTTTAATTTTCCAGGCCTTGGTTTCTTCATCTGCAATTTGAAGGAGTTGGATTAGATCATCTCTAAAATTTCTCCTAGCTCAAACATTCTATGGCTCTGTGTTATGGTTTTCCATCAATTTCTGTTATCATTTCATAAAGGAACAGAATTTTGATCTTCAAAGGAATTTCAGAGATTATCTAGTATAACTCATTTTACAGATTAAGAAATTGAGACTCAAAGAGATTGGATCTCTTCAAAGGATCACACAAAGTTACTAGCAGTCAGGATAAACCAAATCTTCTTGTACAAAACTCACTTCCTTTAATAAGCCTTTCTTGGTTAACCTCCCCTTACTTGGTATCCTTGCCTTGGTTATCATCAACATCCACAAAGCCTATATTTCTATAACAATTATATTTATATAGTACTATCAGTTACAAAACTCTCTACATACATAGTTAGCTCTTTCGGTCCTTCCTATGGGCCATCTCTAGTCACCATGATGAATATCTGATCGCTGGATTCAGACGGCTCTGGAGGAGAAGTGAGGCTGATGACCTGCATGGTCCTCCCTCACTCAAAACAAAGTCATGTCATCATTTCTCTGATGGCATGGTCTTCTTCGGCAACGAAGGACAAACACTCACACATAGCCCTGTGAAGGAGGTAGTGAAAAGATCACCGTATCCATTTTATAGATGAGGAAAATTAAGGTGTAGAGAGATTAAATGGCTTTTCCAGGTGGTCATACTGCTAGCAAATGAGGTTCAGGACTTGATTTTATTAGTCTGACTTTTCTTGGTGTTGTCAAAGCACATTAATTTTATTTTGAATACAATTGTTCTGTAGTCATTTGTAAGTAGCTATTTTGTGCCCCCCCCCCATTTTAAATTCCTTATGGGAGGGAAGAAAACTCTTCCTTCTATCCCCTTATAAACAATTCACTCTAAAATTAAGTACTTTATAGTGAAGTCCTCATAATGACCCTATAAAACATGTGATGCAAGTACTATAATGCTCGTTTTATAGAGGAGGAATCTAAGGAACAAAGACTTAGTTAAATGATTTGTCCAGTATCACACAGCTAAACAAATTTTTCTTTTTTTTTTTTAGAAAAGGTATTATTAAAAGGTTTAAGTGTGTCCATGAAGTTGCACACATTCTTGTGGGATGACTAAACATATAGGTAGGTGACTTGAAGGGAGGTATAGCTCTTGAATCTTACCCACCCTCTCCAAGGGAGACTCATTCTGTATTTGAGGGGAGCAGGAGGAGGGCAATGAGGCAAGCTACTATTCTTCTCTGAGAGACTAGAACCATATCTATCTTATAGATAGAAGATTTTATCTTCTGTCTTAAATATTTGCTCATGTAAGGGGCATGACTGGTTTAGAACAAAAAGCCACCCGCTTCTCTGACCTTAAAGAGTGGGGAGGATAGCTCTTAACTTACCCTCATCAGTTTAACTCTTCTCCACCAAATGCTGGTTACACAAAAGACCATCATAAATGATGAATAGCCAGTGATCCCATTTATCCAAGCAAATATCAGACAGAAATGGAGAAGTTATATAGATTAGAATAGAAATACACAAGAGTGAATTCACTCTTTTGATGGGAGTGAGTTCATTTCTGCTCCATCTAACTGAGAGAAGACCCAATCTCACCAAAGGGAGAATTGCTTAAAGTCTCTGAGGGAGCAAGCTCAAAATCAGGGATATGTTGAAGATGGCTTCCCTTACACATCTGTAGTTAGGACCACAGAGACATTAGAAATAATTCTGTCCTCTCTCCAAGAAGGAATCTGTCTCCCTTCCAAACTCTCAGCATTATTTCCACCAATTAGGAGAGTCTCATGTAAAATACTGTAAGCTTGACTGGAAATCTGGGTTACATTGTGAACTCAATAAACATCAACAAACACACATATGTAAAAATATAAAGAACAGTAAAAGAATTATATATGAAACTTTGAACTTCTATTATATATGATTTGATTTTTAGATATGCATTAATACTATATCTGCCTTTCTTATCTGTGTCTCTAAATTTCCTCCTGATTTCTTCTAAGTATTTCATTGACATTCTCTTCTTATATTTTGCATTGTTTTTCCCCACCATAAAAAAAGGCCTCTAGTGACAAAGAAGTATAGTTAAAACATATTTACACATTGGCCATATCTGAAAATGTGTTTTATTCTGCATCTGTAATCCATCACCTCTTTGCCAAAAGATGGAAAATGTTTTTATCCATTATCTGGAGTCATGACTGACCAGAATTCTAAAGTCTATGGAAGTGGTTTCCCCTTAATGTTATAGTTGCAAAAATATTCTGGCTTTTTTCACTTCATTTTGCATCAGTTTATATAAGTCTTTGCAGGTTTCTCTTAAATGGTTCCTTTTGTCTTTTATTATGATACAATCTCATTCCATTCCATTTTATCATAGTTCATCTAATTATTCTTTAATTGATGTTTCTACATCACTTCTAGTTCTTGGCTAAAATAAAAATGTTGCTACATTGTTGTTCATATGGTACCTTTTAACAGATCTTGATTTCTTTGATGTATATGGCTAATAGTAATATTGTTAGGTCAAATACATGCAAAGTGTGTACAATTTAGTGACATTTTGGAACATAGATCCAAATTACTTTCAAGAATGGTTAGACCAATCAAAGGTTCACCAACAGTGCTCTAATATTACTGTCTTCCCACAAACCTCTCAAACAACTGCTATTTTCCTTTTCTGTCATCTCTGCCAACCTGATGAGTGTGAGGTAGAACCTCAGAGTGGTTTTAATGTGTGTTTCTATACTATCAGTAATTTGGAGAATTTTATATGATTTTTTGATAGATTGCATTTCTTCTTTTGAAAATAATCTATTAATATTCTTTGCCAGTTTATATATTTGGGAATTGCTCTTGTTCTCATATATTTGTATCAGTTATCCACATGTCTTGGATAGCTGACCTCTAGCACAGAAATATACTGCAAAGATTTTTTTCTAGTTCATTGCTTCCCTTCTAATTCTAACCTCATTGATATTGTGTAAAATCTTTTCAATTGTATAATAAAAATCATCCATTTAATTTTTCCTATTGATTATCTCTGTGCCTTATTTGGTCAAGAACTCTTCCTCTGTCTATAGTCCTGTACACTGTCACCATCCCTTGTCCTCTGATTTGTTCATGATGTGATTTTTTTATACTTTTATATGTATCCATTTAGAACTTATTGTGGAGTAAGTTATGAGATGCTGGACAGCGGCTAGTCAATGTTGAAATTAGGACCGGAGCCCATGTCTTTTGATTCCAAGGCCAATAGACTTTAAAACTTCCTTTGATATTTGTATATGCTCCATACTGTATGTACATTAGGCCCTTAATGCTTCTGCTATCAAGAAACATGGGGGTGTTTCACATTGAGGAATCGGTGATTTTTGAAAACCTCCTTCCAGGTGAAGTTCAGATCCTGATGTTACTCTTCCAATGGGTCCTGCTTCTTCAAGGTGCTGTTCTATTCAGACAAACCTTTGACAAAGAGTATTTATTATCAGATCTGTTGGGGCAGGGACAGCTACATCTGGGAGGATTGGCTAAAAGTGAGGCCTTAGGGAAAGGCCTATTCAAGGGAGGAAACTTCTCTCTAAAAAGTATCATCATATTCTTGGCCCAAAGGAAGAAAAAACTGAAAGGTAAGCTAGGGTTGGAAAAGGAGGGATATTACCATGCAGCAACATATTAGAAATGGCTAAAAAGAAGCATGGCGGCTTGCTCACTTATCAGGCCTCAGAGACGTGAAATCTGGTGGGAAGAGGATGAGAATGATCAGAGTGTAAATGGCATGAGGCATATACAAAAAGTAGCCAGGAAGAGATGTGGTGGTCTCTTTCCAGACACAAGGTAAGGGGAAAAGCTCACTTCTCAGAGCCCGAGGATCATACCCACGATTTTTGCTGTTAGAGTGGTATAGGCTCTCTGTGAACCTGCAGAAATGAGTTTACATCCTAGTCTTTTTATTCAACTTCCAAAACCACTTACTTTGTACACCTGTGCAAGTCTGTAGGACATTAAATAGAAAGGAATAATTACAGGATGGTGAATTGTCCCAGGACTGCTTTTATCTGAACGCCATTGAATAAAATGGGAGTGATTTTTTTCAACAACGACAAGAATATTAATATCCATTTATGTAATAAAGTAAGGATATCCATTTCCTGCACTAAAGCCCTGATCAGATATCTTCCTGCGGTGTGTATGTGTGTGTATGTGTATGTGTATGTGCATGTGTAGGTGATGGGGGATGGGGGAGAAGCCCTAGTTTCTCAGCTGCTATTCCAGAGGAACACAAGCTATGGTATTTCCTAGCTGGAAAGTTTTCAGGTCTGGCCCAGTGACAGATTATATGTTTGTCATCCGAGAACCAGTCTAGTTAAGCCCAGAAAGGCTCATCACTAGGGTGTCTGCAAGGAGATGAATTTTCGGCCACAGTAACTTTTGAAGATTGTCTACCAAATTGAAGATGAATTTCAATCTGCGTCATCAGTGGAGGGAGTACTCACGTTGATGAAAGCAGGGAGCCTTGAAGATGAAGTAATAAAGGTGCATTTGGGGGCACAGAGTGCTTTGCATTCATTATCCCATTGGACAAGGACCCAGCCCTTCAGGACTCCAGGCCAGCATGCTGTCCTTCTGCCACATCAGCCATCTCCCTTGTGAGCCTTCTCTTCCCCAGACTAAATAATAATTACAGGACCATAGATTTCATAATAATGAAAATATTGGCAACTGACATTTAGATGGAAATTTTGCATTTGTGAAGCAATTTCTATACATGATCTCATTTGATTTTCACAACAATCCTGTGAAACAGGTGCTATTCTTAATCCCCATTTTACAAATAAGGAAATTGAGACCCAGAAAGGCTGAGTGATTTCCCCAAGGTCACACAGCTAGTAAGGAGCAGAGGTTGGAATCTGAGCCTAAATTAATCTTCTCACTCTGAATCCAGTATTTTTCCTACTAAGTATTCTGCCTCTATTGGATGTGACTACCCAAAAGGTAGAGTCTGCAAGGTGGCTCAGTGGATAGAGGGTTGTGCCTGGAGTCAGGAAGACCTGACTTCCAATCTGGCCCCAGATACTTACTAGCTCTTTTACCTTAAGCAAATTGCATAACCTCTGCTTGTTTTAATCCACTAGAGAAGGAAATGGTAAACCACTCCAGTGTCCTTGCCAAGAAAATCCCAGAGTCAATACGGTCCATGGGATCACAAAGAGTTGGCTGTGACTAAATGACAACAACAAACCCAAAAGATATATGAGTGAGAAAGATTTGAAAATAAAATCAAAATTTTTAAAAAGCCTAGAAAACAGAATGAAAGTCACTGGGGAACACAGATAAGCAGGATGACTTTGAAAATCACATATTGTGGCTAATATGGAAATAGGTTATACATGATTTCACATGTATAATTGATAACATGTTGCTTGCCTTCTCAATGGGTTGGGCAGGGGTTGGAGGGAGAGAAGCTGAAACTCAAGATTTTTTAAAAAGTTAAACAAATAAATAATGAAGTTAAAAGAAAATCACATGTTGAAAAGAAAAGCCAGAGTTTATGATACAGATTTGCAGCTACATGTAAAAATATGAGAAAAAAATGAAAATAATCTGCTCATATTCTTTGACCTATTATTATAGCTTGGGAATCAGCTCTGTGGCTTTCAAATAAATTGTTATTTGTGTGTTTTAGATATCAAGTTTTTTTTTACCTCTATTAAGCTTATTATAAATTCTTTTTTCAATAAAAAAAAATAGGATGTGTCATCAGTATGGGGTTTCCTGGTATGGGAACTCCCTCTATCCATACAGGTCACAACTTGTCTATGACTTAGTGGGAAAAGCTTGTAGTCATACAGCTACTATAGGATGCTAAGCCTGGTGTCAGACCAGAGTTCAAATCCGACTGAAGACATTTATTAGTTGTGTGACCTTGGGCAAATCATGTAGATTCTGTTTGGCTCAGTTTTCTCAGTTCTAAAATGTGTATAATAATACCATCTACCACTCAGATTTGTCAAGGAGATCAAATGAGATTATATTTGTAGACTCTCTCACACATAGTAGGTGCTAGACATATGTTAGCTATAATGAGGATTATGATGGTATGATGATGCTGATGCAGAACCAGGTATTTCTGGTTATCCATTATGTCACTTGGCCTCTACCTCTTTGATAACAATTAAGGATGACAGCTTGAATTCATGTAGCATTTTAAGAGTAAGCCTACGTATACCAGTTTAGGCTTACACAATATATATTGCTATTCCTGTCTCCCACCCCTGCCTTTAACCCTAAGCTAGTGGGTAGAGTTCAGTCTGAGTTGGAATTGCTCCAGAGAGTAACCTTCAACCTGACAGCTGAGGGAGAGGGCAGCTTTGTCCCTGATTTCCTAGGTACTTTATTTCATGAAAATAAAAAGGGTGTCCTGCTCTGGTGTCACTGTGAAATCTTTTCATGGTGGATCCTTTCATCCTGGAAGGATCAGAGATCTTGAGTTAGAAGGGTCTTCAGCAGCCATCTAGTCCAACTTACAGATGGGAAACTGAGGTCCATTGAGGTTAAGTGACTTGTCCATGGGTCACACAAGTAGTAAGCATCAGAGAATTTGAACCAAGATCCTCTGACTCCTGAGACTGACATCAAAGGGCAGTGTCCAAGAGACCCATACCAGATCTCCAGAATACTTTGTAAATTTATGGCTCATGTTTTTTTTCTAATGGGGGAGAGGATGGAATAGGGAAAAAAGCCTTCCCTTTCTTTTTTCATTTCCAGGCCCTTCAGGTAAGAGTAGCAAGAAGGTAGCTACGACCAATTAAATGAGTCCAGGATCAAAAAGCCCCCTATCTCTCCAGAGCACTGAGGAAAGCTTAGGTGGAATGAGCTTCCTCTCTGCTCTGCCCTGAGTGATCAGTTGACAAAATACATCTGGGGAAGGAGGAGGCCTCTATGATCAGCTGTCATCTCCCCTAAACACCCCTGATGTATTTTCTCTCTTCATTACCCACGAGGTGTCAAAGCTTCCCCTGCATGAATACAATCTGACATTTGCTTCCCAGACATGGGGAACAAATCTCAGAGTCATGCCCAGCAGTGTTGGGGGAGCAACGGAGTCTTGTCTTAGCTCTAGGAAGAAGAGGATGAGGAAAAGAAGGAGGTGAGGCAGGAGGAATAGTTGAAGAAAGAATAGGTGGGATTGAAGAAGAAGGAGGAGGAGGAGAGAGAGAGAGAGAAGAAGAGAAAGAGGAGGAGACATGGAAACAGGCTATCAGAGAGAGAAAAGGGAAAGCAGTGACTGGTTGCTGACCAGTACCTTTGCTTACACCTGCCTCTTTCTCTAGCTCCAGGTTTTTTCTATAAAGTTAGGTTAAGATAATTTTAGATGATGGTCAACTAGTGATTTCCAGGCATTTCATTTCCTCCCAGGCATACCAGGCCCACATGACAATACTTACATACATACACAAGTTGGCTGGGTCCATCTTCTTCCTTCATGGCATCCCTACCCTTGGCTTGATCTTTTCTAGCACCTGGCTGGAGTCTTTTGTCATTCTTACTGTCAATTTTTATAGAACCTTCTCCTTCTTGAGATGTGAAAGGACCCACAGAGATCACCTTGTGTGCCTTTTCCAGCTGAGTCGTACCTAATCTAGTATCTGTGCTGTCTCTGCAGTTTCTTAAAGCTTTCGAGGAGAGTTATTTTACCCCAGTCATCCCTTATGCTAATATTCAGGTTCTGTGTTGCCTATAGAAAACAACCTAAACTCCTTAGTCGTCTATTAAAGACCCTGTCAAAGTTGATCACTGCCTACCTACCTTTGTGATCTCTCACTTTCCCCCAAATGAATCTCCTACTCCAGGTAAACTAATTGAAACACTTTCCTCTTTACAACAGTTATTCTCACCTTTTCTCTCTGGTTCATTCAATTTCTCACCAGGAATAATAATAACATTTGGCATTGATTGTTTTATACAGCACTTTGACTCATAATCTCCAAGAGTTGGAAGTGACCTCAGAGACCCTCTTGGTTAGCCCACACCTTCCTAGAGCATATAGTCAGTCAGTTATCAA
This sequence comes from Potorous gilbertii, assembly GCA_028658325.1. Lineage (NCBI taxonomy): Eukaryota > Metazoa > Chordata > Mammalia > Diprotodontia > Potoroidae > Potorous > Potorous gilbertii. Next base: position 108,809,297 of record CM053771.1, read on the forward strand.
ACCCTTTCTTGAACAGGTGTAAGTTGGCCTAGCCCTAGATGACTCTGGAGACCCTCCCAGGTCCAGGATTTGGTGATTTCACCTCCTTTATGAAGTCTTTGAGAACCCTCCCAGTCTGGAATAATTCTTCTCTCTTCTGATCTTCTGGAAGAATGATGTTTTTTACTTGTTCAACTTAGGCAGCCAAGTAGCAAGGTGGATAAAGTGATTGATTAACTAGAGTCAGGAAGACCAGAGTTCAAATCTAGCTTCAGACACTTATTAACTCTCTGACTTGGGGCGAATCACTTTTCCTCTCTCAGCCTCAGTTTCCTCACTTGCAAAATGGAGATAGTAATGACACCTACCTTCTAGGATTGTTGTGAAGATAAAATAAGTTAATGAAAAAATGTTTTATAAACTTTAAATTGTTATATAAATTTCAGCTTTTGCTACTGCTGCACTTCCTTCTTGAAGGCAGTTATGGTCTTTTATATTTGTCAGTATTGCCAATTTTTGGCACAGTGTCTTCCTCAATCATTTTTTAAAATGGATGTTGTGAATGATTTATTTTATTGAGCTGGATCTGTGATTTTATTCATGTAGGGAACTCTTAGGGGAAAGCCCCTCAGAGTGGGTGCCAATCTACTGTTCATAATCTTAAAGAATTGTCTGTGGTGTTGAAAAGTGCCTTACCCAAGTGACACTGCCAGTATATGGAGAGGGAGAATTGGAACCCAGGTCTTCCTGATCCTGAAGTCAATTCTTTACTAGGCTATCTTGCCTGAGAATAATACTATGGAAGATGTGATTAAAATGTCCTCAGTCACTGATTCAGAGATCCCACTGATAGGCATATCTCCCCAGGAGAGCAAAGGTAGAAAGAAAGGTTCCATTTATACCAACATGTTCATAGAAGTCCTCTCTCAGGAACAAAGAAGTAGGAACAAACAACTAAGTAGGAATCTGTGGATCGGGAAATGGCAAAACAAATTGTGGTACTTGACTGTAATAGAATGGTACCGTGTCCTAAAAAATAATGAATATGAAGAATTGAGAGAAGTGTGAGAAGACCCATCAACTGAAGCAGAGTAAAGTGAGCTGGACCAGGAAAACAATCTACAATATGGCTGGACAATGTAAATTAAAAAAACAAAGATAATTAAGCTGAATGAGAAAATGTACCGTGTGTGTGTGTGTGTGTGTGTGTGTGTCTATGGGTGTGGAACACTGTGGAATATATTCTCAGACTAGGTTAATATAGTTAATATAATATAATAATAATGAGTTTTGGTAAACTACTTTTAGTTTTTCCAGTTATTCTTTTAAAAATGACTTATTATAGGGGATAGTAATCTCTTTGAGAAGTATGTTTGGAAATTAAGATGATTGAAAAACAAAGAAGGTACCTCCCCACCAAAGAAGAAAATTAAAAAGAAAAGAAAATGCAGCTTTCTCCCTTTTTTTATGAGGGCTGGGGGCCTTTGAGTATGAATGGGGGAGAATTCATACATTCTTAAATCTGGTTGGTATTTTGGTTAGTTTCACTCAATTACTTTCTTCCTCTCCTTTTTACTCTTTGATGTAAAGAGTTTGCCATATAGGGGAGGAGAGAAGGATATATTCAGGAATGAATATGATAGCACAAAAGAAGCCTCAATTTTTTAAAATGATATTTGGAAAGTTCTGACTGATGTCTAACCAGTACCTCTCTTGTTGTAAGATGGGGAGGGGAAGAAGCATTTATGAAGTGCTAGTTACCATGGTAAGCACTTTACAATATTATTTCATTGGATCCTAAAAACAGTCTTGGCAAGTGAGCCCTGTTACTATCCCTGTTCAACAGTTGAAGAAACTGAGGCAGACAGAGGTTAAGTAGTCACTTAACGTCTGCTCAGAGTCTGTCTGAGGTTGTATTTGAACTTGGGTCTTTCTGACTCCAGGTCCAGTATTCTATCTATCTAGTACCATCTCGCTGCTCATATGTGAGATTGAATTTCCTTTCGGCATCTTTCCCTTTGAGGATATAGTATTTCCAGCAATTTGTTTGACCTATTCCAACCCCTTTCATATGCTAGAGTCCTCAATAGTATCCCTGTCAGATGGTCAGGTTGCCTCTTTTTTGATGCTTTAAGTGACAGGGAACTCACCTCTTAACATTCCAGTCAGGATCCCACTTTGATTTTGAACATGCTCTTATTGTTAATGAGGTATTTGCTCAATGAACTTTTAAGAAAGTCAGCATTCATTTATCCTGCATTCAATAAATTGTAATAATGTGTAAGTCACTGTGCTAGGCACTGGGGATTCAAAACTGACAAAGGCACAAAGCCTGTCCTCAAGGTGCTGAGAGTCTGATCAAGGGTAGAGAACAAGAATTTCACTAAGTCCCACAGAAAGGATGGCTTCCCTTTAGGAAGGCAATAGGAATGAGGCTGAACTTCCAAGTCTGTGGGCTCAGTGCTGGACATCACCCCCAAGCGTGTGAGGAGCCTCAGAGAGGCGTGAGGGACCCAGAAGCTGATTGTGTTAACAACAGGGCATCTTGTAAGCCATTATCCCAGCGGAGTAATACCCCTCTCCTCAACCCCAGCCCCAGCAGCCTCTCCATTTCATCTGCTTGGGGATGGAGGAGATAATCAAATGGTTTTGGCTAATATTGTATGCATGCATAATTAGGCAGCAGAAATTACCATCTGGGCTCAGAGGACTTGTTTCAATACCCAGGCTCTGGGTAAGAAGTTGGTAGGAGAGAAAGAAGACCTCATGCCACCCTTCTCTTGCATCAGCTTCCTAGATATCTGATTGGAAGTCTGTAGTCAGAGCCCCCAGGCCATATCATGAGGGAGGCCCAATCCCTGGGAAGGCCAATGGTGCACTGAGTAGTAACAGTGAGCAAGTGGCAGAAGGAATCTTGACTTTTGCCAGTTTTTCTGTTTCTTCCTCCCACACAGTGGGCATGGCATTGTTGGGTAGGTGGGCTGCCCTAGGTGCAGGGCCTCAGGGCTGAATGAGCAACCTTCCAGAGAAGAAGCCAAGAGCAGGCACAAGACTTCTCAGAGTGATGACAGGGGCTGGGGAGATGCCATCTGCCCCACCCCTCAAGCAGAGCTCTGCCGTCTCTTGGCTGTCAGAGCTTCCCTGTGGGTGACAATGACACAGTCATATGCTTGGCCAGGTCTGGCTGACATTTGCCCAGAGCTGTGCTCTTTCTGCCATTGGATTTTCCCCTTCCTCGTGCTCAGGGTTCTGGCAGAGTTGGTGCAGAGAAGGCTGGGAATACTTTGGAACCAAGCTGGTGGGCATTTAATTAGCTGTTACATTTTTACACGGGGGAAAGTCCCAACATTGGAAGCACTAGTCCATGCCCATGGACAGCCTTTGTGTTCAAATCAATCCATCCTCTTTCTCTGTAAAACAAGGGAGTTGGATGCAATCATCTCTAAAGTCATCTCCAGTCAGGGAAGTTCTAAGATGCTGTGAATTAGCTGAGCTTGCATGTGTTCAGTCTGAAGCTATAGGTTCAGCTCCAGTGACTTTTTTCTCAGTTCCCTTTCATAGAAGAAAACAGTTGAGTTCCTAAAGACTATTCATTCTGGAGTGTCTTCTCATTATGTTACATTGGGACTGGGGGGGGGAGGGAGAAATCCACATTTTTCTCACTTTTTAGAGGGACCTGAGCCTCTAGACCCTGCTCAGGGACCATGCCCCATCTACTTTGAGAGAGGTGACCTATTAATATCCAATCTTTCCATCCTTCCCCTTCCCACCTAACCCAAAGCACATTTATTCAGTCTCCAGTGCCATCTAGCCTGTCCTTCCTTGAATTCTAAGCTCGTGCCCCCTGAACTGGTTTCTTCTTATCTCTTTGTCAGTGATGTTATTCAAGGTCCAGTCAGTCTACCCTGCCCCAGCCCAACTATGTTAGGGACCAGTGAGAGGTGACTTCTTGAACAAGGAACCCTTTCCTAAAGATTTCCTCTGAACTAAGCACCCAATTAATGAAGAGGAGGAGGGCTGTGAGACCCACCCAAACCCCTAGTCAAAGTAAATTCCCTGATGACTGACTGAATATGAAATAGGTCGGAAGTGAGCTTGCATTTTGTTTTTCAAAAAATTCTCCTTTCTCCTGTGCAGTCTGTCAGAACTCCAAAGCAAGAAAGAGCCCCTCAAGAGAACAAAGGGAGCTTTGAAAATCTGTCTCCCCCCACCCCCTTTCAAATGCTTATCTGAAAGGACATCTTTTTCACCTTAGTTGCTGCAATCATAAAAGCACAGATGATAAACTGCCTCTTCATAATCATCAATTGTGAGGTGAGTTTTTTTAAAGTAGGAATTGCAGAAGCCGCAAGAGAGAAGATCCAGTCTAGACCCAGCCCTCTCGCCAGAAAGGGAACAACGGGGAGGGAGGCAGAGAAGGATGAGGAGAAATAGAAAAGAGAGCATGAGCAAGTGAGCAGACGAGAGAGAATGAACTTTGTTTAGTGACAACTTTTATCTCTGGGTCTGGTGGCTGTGGAAATGTCAAGTCAACTTCTGATAGCATCTCTTTTGACAGCTGCAGCCGCTGGGCTCTAGATGAGAGGGTATTGGTTTTAAAAGTCTGCTGAACCCCAGGGGACAGAGGAGTGCGAAAGAAGGGAGGAGGGCTCACGGGCATCTGAGGCATCTTGTCTCCCTGAAAGTCAGAGAGAAATTCTTGGTAGGTTGCCTGGCTCCATGGTGAGAGGAATGTCCATGGGGATAGTGTGGGGCTGGAGGCACCATCAGGATGAAATGACTGGAAGGGACTCTGAGAGGTCATCTCACCCATTCATTCACCTGCCTTCTCACATGAGAGGACTCCCAAAGTATTCTAGAAAATAATCTTACCTGATTTTCAAAACTCTTCAGATGAAGAGATTCTAGACAACCCTCTGGGACAAAATTGAAGCAGCTGCAGTGGATAGAGAACTAGACCAAAAATTGCGACAGACTTGAGTTCAAGTTCTCCCTCATACTTAGCTGCATGACCCTGGACTCAGTCACTGAGCCAAATTTTCCTCATTTCCAAAGTGAGGAGAATAACTGCATCTACCGCACAGAGTTTGTAGGAATCGAATGAGATAATATACATGGAATGTACTTTGAAAACCTTAAAAAGATCTGTATAGATATTAGCTATAATAATTCTTATTATTGAAGGGGTGGGAAGGTGGGGTTAGAGAAGGAGATGCCGTGTTTTAGTTCAGAGTATGAGTCTAGGTCCCTGGTTCTTTAACATCTCCCAATCATCATGTTCACTACCTCTGTCTGCCTCAGTTTCCTCATGAGTAAAACGGAAATAATAATAGCGCCTACTTTTCAGAATTGTGGTGAGATAATATTTGTAAGGAAGACATTTCATCACTTTCCACCCGGTTGTTTTCAGAAATTCATCTTTCTGAAAGATCAAATCAGTTCTGGAACTCACAGCTCCTCAGCACCCCCAGCCCTGGGTTCTATCCTATCCATTCATTGGAGAAGAGAGCTCCTCAAAGATCCTCTAAGAAGAAGGCCCAGGCAGACACATCATCATTTCCCACCAAGCCACAGAACTTCATTATGCCCATGTGCCAGGTACCATCCCTCCCCCTCCCCCATTTCAGTTTTTTTTTGGTTTTCTCCCCCTCTTAGATTGTAAGCTTCTTGGGGCAGGAGTTGTTTTCTGCCTTTCGTTGTATTCCCAGTTTAGCAGAGTGCCCAGCACTTAATATATATGTTTTGACTGACTTGAAAATTGGGACATTGTCCTAATCTCTCATTACCTGTGGTTTTCCAAAGATCACTGACAGCAGCTCAGGAATTACATCACCCAGTCCTTTCAGTGCCTGGGGATAGAGTTGATTGCATACGTCAAAATCCTTGATTCAGACTCAAAAAACTTTTAATGTCCTAAGATCATAAGATTTAGAGTTTGAAGACAATTCAGAGATCACCTAGTCTAGTCTCTTCATTTTACAGATGGGAAAATTCAGGCTCAGAGAGGGAAAGAAACTTTCCCAGAGTTATACAGACTTGAGATGATCTGGGATATGAATTGAACTTCTGTCTTCAAATTCCTCATTTCCTGTCAACCTCTTCTCTAGTCCTTGTTTTTTAACCTCAAAGTGTTGAACCTGATCTGCCTTTCTCCTTATGCTAAATCACCTGCTAGTAGGGACTTTCAGCTTTCCTCTTTCCTCTGCACCTGGTTCAGGATGAGGGAATTCCAAGCTCTGTCTACTTTAGGCTCAGGTGCATTCAAGACACATACAGGATTGTGTTAATTGCTTCACAATGCACCTGTGTTCTGAAAGCCCTTCCTCCTCACTACTATTAACTAATTCACTGTAGCAGACTCTTAAGACCCACATTTACATCAGAATAGCAATAGCTCCAGCCTCACTAGTTTCCAGGATCTAGGTTATGTGCACAATGCCTGACTCTAGGATGTATTTAATACTTGCTTGTTGATTGATAGACTGGTTTCTAAAGTTTCCTAAGCCCTTCTCTTAGAAAAAGACATTTTCTCACACTCCAAGGCAACCTCATTTAGATGTCAGGAATTTAGAATCCTACACTCACAGTGATGTTCAGGCAGCAAGAGACCTTAGAGGTCATCCAGTTCACCTCCTCATTTGACAGATGAGAAAAGTAAGGCACAGAGAAGGGAAACAATGCCCCCAAGGTCATGAAGCAATGTCAGGACAAATAACAACAATAACATATTTATGTAGGTACAAAGTGCTTTGCATGTACCAAGTAGAGGGACTTTGTTTATGATAGGCAGTGGTGTCAAACTTGGATAAAAATGGGAACATTAAACCACATATGATGATCCCTGCAGTCCTCACATATTTACATTATCTACATTCTATTGTATTTTTATTTGTTTAGTTAAATATTTCCCAATTGCATTTAATCTAGTTCTGACCGTACTTGGGAGTGTTGCCCATGGAGGCACATTGGACACCTCCAATGCAGTGGATTGAATGTTAGATTTGGAGTCTGGTAAACCTGATTTTTTTTTTAGTTTAATTTTTTGGGTTACTTTTTAAGTTCCAAACTATCTCCTTCTTCACCCACCTCTCCCATTAGAGAAGAGCACCCTTGGTAAAACTATACTATGCATACTTCTATTTCTCTTTCTCTGGAGGTGGAGAGCACCTTCCTTCATAGGTCTATTGCAGTTGATTTGAATATTTATAATTTTCAAAGCAATGTAGTCATTCACAGTTGTTCTTCGAATAATATTGCTGTTATTATATACAGTGTTCTCTTGGTTCTGCTTATTTCACTCTTCATTATTTCATGCAAGTCTTTCCATGTTTTTCTAAAATCAACCTGCTCATCATTTCTTAAAGCACAATAGCTTTGCATCGCAGTCATATACTATAACTTGTTTAGCCATTCCCTAATTTCTAGTTCTTTGCCACCCCAAAGAGAACTGCTATAAATATTTTAGAATATATCGGTTCTTTTCCTTTTTTCACTGATCATCTCGGGAAATAGACCTATTTGTGCTATTGCTAGGTCAAAAGGTATACACAGTTTTATAACTTTGGGTACGGAAGACCTGAATCAAATCCTCTTTGGATAACTGCCACCTGTGTGACTCTGGGAGAGTTACTTAATATTTCCCAGCCTCCGTTCCCCCAATTTAAAAATGGGGATAACTATAGCATCTACCTTATAGGATTGTTGCGAGGATTGAATGAGTTAATGAATGTAAAGTGCTTTGCAAGCCTAAGTGTTATATAAACGCTAATATTCTATTTTTCATCTCATCTGCTCTCTGAACTCCAAGGTCAGTGTTCTGTCTCTATCACAGCAGCTGCCTCTATTGTGTTGCGAATGGCTGGTGCTTCTTGGATTCTTCATCATCGTTATTCCCTCCTCCTATCTATTTGTAACCCTCTATCCTGACCAACTTGCCTGTCATATCCATTATCTCATTTGTTCCTCAAAACAACCCTGTGAGGTTGGTAGGGCAGGTGTTATCCCCATTTACCAGATGGTCACCATCATTGGCATACATATTAATTAAGAGTCTTTCTCCGCCCGTGGTGATAGATGTGTCTAAGAACTGGTTATAAAGCAAGATAAACATCCCTATGATGGCCCTTTAGGGCTCCTTGTTATAGAGGTTACATGCTCACACAGAGACAAAAATAACAATAACCAATAATTTTCAAAATCGTGTGGAAACAGGATGAGGTATAAACCATCCCTGTTGCCCTGCCTGCCACTGGAGTTGTACCAAGGCTGATTCCGGTGAGCCTTCAGAAAGGATGAGCTTATCTCCTCATCAACAAACCACTTTTATTCAACTACCCAAAGCAGCTATTTTACACACCTCTGCAATAGTCTGTAAGACATTAAACATAAATGACCAATAGCAGAATAGCATCCTTTCCTAAGGTCACTCCTATCTGCCATTGAAAAAGATGAGAAGAAGAAGATAATGATAGCAAGAACAGGCATTTCATTGGTGGTTATAATAGACCATTTACACAGCATACAAAGGCTTGCGATCCTATGCCATGCTTGGATGAACAATGAATCTGCATAAAGTTTCTGTGAGTTCCCTTTTTTCTCTTATCATGCTCAGGCTGTTTTTTGCTTGGACTAGACCAACAATCCCGCAGCTGGTAGGGAAGGCTGAGAAAAGAAATAATAAAGTAGCCTATGCAGCCTTCCAACAGGAAGGACTTGGACTTGGGGTTAGAAGACCTGGCTTTCAGTCATGGCTCTGTAGAAATCCCTCAACTTCCCAGACCTCAGTTTCCTCACCCTATGTCTCTCTCTATTCCATGTCAGTCCACAAACTGCATGCTAGATAGTGCCACCTGATGGCTTGTTGGTACCTCAGATCTCAACATCTGAACAAGACTCATCATGGTTTCCACTAAGCTTTTTTCCTTCTATATACTTCCCCACAATTGTTGCCCTCTATTCCAGTTACCCTGGGTCAAAGTCTTGGAATCATCCTTGACCCTTAGCTCTCTCTCATCCACCATATCCAATCAGTTGTTGGGTCCTACCAATCCTACACCAATAACACCCTTTTCTCCACTTCACATATTCTCTATCCTATTCCCAGTTCTTGTTACTGTTCATCTGGCCTATTATAAGTAATATCTCATAATTAGCCTCCTTGATTTTAGTCTTTTCCTTGTCCAGTCCTTTGTCATACCTGATAAGGTAACATTTCTAAGGCTTAGATCATGTCATTCCCTCATAACCACCTTTAGTGGTTCCTATTACTATCTAATGTAAAATACAAAATCCTAAGTTCTGGTATTCAAGGCCCTTTTAACTCTGATTCTAATCTACCTTTCCAGACTTATTTTATATTACTCCATGTTTGAACTAAAATGACCTTCTCACTAATTCCTGAACTTAATATGCCATCACCTGCCTCAGTGGACTCTGAGAAGCCTTTCGTTCTGCTTGGAATTACCCCTGACTTTCAGAATCTTTTAACTTCTTTCAAGATTTCACTTAGGTACCAAATCTTCTGTGCAATTATCCTTGATCCCTTCCCAGGTGCAAGTACTCTCCCTTCCCTTGATTTACCCCATATCCTGTTTATCTACATTAGGGGTTCGCTTACTATGGGTTCCTGAGAGGCAGGGACCATATCTTTTCTTATCATTGTATCCTTAGTGCCTAGCACAGTGTTTTGAACCTGATAGACACTTAATAAATGCTTGTTGAATCTAATTGAATTTGTGAAATGATCTCTAAGGTCCCTTCCAGCTCTAAACTCTATGATCCTATAAATAATAATAAGGCCAGAAGTAAGATAAAGAGCTTTACAATTGGTCTCCCTCCAGCCTTCAGAGTTAGAGCAATTGAGTCAATATTCTGTGCCTTGACGTGGGCTATTATCTAGGTTAGGACATTAAGGAAAGTTAAATAACTTTGCAGGGAGGTGGAGGGAGGATTGGGGTAAAAATCCCCACAATGTTTATCTATAGATTTAAGAGTAAAATTTAGAATATGAATGATTTTTGCCTTCAGATTCCCCATCAATAAATTATCCATGGGTGCAGGGTCAAGAAGAAATAAGTTCAATGTGGAAATGTCTGTGTGGTATACCAGGGCAGATTCCTTAGATTCAGGAATGGAACTTATCCCATTTGGCTCCAAAGGGGGAGAATTCAGATCAACAGGTTATAGGGAGGTAGGTTTTGGTTCAATATAAGAAAAGCTTTCCAAGAATTGTAGCTGTTCAACAAAGGAATGGACTGTCTTCATAGGTAATGAGTTCCTTGTCATTTGAAGTATGTAAGCGGAGACAGGGAAGAGCTTTCTGGGAATACAGTAGTTGGGATTCATTCTTTTCAGAGGATGGATCAGACAAGCTTTTAGTTTCATTCCATCTCTAAGATTCCATGCTTCTGTGAACTGTGGGTAATCTGAGGCTGGAGAGTAGGAAAAACCTGACTTGAACTGTGTCCCCTTTTTGCAGCCCTTCAGAATCAGGGGATAAACCAGCAGCCTACAGTACTTGGACTTCTTTCCCCCAGTCACCTGTTCTGTTGTGGAACTCAGCCAGCCCCCCTGCGCCCTCTGGAGGTCTTTTAAAATATCTCCAACCCCTAGTTGCTTTGCTGTTTCAGTAAGGAGTACCTTCCTGTCCGTGACATCCCTTCAGTCAAAGTATTGAAGTACTTTCCATGATATTTGGGCATTAGCGTCCTTAAAACTCCAGGTTATGCAGAGTATAGGCATGCATGCCAGTTTTCTAGCTAGTGGGGATGCTGGGAATTCAGCCTGGGAGTTCAGAGTTACAGTGGGTTTATGTGGAACTAGTGATCTCATTGAATTTGGCATTTATATGGTGAGACCCAGAGTGTGTTGGGGCAGGGGGAAAGATTTGACTAAGCTGGTGAATCAGTCCAGGTCAGAAACAGAGTAGGTCAAAGCTGTCCTAGTGATCAGTAGTGGGGCAGCCAGGTGGTGCAATGGATAGAGCATCAGTGCAGGAGTCAGGAGAACTTGAGTTCAAGTCTCACCTCAGACACTTGACATTCACTAGTTGTGTGACCTTGGGCAGGTCACTTAACCCCAATTGCCTCATCTTGGGTCATCTCCAGTCATCTTGATGAATATCTGGTCACTGGATTCAGATGGCTCTGGAGGAGAAGTGAGCCTGGTGACCTGCATAGCCCTCCCTCCCTCAAAACAAAGTCAAGTGCAAATCATGTCATTATT
>CM053771.1:108822998-108838695 GCA_028658325.1 Potorous gilbertii
ATAGAACCAGGAACATAGTAGGTGCTAAATAAATAACTGTTCCCTCTTACCACACCACTCTGCTTATTCATAGCTCCTTGAACACACAATATGCATTGTTTATGTATTAGGGGAGAGAGAGAGAGAGAGAGAGAGAGAGAGAGAGAGAGAGAGAGAGAGAGAGAGAGAGAGAGATGGATGAGGTTTATGGTCACGAGCAACTATGCTTTGCAATATAACACTATATATGATAACCTATCAAGGAGTTGTGATTTTCATTAGCATCATTTAGAAGATAAACTCTAGAGATATGCCTTAGGATCAGAGAAGTTAACTTAAGTTACTTGCCAATGGTCAACATAGCTCATAAGAGGTATAAGGATCCAGGGTCCAGATTTGAAACAAGGTATTCCAAATCCAGGAATCTGCCCATTGTTCTGCACTGCCTGACTAGAGCACTATGAAAATTTAAACTATCTGTATGCCTTTTCTGTAAAGAAACAATAACAATCTTAACAAATTCCCTCACACCCCTTAACAGAGTGCCTTACATGTAATTGTTATCCAGTAAATACTAGTTGGCTGATTAATTGGATGATTTGATTGATTGAGGAGAGCTTCTCTGCTGGTCCTATTCACCTAACCCAGGAAATATTGCAATAGCCCCCTCATTAGGGTTCTTACTTCCAATCCATCCTCCACACAGTTGCCAAAGTAATTCTCTTAAAGTGTAGGTATTACCATGTTACTTACCAAGTCTCTTGACTACAATGGTTCTCTATTGCCTTTGAAATCAGAGATAATAGAGAAAAGGCTTCTGTTTGGCATCTAAGCCCTTTCCAGCCTAATTACACATTACTCTCCTTCCCAAGGTCTATTATCTAGCCAAGTTGGCCTTCTTAGCTCATATATGATGATCTGTCTTTGTGCCTTTTTGCTGGTTATCCTTCCGTGTTTAGAGTGTGACTCCTCCTCTCCTCTTTCTATTTCAGCTCCAGCTTTCCTCCAAGGCTCAGTTCAAATCTTTCTTGATGGCCTGGCTAATATTGCTCTTCTCCATCCAAATTACCTTGTATCCATTCTGTATATCCTGTATACATGTGCGTACATCTACACACATATTCATAGCATGTTCTTATACATCTATACGTGCATATAGATACATGGGTATATATACATATATATATATATACATGTATATATGTATACATGAGTGTTTCCCTCAATAGAATATAAGCTCCCTGAGCACAAGGACCATTTCACTTTGTCTAGTGCCTAGCACAGTATTCAGCTCATTGTGGGTGCCAGTTGATTGATTGATTGATACTTCATATAAAGAGAGATACTTCCTTACCACATGGCTGACTTTTCTATACCCTGTCTTTTTTTTGGGGGGGGGGGACACCAGATAGAAAGAGCCTGAGCATTGATGAAAGGAGAGGATTCAATCTTGGGACTGAGAATGAAGGTGGGAGTGAAGTGGCAGCTTTCCATCAGTGCCCTGTGTTTCCCTGGCACTGGGTGTGAGCAAGCCCCCTCCTCACCTGCTGAGCAAGCCTGCATGGCTGTCAGGCACTGCTCATTATGTGAGTATAATGGGAGCCGAGTGACACTGAATATCTGTTCTCTCTCCGCTATTACACTTGTCTCTCTCTCTCTTCCTCTCACAGGTGAACTAAGGGGTCTGATTGCCTGTGTGTCGGATCTCTCCATAACAACCAGGCAAACGAGACAATCCTGCTGCTCAGATCTGCTTGGTACCTGCCTCCCAGGAAACCTTGGAAACAGGGCTCCACCTTTCTCTAGAGGCATCTTGGAGGTAGCTTCCAGTATAGGAAGGCTCACTGCCTGTTTTTGGGATCCCTCTTTTCCTCTCCTGGAGAGAGACAGTTTCTATTGAATATAGCACAATTCATCAAGAAGAGTCCTGGACCTGGAGTCAGGAAGACCTGAGTTTGAATTATGATTCAGGCACATACTAGCTAGATGACTCTGGGCAAGTCACATAAACCTCTCTGAGAATCCATTTCCTCATCTATAAAATGGAAGTAGTAATAAAAGAGTTATTGTGAGGTTGAAAAACTATTTCTCTCTTCTTCCCTTTTTCTAGAAGAGTAATTGAGTATATAAGGAGAGAGGTTCTAGACAGAAGGCTGACTGAATAGGAGAAAAGTCAAAGGATTAAATATAACTTCAATTGGGAGCTCAAATGCCACCTCTTTCATGTAGACCTCTATGAACCCCCCAGTTGTTAATGAATACTTTCTCCTAGGAGAAAAATAATTTCACTTTCTTTGTACTAATCATGTTCTTTTTTTTTTTAAAAAGAGTCATGATATCTTTGTTTTTATGTCACCTATAGTTCCCGATGTATCTTTCCCCCTGCCCCCTATCTAGAGAGCTATCCCTTATAACATAGATTTTAAAAAGAAGGGAAAAAAAGTTAAACAAAATTAAACAATATATTAGTAAAAGTCTATAATGACATGCAATGTTGAACACCCATAGCACCACGCCTCTGCAAAGAAGAGAAATGCCTTGTCATAGTCTTGGGACTAGCCTTAGGTATTATAATCTCACAGCATTTCATCAATCAGCAGACGTTTATTACTAAGCACCTACTAAGGAAAATGAAACAAAACAACCCTCCCTGCCCTCAAGGAGCTCACAGTCTAGCGGGGGAGACACCGGCAGACAAAAGTACTTTGTTATTATCGTTGTATAGTCATTGTATACATTGTTTACTTGGTTCTGCTTTATTTCACTTTGCATCAGTTTGTAAAGGAGGGACTCTGTGGGACCAAGGCAAGGAGAGATGGCGTTCTGGGTGTGGGGACTGCCAATGCAAAGGCACAGAGATAGGAGACAGGGTGTTGTGTGTGAAGGACAGAGAAAAGGAAAAAAAGGGGAAATAATATCCAGTAAAGCTGGAAAGAATAGGTGCAGTATATAAAATATAAAATATAGGTGCAGTAGTTGATATGATTGGCTATTCTTTCCATTTGGATTTTTCTCTCCTCTTTGGATTTTTGGGACCCAGCTCTCCTGATTCTTCTCCTACCTGTCTGACCACTCCTGTTAAAAGTCTAAATTATATCCTAGAGGCAACAGGAAGCCACAGGAATTGATTGCATAGGGGGACTTGCATAGTCAGATTTTTGCTTAAGGAAAATTACTCTGGTAGCAGTTTGAAAAGTGGTTAGAGAAGTGAAAGATTCGAATCTGGGAGACTAATTAGGAAGTGGTTGCAATAATCTAGGTGAATAGTGATGAAAGCTTTGGGGAGCTTTGTGAGTAGATAGAAGTAGCTGGATAGGAGAGATTGTTTAGAGGTAGAGATGGCAAGATTTGGCAGTGGATGTTTGAAAATTATGGCATATGTGAGGCGAGGGAGAGTGAGGATGGAAATTGGAAGCAAATCCCAAGATGGCAGGTCCAGAATGATCTCAGAGACAACAAAGGCATTCATTCAACATTTATTAAGCTCTTACTATGGGAAGAGCATTGTGCCAGGCACAGAGGAAGAAATATACTTGAGTTATAGAACACATAATCTACCTTGAGATAATCCCAGTGTAGCCATTAGTGGCTAGCACGAGACTCTGAAATTTTCTTTGATCTAGCCTCCATCTGACTTGGCTACCTACCACATGACCTCACTGTCATGTTTTGGGAGCAGAACTGGTGAAAGGCTCCTCAAGCCCTGCTCTTATTTACCTCTGAGTTCCTCTTAACCAACACCTTCAGCAGCCAATGCTTGTAGCCACCATGACTTTACATGTTTGCAGGGCGTCAAACAGATTGTTTACCTCTTGGCTCAGATTTTCACCCTGAGAAAATTTACTTGATTACAGGATGGTAGGCATCTTTTGTATACAGTCAATCCAATAATTAAATTCAGAAGTCACACTTACATATGATTCCCATCAGTCATAAGGGAAGGGATCATCCCTTTGCAAGGACCTGTTCAGTTGGGGCTCCAGAGGGGAGAACTAGGATCAACGAGGTTGAAATGGCAAAGAGGCAAATTTGATGTAAAAGGGAAAAAAACAAATGCAAAAGCCAAATCAGCCTTCTGAACAATTAGAATCATCTCAAAGAGGAATATTTTGGGGCAGCTAGGTGGTGCAAGTGCACAGAGTGATGTCAGGAAGACTCATTTTCCTGAGATACTTAGCACTAAGCGACCTTAGACACCTGTTAGCTGTGTGACCCTAGGCAAGTCACTTAGCCCTTTTTGCCTCCGTATCCTCATCCGTAAAATGAGCTGGAGAAGAAAATGGTAAATCATTCCAACATCTTTGCCAAGAAAATCTCAAATGGGGTCATAAAAAGTTGGACATTAGTGAAAGATGACTCAAAATGTGAAAAACAAGTCTAATTTAGTTATTATGTCTCACTGGCCAGGTTTCTGGCAATCTTTTAAGTTCTTATAGCACTATTTGATGGTGGTGGTGGTGGTGGGAGACACTTTATCAAAAATGGGCAGCTAGTTAGCACAGCTAGAATGCCTGGCCTGGAGTTAAGAAGACTCATTTTCCTGAGTTCAAATCTAGTCTCAGATACTTACTGCCTGTGTGATCCTGGACACATCACTTAAACCTTTTTGCCTCAACTTCCTCATCTGTAAAATTATCTGGAGAAGGAAATGGCAAGACATTCCAGTATCTCTCCCAGGAAAACCACAACTGGGGTCATGAGAAGTTGGATACAATTGAAAAATGACTGCCTTGGTAGGTAGGGGGTCCTCTTTTATAAGAAGTCAAAGAGCCTGTATGATCACTTGTCACATATGTTCTTCTAATGGGGGATTTTTTCAGAGTGTGCTTTGGGGTTGCTGGCTGCTGACTTCTAGAAACTAGATGATGCCTTTCAACTATAAAATTCTATGTTCCCATGGCTTTAGAGCAGGAGTTCTTAACCAAGGATCTATGAATATGGTTTGAAAAAAGTATTTTCATAACTATATTTTCAATAGCATTGGTTTCCTTCACAATCTCAGGCATTCTATTTTTTGCACTTAAAAACATTTTGAAAAAGAGTCCATAGTTTTACCAGATTGCCAAAGGAGTCTGTGATACAAAAGGGTAGGAACAATTGACTTAAGGTAATTTTCAAACTCATGCTCCTCACTCCTATTTTACAGGTGCAGAAACTGAGGAAGCTAAAGAGGGGAGGCGACAAACTTGAGATTACACAGAACCAAGACTAGAATGAAAGATAACCAATTCCCAATACAATGTTCTTTCCAAAAGAACTGATAGAGTCTGAATGTAGATCAAAATTTACTGTTTTCACTTTATTTTTTGGTTTTTTTCTTTTGATCTGTTTCTTCTTTCACAATATGACTAATATGGAAATATATTTTATGTGATTGAACATATATAACCCATATCAAATTGCTTTCCGTCTTACGGAGAGAGGGAGAAAATCTGGAACTCAAAATTTTTAAACTAATAAGAGTTAAAAATTGTCTTTGCATGTAACTGGAAAAAATAAAATACTATTAAAAAAAACCCTCAATTTTCTTTCCACGGTAGTGCACCAATATTTCTACATAAGATTGAATGGAACATGGTTAAGAATCAAATGGGATTATTAGGGAAAGGTTTCATGGGGGAGATGAGTGGTGAGAATCTACTCTGGTAGAGAGGAAGGAACAGGGTGAAGACAGACATGGCCAATCAGTGCCTAGGGCTGGTTGGCTTCCAGTTTGAACCTGGACTCTGGATGGTGACAGGCGAGGGGACCAAGAAGGAGAGTCCCCTTCCCTTAGTTGACTCCTCACCTTGACTCGCAGCAGAGAACTCAAAGACAAAGAGATGACATTACTGATTCTATGCCCCTGCCTGGAACTCCCTTCCCAAGCATGGGCAGAGGTGAAGTGAGAGAACTCACCTGGGGAGGAGAAAATGAAATCATGGGTGTGAACATGCTTTGTCAAGTGCTCTGTACATGAATCTATGATCTTGGTCAATATACTTACAACTCCTCCTTCCTTTTACTTTCTTTGCCATTGGCACTTATCCTCTGCCTCTTGGGTGGTGAGGCAGCTGTCCTAGCCTAGGAAGGTATCACAAAGGAACAGACTAGGAAGCTGGGTGGGGAGTAGGGAACCAAGGGAAGATGCCTCCTTTTGCTCTCCTTGTTTTCTTTAATTCTTTCTGTACATTTTACCAAAAAGAGAAAACTTTTTGGGGGGTCAGTGTGTGCGTGTGATATTACAGTTGCAAAAAAGGTTAGTCTTTGGACACTTCCTGAAGGCAAAATGAGAAAAGAGGACTTTTGTGCCTAGGTGCCTCACAGGATTTTTAGCCAATAGAATCTGCCCTTTTCTTCTCTTATGGCCTCTGGGTCATGGAGAAGATAGATAAAGAGAGGAAGACCAGGAGGAAGAAGACGTGATTTCATGGCCACTCTGGGGGCCCGCAGTTGCTCCCCACCTTGTGTGCAACACCATAAATCATCAAGTTGTATTGCTCTGCCAGTGATTGCCATGGAAACACGTTCAGGTTACCAGGGATGCAAGATTCAAACAATAGTAAAAGATCAAATACTTCTGGCCACTAGAGGAATTCAGGGGGAGGGAAGGAAGAGATTGCTTCTTCCCCCAGTCCCTTCCTCTCTAACCTTCCTTATCCCTTTACAAAAAGACCTACTATTGTCCTTTATCACCCTTCCCCCAGAGATTAAGATTTTCCACCATACCCTGATCTTTTTCAAATATAGTCAGCACCCCTCTAAGTCATTTCTCCAAAGAGAGACTCTTTTTGAGATTGTGTTAACCTGTATCCTTTAACCTGACTTAGGCTCTAACTGTATCTTCAGCAAAAATGATTTCCTTTTACTGACCTTCTTGAATGTGATTAGCAGGACCTCCAGATGACTCTTCCTCACAAGGAAGCACATGTAAAAGGTACAAATTTATGGTAATTCTGAATTTAAAAGGAAAGTCAATGGTACCTGCCAAGGGCTGGTACCCATCTTAGGAACTGAACAGAATGGATCAGCCAGTTGGGTTTGTGTCCCTGGACACATTGGAACATAGACTTGGAGATTGGTACCTCAGAGATTATCAGATTCAGCCCCCTGCTTTGTACAGATGAAAAATCTGAACCACAGAAATGATAAGTGACTTGGATGCGATGATAAATGACTTGGATGAGGTCACAGATAGAAGAAGCAAAACCAGACTCCAATTTTAATCCCCTGACTCCATTTGTTCAGTCATTTCAGTTGGGTACAACTCTTTGTGACCCCATTTGGGGTTTTCTTGCAAAGGTACTGGAGTGGTTTGCCGTTTCTTTCTCCAGCTCATTTTACAGATAAGGAAACTGAGGCAAACAGGGTTAAGTGACTTGCCCAGGGTCCCACAGCTAGTAAGTATCTGAGTTCAGATGTGAACTCAGGTCTTCCTGACTCTAGGGCCAGCACTCTGTCCACTAACTGACTCCATATCCAGTGCTTTTCCCACTTTACGCTGCTGCTTCCAGGTTGTAGCAACTTTTCTGTAACTGCCTTTCTCTTGGCAGCTCTAAACTTTATATAAATATAGTCCTAATAACCAAGTGGTATTCGTTTAAAATAAACTAACTCTTTCTCCCAAGTAGCTGGGAAAAGGCTAGTTAAGCAGAATTTAGAAGGTATAATTTAAAGACCTTTTGGCAGACCTGTGCACCATGACTGGGAAGGGTGTAAATCTCAACCAGTGTGCCAGCCACCTGACTCATGGCTCCAGCTCACACTCTTATCAGATGGAAGACCTGGGCAGGACCAAAACGTCTTTGGATAGCAGATTTAGAACTGGGATGGAACTTAGAAATTAAAGGATGATGATGATGATGGTGATAATGTTGATAGTAATTGCTAGCCTTAACGAGCTTTAAGATTTGCTTTATAAGTATGATGTCATTTTGTCCTGGGTGATAGGTGTAATTGGTATCCCCATTTTACAGATGAGGAAACGGAGGCAGACAAAATTAAGTTAGTGTCTGAAACTTGATTGAATCTCAGATCTTCCTGACTTAAGGTCTAGTGCTTGGTCCACTGATCCACTGATACATGGGGATCACAATATCCTACCTCCAGACCTAGAAGAGACCTTAGAAGACATCTAATTGAACAGTCTCATTTCACAGAGAAGGAAACTAAAGCCAAGCCAGGTTTAGTGACTTGCCTAGGGTCATGTGGGTCATAAATTAAAGAAGCGGGATTTGAACCCAAGGCCTCTGACTCCATACCCATTTTTCTCTTCCCACTGTGTCAGATTACCTCCCTAATCCTTTAGTCTAATCCTCTCGTTTTTACAAATGGGAAAACCAAGGCTCAGAGAGGAGAATAGATTTGTCCAAGATCACAAAGTAAGTTAGTGACAGAACCTAGATTGAAAGGAATGAAAAAAAAACTCTTGATTCCCACTCTGGTACTTTCTTCATGCTGAGTTAAGTCCAACAAACAAAGGCTAAATTGATTAAGAGATGACTCTAATAATCATCAAATATGGAAGAATCTAGGCTTTCTTCAGGTGAGTACTCCCAGTGTGGGAACTCCTTCTACCAAAAATACTAAGAAACAAAAAAATGTCTCTGACTCAGGAGTTGATTCCTGGGGTGCATTCAGCTTAAGTGACCTGCCTAGATTCTCACAAAAAGGAAGTTTTATAGGCAAGAGTTGAACCGAAGTCTGCCAGATGTAGTAGGCCTATCATCCAATATACTTTTCCATGATAACTGCCATAGAATAATAATACCTTAGAGTTACATGGCACTTTCTGGTTTATAAACTATTTTTGTATCTGTTCTTTCACTTATGTCTTATACCACTTCTGTGTAGCAGGTAGTGCTGCCCCATTTTACTGGTAAACAAACAGAAGGTCACAGAAATAGAATGACTTGCCCAAGGTCATGCAGAAAGGAAAGGACCAAGGAGGACTCAAACCTGAAAACTTGTCCTGGGTTTTTCCTACTACCCCCACTATATCCCACTATATACTCTCAAATTCTTGCTATTAGACTCCCTACAAAGGAACTTCACAATCTCGTAGATATTTCAATCTGCTTCCAGTTGACATTTGTACTCTAAATTCTGTAGTAAGGTAGGTTTGTTATCAACATGCCTCTTCTTCCAGGCTCCAGTGGCGGTGCTCTCTGCAGGCTACGAGGGGCCATTTCGGGGTTACTGGTCCATGCCAGCCTTAGGGTAGAGAAGGGAAAGAGGTAAAGTCTTGTTCTTCATGAGGACTGGGCCCCTTCCTCCCCAGCCAGCCCAGGACTTAGCAATGGCCAGGAACGCTGAGCACTCCCAGCCCAGACTGTGGGTATAAGCAAATCCTTTCTTGTCTATCTGATCCAGCCAGCCGATCAATATGGATTCCTTCAGCAGTCCTGGGTTACAGCAGTCTGATTAGCTGTCCCTTTCATCCAGCTAGATTTTCCTTATCTGGTGCCATTGTTGGACCCAAGTACATCCATGCTTTGCAACATGACCTTCCCAGTGGGAGGGGTGGGGGAGGAGAGCTACAATGGGGCACTAGGATGGCAGTCAGACAGTCCTGATGATAGCTCCCATTTATGTAAGGCTTTAAAGTTTGCAATGTATTTTACATACATTATTGTTGTTGTTTTGAACTTCAAAGATCAAAGAAGATGCTATTTTTATGTCCATTTTATATATAAGGCAACTGAGGCTCAGCAAGGCTAACCAACTTATCCAGGTTCATTCAGTTAGTTGGGGTCATCTGCAGGATTCCAACTTTGATTTTCTCTAGCAGTAGTCAGTTATTCAGTCATCTCAGGTATGTCTGACTCTTCAAGACGTCTTGTGGGGTTTTCTTGGCAAAGATACTGGAGTGGTTTGCCATTACCTTCTTCAGCTCATGAGGAAAGTGAGGCAAACAAGGTTAAGAGACTTGCCCAGGGTCACACAGCTAGTAAGTGTTTGAGTCTGGATTTGAACTCAGGTCCTCTTGACTGTAGGCTCAGCCCTCTATTCCCTGCACTATCTAGCTGCTCTTAGAGGCAACATGGTACAATGGGTAAATGAATGGCTCTGGAATTGAAGGATTTGTGTTCATACCTTATTTCTGCTACCTGTGCTTTCCTGGGCAAATCCCTTAACCTTCCTAAGCCTCCTATTTCTCATCTGTAAAATAAAGGACTTGAATTAGATGACCCTTAAGGTCTCTTTCAGTCGTGGATTCTTTGGGGTACTCCAACTTGCCTGGCAGCCCCTCTTCCTCCTCTGTATTACAAGATCACAAGTCATTTGTGAAGTCTTTGTTGCTATTGCAAGGTCAGCAGGGCAAGCAATAAGACGAATAAATGCATTTAAAGAGCACAGAGTCCAAGGCAGTAATGGAGGCCAGCTGGAATTGTTTACCTTGGGTACTTGCATATTTTAACACCCTCCAATCTCCCCAGTGTCTCTCTCCTCTTCCTTCTCTCCTGATGCTGCTTTAATGAGAGTTTATATTATCCTGCGATGGTGTGTAAGTCTATTTACAACCCGAGTGTCTTTGGTGTGTGTGAGAGATGCTCCAGCCCCAGATTAGTTAAATTGGAAATAAATTGGTTGTTAAATAAAAACCCTCTCCGGAATGTGACAGTGATGAATGAGGGATTCTGCTGGGACAAGGAGAGGTGGTGCCCACATTGAAACAACAGGCCTGAGCTGCACCTAGGAGGAACTTGAGTGGGATGGAGTTCCCCTCCTGGCCCAAGGATAAAGAGGGGTCCTGGTGCTATGGCGGAGGGAGAGCCAAAGGAATGAGCAGGTTTAGGACCAGTGAGCAAGAATTACAGAGAAACAGACCAGTGGGACACAAAGTAGTATAGTGGAAAAAGTATCATTGCTGGAATCCTAAATCCTAAATTAGGGCCCATTGCTGGGCCCTAAATAACTGAGATGAATCTCCCAGCTCTAAATTCATGATGCTAGTGGATGGTTAGACCACAGTCTAGAGTAAGAAAGCCTGGATTTGACTACTTTCCTGCTCCCCTACTTTCTAGCTATAACCAATGTGACTATGAACTTCCCCTAGGCAGACTTCAGTTTCCTCATCTGTATAATGGGGATATTACTATTTGCATTATTTGCCTTACAGGATTTTCCTGAGGCAAGGGTTTTATAAACTGGAAAGTGATATATGAATGTAAACCATCAATCAATTAATCAGTGAGCATTTATTAATTGTCTACTATCTTCCAGGCATTCTGCATAGGGTTACAAATATCTAAGTGAGACAAATTTAGGGGGGTACCAACAACTGAAGATTGGGGAGATGGAACCTGATGGAGCCCTGAAGGGCCTTCAGGGTTCCAAGAAAAAAAAATGAAGAGCCAGAACATTGCAGGTAAGGATGCAGCTGATATGGAGGCACGAAGGTGGCATGTTCCATAAGAGAAAGAGTAGGTAGGTCAGCTGGGCTGAAATGTAGAATGTGTGAGGGGATATAATATATAATCACCCTGAGGAAGCCAGAGATCAATTGTCAAGGGCTTGAAATAAATATCAAACCACAGAGACTTGATTTTACCTTAGAGACAATGGGTTATCACTAGAAATTTTTGAGCAAGAGAGTTCCATGGTCAGACTTGTGGTTTGGGTATGTCAATTTGGCAGCCAGGTGGATGGATTGCATAAGGAAGCGCTAGGATACAGGGGAGATCAATTATGAGACTGCTACAACCAACTAGATAGGAGTGTGCCAATCAGCTCCAACTGACTCTTGACCTGATTGTTAAATTTTCAGTGTTAGCATTTATATGTTGAAAATCAGCAACCACTCTATATCAGAGCTTGATTCATTGTTTTGTTAATTTCTAGACTTGAGAAAATGAGGGATAAAATGTTAATAATGCAAATTAAATCTAAAAGTTTGTTTTGAGTACATTTTTTTTTGGGAGAGCTAGTTGTTCAACATTTACCAACGTACCCCTGAATGAGAAGTGTTAAGGGTCTGAGCTGAGGTAGTAATGATGTGAGTGGATAAAAGGGACCAGAGATGAGATGTGTTTTGGAGGTAGAATTGGCAAAGATTGACAATTTATTGGGAGTGAATATGGAAAAGCCAAAGACGACTCTTAGTTGGTATCACCAGTCTTTAGGGCATGATATTTGTGAATTTGGGTTACTAGAAGAATGGTGGTGCCATTGACACATGCTCAACTGAAATAGGAGGATACATTGGTTTGGGAGGAATGAAAATGGATATGTTGAATTTGAGTTGTTTTTGAAACAACCCAGTGGAAATATTCAGCAGGCAATTGGAGGTGTAGGATTGGAGCTCAGGATAAAGAAGAGGGATAGAAATCACCATCATTGCCACCACCACTATCATCATTATAATTGTCATTTTCACCATCATCACCATCATTCCCACCGTCATCATCATCAATATCATCATTCTATCATCCCAGAGTTACCCTTGACTCTTCATTCTCCCCTCACTATCTAAATCCATTAACCACTGGGGTGGACCTGCTCAGGAATGGCCTATTATAGGAGTTAACTCGAGGCAAGTTAGAGAGACAGAATGTTATCCATGAGGAATAGTAGTTAAAGGCCAGTTTAGCTGGAATTCAGAATCTATTGGTAGAAGTTATTAATAATTAGTCTAGAAAGATAGGTTGGAACCAGGGGTGTGCTAGATTCTATTGTCTTTTGAGAGCTGGTTGTTAAATTTTCAGCATGAGTGTTAACACCTTGAAAATCAGCAAATGTCCTACGTTGAGTTTTGATTTATTTATTTTTTTTGTTGACTCTAAGCTTAAGAAAGTAATGGAGAAAATGCTAATAATATAATTTAAACTTAAAAGTGTGTCTGTGCATTTTTTCCCCAGAGAGCTGGTTGTTAAATATTTACTAGCACACCTTGGGTTAGGCCCAAGTTGTGAATGGCTTTAACCCAAACAGAGAACTTTGCTTTTAACCCTAGAGGCAATAAAAAGTCCCTGAGGCATTGTGAACTGAGGAATGACTTGGTTCAAACTTTGCTTAAGGAATAACAATTTGGCAGCTGTGTGGAGGATGACTTAAGGGGAAGGGAGAGGAGAGGCTTTCATGCAGTAAACTTCCAGATTTCAATTTCCAGGTCTGACCTCTCTTCCAAACTCCACATAGATGTTCATAGAACATCTCCACTAAGATGTCCTCAACATCTAATTATGATAGCATCTAGAGATGGAGGAGACTTCTTTCTAGTTCAAATTCCATATGTTAACTGGTGAGGAAACAGATGCCTAGAAAGCTGAAATTACATGGGAGTCCTGTACCATGCATGGCAAGGCAGGGTTTCTTAACTTGGGGTCTGGGGCCTTATATTTTTTAAAAAATAACTATATTTTGATATAGTTTCCTTTATAATCCTATGCATTTTATGTTTTGTGTTTAGAAACATTACTCTGAGAAAAGCTCCATGTTGTTCATCCTTTGTTTTCAAAAAAGACCAGTGGCATTACAGGGTGATATCTTGACTTGTGCTTGAATTGGATTTAAGTGAGGCAGAGTTGCACTAAGTAATCATTCTTATTCTCTCAAAGTTCAGTGTCAGGACAAAAGTTGAGACAATCATCGATGGCCTGGGGTGTGGTGGATGACTTTGGTGTCTTTGATGTCAGACCGAACCCTAGGAGCTCCCAGCACCTGTTTCAGCCACTTTGTGACCAATGGAAACAATTATTCTCATCTGCTCATTCCTCTAGGGGGAGTCTTCACGTGCTTGGGGTAGACATCTCCCTAACTCACCATTAGGTTTGAGTTCCATCATTTACCATCAACCTGCTGTTAGGATCCCCTAGACCGCCAAGGGGTCTATGACACAAAATAAGTTGAAAACATGTGGATTAGGAATAATTCCTGATCTCATGTCCTCTCTAATACATCTGCTCCTCTTCTCAAATGTAATAGTTGGCATTCTACTGGTGGCTACAAGAGAGTCAGGTGTCTTGGTCTAGGCATGCTTGAGAACTGCCCAACCTTCAGGGAATCCCTCTAGAAAGGCTATGTTGGTTGGGGGAGTGGGGACTGGACAAGATAACCTCTGGAATTTCTTACTAGAACTAATGAGAGTCTATGATGATTATATCAAACCACTTTTCTTCTGTACCAAAACCTCCCCTTTATATCCAACAGAAGAAGCTCCCTGAAGGATTATTTCATTGTTGTAATCTCTAGTGCCTAGCTGAGTACCTGGCACGCAGTAGGTGTTTCATAAATGCTTGCTTGCTTGAAGCTTACTGAGTTCCACAAGTAAAAGAGACTAGACAAGGTTGTGGATGTAAATATTTTCTAGTTTGTACTGCCTTCTCTGGTACTTGACCCTGGCAACTAAAAACAGGGAAAAAGACCTCTGCTGCACCACCAGGGGAATCTATGGGGTTTCTGCCTACAGGCTCACCTCCTCCCTTTGCTTTTCATCCAAGCAACAAAGACTAAAGGCAACCCAGGGGAGGAAGTATTGTTCTGCAGGGAATAAAAGCCTCTCCCTTGAAAGGTGACAAATTCCTTACTAATTAAGCGATTATTGTATGCTGTAGCCCTTATGAAAACATACACACACGCACACATACACCACTCCAAGCCTGAAAGGGAGGCTACAGCCAGGATTTATCCAATTTGATAAATCCTCTGGATCCAGCAATTATTGCCTTGATGCCTCTTAATGCCAGGCAGTCGGAAGGTGCAGCTGCTGATCTGTCCCTAGCTGAAAGGCAGGAAGGGGCCAGGCCCATGGGGTGGTGCCCACACCATGCCACACTTTCCATACTCTGATCCTCTTTTATCTTAACAAGTCTGTGACATAGGTGCTATCATTAACCCCTTTTCACAAAACGAGGAAACTGAGGCACAGAGAGGTCTGTTGCCCAGGTAACAAACAGCTTTTTAGTGACAGGGGCAGGACTTTGAATCCAGATTTTCTTCAACCCTTCTGACATCCAACTGAAGAGACTGAGAATGGATAGAAAGGGCAAGATTCTAAGGGGGAAAAGCAGAGCCTGGGGGCCAGAGGAGAATGGATTGGGGGTGTGGAGTCTGGACTAAATGATGGGTAGGTGAAATTTGATATTGGCATTTCCTTTTTCAGGTTCCTTCCTTCACCCTGGCCCCTAACCTGTATCCTGTTCTAGAAAGGTCTGGTTCTGAGCTTCTATAACCTATCTTCATCCCAGCCCCTCCAAATGGGTTAGCTGACCAAAATTCAATTAACTTCAGGCACGTTTGTGTTTTCCTAAAGAAACCATAGACTTTCTGAATTTCACTGTGGTGTCCAGAGGCCGAGTGCTGTGCTAACCTCAGATACCAGATTATGAATGACATGATATATACTACTCTACTGTCTTGTGGAAATGACAGGATAAAGCCAGAATGGTTAATCAGGAGCTGACTGCTTCTTCTGGGAGGTGGGGTCAGTTAATCAGTCAGTAAACGTTTACTAAGTGCCAGGCAGTGTGCTAAATGCTGGGAATACAAATAAGAAAAAATAAAGACTGTCGCTATTCTCAAATTCAGGGGCAGGGAACCTGCGATCTCAAGGACACCTGTGGCTTTCTAGGTTATTGGGTACGGTCTTTTGGACTGGGTCCAAGTTTTACATTACAAATCCTTTTATTAAGAGGATTTGTTCTGTGATGTTTGGATTCAGTCAAAGGCTACACTTGAGGACCTAGAAGATCACATGTGGCCTTGAGGCCACAATCTGTTGGGAAATGATACATAAAAA
>CM053771.1:108839195-108855791 GCA_028658325.1 Potorous gilbertii
GGATTTCTGAAATTTTTTAATATTTAAAAAGGGTCCTAGTAATTTAAAAGAGGTCTACTTGTATAGAGCATTTAGAGCTGTTTGAGGACCTCTCTTACTCCTCTAATTTTATAGAACAGGACTTCTGAGTTCCTGAGTAAAGAGTAGAAGTAAGATTTTAACCTAGACTCTGATACCAGAGCCAGTACCACAGTGCCATGTTGATTCTAGATGGTGAATAATCTTGAGAGTCAGTAATACTTGATTTTAGAATGCACTGTAAATTTTGTTTTTTAAAGGAGTGAAAGTTAATTGATTTGTCTTAGCAACTATTTGGCTTAGGCTGTTATTGGCATCAACCTATCTGTCAATCAACCATCAAGTATTTTGTTGTTGTGGTTATTTCATTTATGTCTGACTCTTCATGACCCTATCTGGGATTTTCTTGGGAAAAATACTGCAATGAGTTGCCATTTTCTTCTCTAGTATGTTTTACAGTTGAGGAAACTTTGGCAAATAGAGCTAAGTGACTTGCCCAGGGTCACACAACTAGTAAGTGCCTGAGGCTGGATTTGAACTCATGAAGATGAGTCTTCCTGGTTCCAAGACCAGTACTCTATACACTGACTCATCTAGCTGCCACCATCAAGTATTTTTTAGGTACTTAATCTATGATTCTGGATATGGGCATAGAAGGGCTTTGGTAGAGAAGTATATTGTATTATTCCACTCCTCAAGAAGCTTGCAAACTTTTCTGGAGAGATAGGAATAGTATGCTTGAAACATCAGACAGCAATTTAAAATAGTCTTAGGAGAAGCCTGAGGGTAACTATAGGGCCAGGATGGATGAAGGAATGGAGAATGTGTCATTTAATCAATCAACAAACATTTATTGAACATTCAATGTATACCAGGTTCTGTGCAAAGCGTTGTGGATACAAAGAAAACACAAAAAAAGAGATTTCATCTGGAGAAAATACTTGAGTATAGAAGGAAAATGATACTTGCCTGAAAGTATTTGGAAAAAGTTTTACATAAAAGAGGAAGTAGACTTGTTCTATATTGTCCCCAAAGCAGGGGCCATGAGTTGATGATACCTCGGTAGGGGCAAACTTTGGCTCCACATAAGGAAGACCTTCCCAACAATTAGAGATATCTTAAAGTAGAATGAGCCACCTCCTGTTGTAGTCCCATCATTGGAAGGCTTCAAGAAGAGGCTAGATAGTGTTTGTTAGACTCTTGGTTCAGGTCGGGGGAGCTGCACTGAATGAAACACTAAAACCCCTTCCAGATCTGAGATTGTGTGGTTCTATGACAGAATCCACAAAAATTACTTGCCTACATGTGGATAACAGCATATTTTTATGAATCAAATAGCAGGCCTTATGCATACATGTGCACACACATACAGGGATGCACACATAACCTTCTTAATGCACAATTATATTCTTGTTTTTGAGCACTTGGCACAGATCTGTCACTGGGTCCCTATGTTAACACCTCTCTGTGTCATAGCCTTATTCCACTGAGGCTTTTTGCCACGTCCTCTCTCTCTAGAATGGCCCCCTCTGTGCTGACCAACTCTGGTCTGTTCTCTCATCATAAGTCAGGCTCAGTTTGATCAGACCTGACACCTTCCAACACTAGGGTCAGAGGAGGCGATTGTGTGAGACAGGAGCACCAAAGAGGGTCAGCAGTCACAGTGCCAAGAGGTCTTGGTCTAGCTGAGCTGGGGTCCCTGAGGGCCAAGGGGGCAGCCTTTGGGGCTTGGCCTCTCCCACCCAATCTAAAGCTCTGTGATGGAGATGATTAGGAAGCAGGGCTCAAGCTGTTGTCAGGGAAATGAGGATAGATTTGGATTATTTCAGAGCCAGGGATGTGAGAGAGTGACGACATGCCACCAGACAAGCTGGGCTGCTTGGCAGAGTTGTGGGCAGGGCAGACCCAAGACAGGGTTATGTTGACTGGGAAGCTTATTTTCAGTCACTCATCGCTTCCACTTTCAGAAATGAAACAGATCTAGAGCACCTCCCAAAGAAGGCTTGACTTTGGTAACCTTCTAGGTCTTGTGGTTCAGATAAAATTTTCTTTCTCCTACATGACTCTAATCCTTTAACTTTATGTGCCCTGCCTCCTTTCTCCTTAAGCCATTATCTTCCCTCAGCTGGGGAAGAACCTGATAAACAGGGCTCAGCCTATTGGGGAATTCTTTTCTTTTCTTTTCATTCCTTTCATTGTTGAACTTATAGACTGGAGAAATAGTCATTTCAAACTCCTCAGCACCCTCCATCAGCTATCTAGTAGTTCATCTTTTTGCTTCCTAGGCCATGGAGACAAGACATCTTAATCACAATGCTCTGCAAAGAATGTTGAATTTGCAATCAAAGCCTCTGTCATATACTACCTATGTGACCTTAAGTAAATCACTTAACCCTTCTGGGCTTTTGTGGGATGGGACAAGATGGCATCCAAATTCCCTTTCTAGGTCCACATTTATATGCTATAATTCTCTGCTCCAATAAAGTCAAATACGGAGCAGGGAGGGGAAGGTGCTGGGACTCAGAGTTGGGAAGAGACATTAGAAATAATCTCGGCAGGTTGGAAGAGGAGAAGAGGCCCTGAGGAATAGTAGAAGGTCACAAGGGCTGCCAGTCAGTAAGACTGACTAGATCTAAGTATGTTTTCCACTTTACATTTTAGCAATACATTTTTGTCATAGAATTTCAGGGCTTAATTTAATGGCTAAGTGACAATACAGGCATGTCTTAGATGGAGACAATGATTGGTTACTTGATTTATAGGAAATGATTGGGTTTAAATGTTTGCTGGAATCAAGTTCTCTTCTTAGGTGATACATTACATTTTTATGAAAGTCAGTATCTTAGTATCTTCTCAATTGCTCCCTCTTGAAAGTTTTAAATTTTCTGTAGCTGGGACATTATCTTCTAATGCCATTGTTGAGTAACACTGGATGCTCTTTATTGGCTTTGCACCTGTATCTTCCCATCAGATCAGGTACTGTCAAGCATAAGAAGTTTTAAGTTTGTGAGTACAAGGGTGTCTTCGGGCATCTCAGTTGACCTTAGTGTGACTATGTTTAGAAATTTTGTAGACTGCAGTGCTATTTTTCATACAGATGCAGTAGAGGCAGGACAGTGGCAAGAGCACTGAAGGACGGACCCTGAGGGCTAGTCATTGCCGCCCACTCACTCTGTAGTCTGGGAATTAAGGCAAAGAGCTTCCGTGTTGAGCCAGAGAATGTTGGAGTCAGACGAGGCTTCTGAGGTTGACTAATCAAATTCCTTTATTTAAGAGAGAAGAAAACCGACTGATCCTCAGAGAGGGAAAGGGGGATGGGAAGGGATCATGCATTTATTAAGCACCTACTATATGCTAGGCATTGTACTAAGTGCTTTGCAAATGTTATCTCATTTGACAAAGGTTAAATGAGTAGTTCAGGATCTACAGTAGTACAAGGTCTACAATCTTCTGTAGCTGACCCACAAGAACAACAAACACTAAGCATCTGCTTTGTATAGAATATTGTGCTCAAATGCTGGGGCAGGGTGGGGTGAGGGAAGGAGGCTGGCAATTTGAAATCTAGAGCAGACAGGAATTAAATGTGTAGTGTGATGTCATAGTATAATGGACTTGGAATCAGGAAGATGAGCTGTGTGTTCAAATTCCATCTCCAACACTTGCTATGTCACCATGGTTGAAATCTCCTTGACTCTCAGCTTCTTTGTCTGAAAGATAGATAGTAGTTGCACTTACCTCACTGGGTGGCAGTGGGGTTCAGATAGGATAAAATATGGGAAGTGGTTTACATACTTTAAAGCACAATACCTACATGATTGCTGATAGCAATACAAAGATGAGCTACTAATATAGGTAACTATAATAAAAAATGTCCTATTGGAACAATTGATCTGGTCTCACTCTCCCTCATATTTTCTCTTAGTGTCCTTGGGGTACCCCTCATGGGCTGTATCTTTTCTCTAATTTGATCAACTCAATCCCCTCGACTGGTATTTTTCCCTACTGTTAACTGCCAGTGATCAACACCCCAGTTCCATTTAACCAATTAACATCAATTAGCTTTTCTAAAGAGATATTTACTTTGAAGATACAGCAAGCACAGAAATGTAAACATCTCTCCCCAATACCTGGGAGGAACAGTCTTCCCCTATGCCAGCTCTGTCCCTGGGGAAAGTGAGCTCTGACTTAACTTAGTTTCTAAAAGCTATTGA
Organism: Potorous gilbertii; assembly: GCA_028658325.1. Taxonomy (NCBI): domain Eukaryota; kingdom Metazoa; phylum Chordata; class Mammalia; order Diprotodontia; family Potoroidae; genus Potorous; species Potorous gilbertii. The sequence goes on from CM053771.1 coordinate 108,843,425, forward strand.
GTTCACTTTCCAATATGCATAGCTATTGGATCAGTCTACATTTCAACCATTGTTTGTGCAGGTCTCCAAAGGTCATTCCTTGAGGCATTGGTGTTGGACTGACTAGACAATAAAATCAGCATGTATTCTGCTTAGTCCTCCTAGTGGTTTGTTTGCCTAATCTTTTAAAGCTCGTGAAGTCATAGCCATCTCCACACTCAATCATTCCAGAGCAGGAATGAGTGGACATTACAGGAACAGAAGCAATAACAGTCATGTGTTTCATGTCATCTCTGAATGAGAAAAGCCTTGAGGCCCCGCCCCAACTGGGAGTCAATCAACAATTTGTCTTCCTTCGCCAATGCCAAAAAATCTGGGTAGAGCTTTCATTAAAAGCCTAGGGACGCCACCTTCCTACCTGTTCTGGATCCATAACCTTTCAGAGAGGTTCCCCTTCATCATGTGGCTAGCACACTAGGACCAGTTACAGAATTTCTGCATATTTTCCAAATCGCTCCAAGACCTTCCAATTACACCTCATCATGCTCCTCTGCAAGCAAGCTCCCTAACCTCTTCCATGTGCATACAATTGCATCAGTTGAGCACATGAATGCCTGCTCATGTCCCCCAACCCTATTTATACTTTTAAAAGTACAATAGAGAGTTGCAAAGTGAAGTACTAGGTCATGACCAAGGAAGGTCCCTTCGAACCAAAGAGATAGGGAAAAGGTCCCTAGAAGATTAAATCCCATGTCTTCTTTCTCTCTGGGACTGTTCTCTTAGCTATTGGGGTCCCTTATGTCTATCCTTAACTGCCTGGTTTTATTCATAAGCAGTTACAGATCTGAGTATCATTTGCTCAGTTACATTGTCATTTCCAAGAAGTCATTCAATACCCAGTAGTTCTTTTTACATCTTTTCTCACTTGTATAAAATTGGATGGCCAGAGGATGCCCAGTCAACTTGGGGTTTACCGGCTAGATCTTCCCCTTCCCTTCACTTCCCTTTCCCTTTTCTTTCTCCTTCCTCTTCCTCTTCCCCTTTCTCTTTCCCTTTCCCTTTCCCTTTCCTTCCCTTCCCTATAGGCCTTGGCCTAAAAGGGCCAAGGTCTTCCATTACATCCTGGACCATCTCCGGTCATCCTGATGAATATCTGGTCACTGGATTCAGATGGCTCTGGAGGAGAAGTGAGGCTGGTGACCTTGAACAGCCCTCCCTCACTCAAAACAAAGTCAGATGCAAGTCATGTAATCATTTCTCTGATAGCGTGGTCTTCTTTGGCAACCAAGGACAAACACAACAATAGCAAGGAGGCTGAACTAGAGAACCTCTAAGGTCCCTTCCAGTCTTTCAGATTCTGTGACCCTATGATTCTATACAGATGGTTTGTACCTCTTTACTTCTACTGGGCAATGGGTCTGTCCCAGGCCAGGGGACTTGCCTAGTGTAGCTGTGTCTAAGCTCTTCAGAATAGGAGGAGCAGAGAAGCTCTCATGGTTGCATGAACACTTTCCCATCCCTCTTCCATTTTCTCTTTGATTCCTTTCCCCTCTCAGCTCTCTACTTGGTTTGTGTTCCAAACCTTGGTTCTAAGAGTATTGAGTTTCCTGCCAGGCACCCCTCAGCTACTACCTACCACTGCCTTACCTCCCCTTTCCCCTTCTGCCACCAACCTCCTTGTTCCCAGCCCCTCCTGGATATATTTGGAAAAAACCCTATAATTATATTGGAAATCACAGGTTTCCAGATATTGGGGAGTAATTATACTTAATAGGAACAAAATGAGTTCCCAGTTACACACTCTGGGGTGGATGACAGCCTGAAGCCTATATTTACCTTGTAATGATATGGTAATTACTACTTAATAACGACCCCATCACCTGTTGGAACCTGTCCAGCCATTAATTGGTTAATGGTCACTATGCCACTTGGTTTTTCTTGTACGATATGTCTGCTCCATAATTTCCGTAACTAAAAACTTCTGTGGATTCTAGAAGGTTTTTAAGAGGCAATGCCAGGAGTAGGGGAGAAGAGTGGGAGCTGGGTGAGGGCCTGTGCTTTTAGTGTGGCTTCTTTGCTGCATTCCCTACAGGCTATGAGGAGGGGCAGTTTGAGCCAGGACAGGCATTTGGAGTCATCAGGGCCCTCTGCACACCCAGCCTCCTGGCAAACAAAGGGGCAGAGAGATCTGGGTAAATGTTGAAACTCAAGTTCCAATGAATACAGCCCCTCAATTTACCCCATCTTCAAGTTCTTAATGAATCTGGTATCATAGAAACTTTGAGAAGGGTGGACATTTCGTCCAATCGTTACCTCAGGTAGAAACAGTCTTCACAAGTGGTGTTCAGCCTCTGCTTGCATACCTCTTGATGGAAAACTCACCTGCTTTTGAGTATTACAGTTTTGGACAGTTCAAATTCTTAGGCTATTTTTCCTCTTGGAGTTGAGCTGAGTTGCTGTGCCATTTTACCCACCACAGTGATTATCCACTGCCTTGAATTATCTTGAGTTGTCCCCTGTGTTTTAGTCTTGATTTTCAAACTAGACTATAAGCCTCCTGAAACTAGAGAGCATGAATGGTTTGTATATTAACTACTCAATAAAAATATCGAATGATGGATATTGAGCAACTGGTTAAGACTTAATATTAGATTGGGAGCAGGGAAGAGAACAGATGAAATTGGAATGGTTCATATTTATGAGAAGGGAATGTGGATAATGGAAAGCCTGACTTGGAGTCAGAAGAGACTTGGGTTTAAATCCTCCAATACTTACTATGTAACTATGGGCAAAACTTGATCCATCTGAAAAATGGAGATAGTCTCTAATACGGAGGACAAACTGAGATTATGTATAAAATCTCTTTTTAATTCTTAATGTTCATATAAATGCCAGCCATGTGCATATCAATACATGCTTTCCATCCAAAAATCAAAACTTTCTTATTTGAATGCAAATTGTTAATCATTTATTATCTATCTGCTGTGTGTAGATCCAATACTAGCTAGACACTAGGAAAGATACAAAATTTCAATATAATCCCTTCCTTTTGAGAGCTTAGTTTATTAAGACAGTTTCTTTCATCTGTAATTGGCCACTCAGTCCTGACCATATGTAGAAAAAAAATTGAGTCATTTAGAACCAGTGGAAAGGTCAACACACATTCATATAAGTTTACTATAACTGAAAACATGAAGTTATTTTAATGGTAATAAATTCAATATACAAGACAATGAAAGCCCTTATATGGTATTTATGAGATATTAATTCAGGTTTTAGAAACTTGACTTCAATGAATCATGGAGACAGAAGAGGAGAATCAGTTGGGTCTTTTCTAGTCAGGCATGTCTATTTATGATTATGCCAGTGTCTGAGTGATTGCAAGTAATGGGTGTATCATAGACTCTACAGGCTGGAAAGGACCTTGAAATCAGACATAAAAAACATCTAAAGAGGCACAATTGAGGAAAAAAAAAGACAGTGTTTCCTTTCCACAAGCTATGTTCTGGCATTCTATATCGTGAAATGTGCTTCAACAAATTTTTATAACAATATCATTCAAAGTCCTTTACACTTCTTACCTATGCATGGGTCAGTTTGCCCTAGTCTCTCATGGACTGGGGCTCATATTTGTGGGTGACATTTTCTGAGATGTGTGAAACTTAGGATATTTAAAGTTAACTTGGGTATAGATTCTGTTTTTATCATGCTAATAGAAGCCTAGGAAAATAACAATATAGAATTAATAAAAAATATTTAGTTGAAAGAGAGAAAGGGAACAAAAACAAAAATTAGAAATCAATATTTCCCAATAGAATCCATTCCCATGCTCCTCTTCCCTAGCATGGATGAAGGAAGAAGTGCCTTTTGCCTGCACACTAGAGAATATCAACATGCAATGTCCTGGCCACCTTGAGCACCCAATTCTCACATGACTAACATCTTCATTTTATAGAAGAAGCAACAGAGAGTTAAAGAGACTTGCTTTCTAACACCCATCTAGCTAGTGGAAGACTTGCAACCTCCTCAGGGGTGAGGAACCTGTGGCCGCTAGGCTACATTTGGCCTTTTAAGTCTTTGATTGTGGCCTTTTGATTGAGTCCAAGTTTCATAGGACAAGTCCTTTTATTAAGGGCATTTGTTCTGTGACATTTGGATTCAGTCAAAGGGTCGCACTTGAGGACCTAGAGAGCCATACGTGGCCTCAAGACCATGGGTTCTCCACCATGGTACTTAATTTCTAGCCCTAGAGTCTTTCTAATAGTCCACTTAGACTCCAGGGCAAGAATTCAGAAACACAATGGACATTCAGGAAAACTACTTAAAATACTAGGTGAAATTAGAAGTGGGTACCTGAAGGGCTCATCTATCTAGCTATGAAGTATGATGTAGTGGAAAGAACACTGGATTCAGAGTTCAGAGGCTTGGCATTGAGCCCCAACTCTTACATCTTACTAGTTCTGTGACCTTGGGCAAGTCAAAGTCACTTTAGCATCTTTAAAGCCCAAATTTCTTCATCTGCAAAATACTGAAATACAACATGCCTCATTGGATTGCTGTGAGTTACTTTGTAAACTGAAGAGCTTCATAAATATGAGCTAATGTTGTTATCTTGTTATTTATTAGCTATCATAACAGAGAATGTAAGAAGATGAAGAAGGAACACTGGACTTAGGGTAAGGAATGATGCTCTCAAATTCCAGCCTTGCTCAATGTGTGACCTTGGGCAAGCATCACCCATCTCAAAGAGTTTTTGTCGGGAAAGTGAGTTGTCAAGCTCTATATTAATGTGAGCTTTATTACTACAATCTATCAACTCTCTCCTTCTCTTCCATCTCTTATCCAAGATCTACGATACGCTATCTCCTTGTCTAGTACTATCTAAGAATTCTAAGCTACTGTTTCCTATTTATCCTTGACCAAGTCCTAGTCCAATTGTGATATGGAGGTGACCCTGAGTTCTTAGAGGCTAGGCCAGGAAGCTACCAGTTCCAGTGGCTCTATCATGCTGGAAAGGCTTTAAGTATGATCTTAGCAACAGACTTTGGCTTCCCAAGGACCAGTCAAGGTGACGACAGGCGCTCTTTGCTATCTACTTGGTGATTAATTCTTTGCCTGTGCAAATCAATTGTGTTAAAATCACATCTTATTCTGGTTTCCCTGACTGCCCCATCTTCCAGTTAGTATAGTAATTTTATAAGTAGCTTGTATAAAGAGGCAAGGACAGTAAATATTACAGAGGAGAGCTTGGAAGTCACATGGCAATTGTTCCAAAGATCAAAGGAGCATAATTTATAAATTTTATCATATTTGAATAAAAAATCACATTGTGTTAATATGTGTGGAATCAGGGGAAGATATCTAGACTCTGTTGTCGAGATTTTTGATGCTATGACATGTAAATATCAGCAGTGCCATGCGAGGAAACTGAATCACTTCCACTTGAATTGTCTTAGGAAGATTCTAAAGATTACCTGGCAATATAAGGTACCAGACGCTGATGTCCATTCTTGAGCTGAACTGCCAAGCATTCAAACCCTACTGCAGAGAGTACAACTCCAATTGGCTGGCCATGTTGTTTGAATGCCAAAAGTGTGTTTGGCTAAAAGATCATTTTACAGAGAATTCACATAAGGCAGGCACTCACGTGGTGGTCAGAGGAAGTGATACAAGGACACTCTCAAGGTCTCTTTGGGTATCTCGCTCAAAGGGAGAATGTGATAAGACCTTAACCTGAAGGGGCCAGGGTCTCACATTGCATCCTGGGACATCTGCAATCCTCCTGATGAGTATCAGGCCACTGAACCCAGATGGCTCGGGGTCCTTCCTCATTCAAATCAAAGTCAACTGCAAGTCATGTCATCATCTTGATGTCATGGTGCTCATAGAGAATGAAGGACAAACACAAGCAACAGCAACAACCATGTCTCTTTGAATAATTTTGGTATGAATTGTGAGACATGGGAGACACAGGTGCAGGATCATCCAGTGTAGCATGACTGCATCAGAGAAGATGCTGTGCTCTGTGGGCACAGAATTGAAGTAGCTCAAAAGAAATATGAGATATATAAATTTAGGGATGTCTTCCTCCCAAATGGTCAGACAGACTATTTGCACCCAACCTATAGTGGAGCCTTCCAAGCCTATACTGGTATCATCAGCCGCAGCTCGACACACTGTACATTGACAGTGTGCAAGATGACATTGTGATGTCATCTTGGTTCTCTTTGAGAACTAAGAGCAAACAGCAACAACGATATTTCTAAAATACAAACCCTTCCAAACAATATAAGTCTCAGACAAATTCCAGACTTCCACTAAACACCAAAATTGTGTTGATCATTTTGAGATGACGTGGATATGTTAACTTTAAAGTTTTCCTGGCAACTTTGAGGTTATTTGGCTATATTAATGAACTAACCCAAGGTGGTGCTGATAAAAGTTAGTCTGTCCTGCCCCACAAAATCCTATAAAAGCAAGACTTCAATCTCCTGCCCCCCAAGCCCTCTTTCATTTCTCTTGGGTCTATGCTGCAAAGTGCATCCAATTCTAAGTCATGATTGTGGGAATTCTTTCTCTGTGCCTCTCTCCTATTTCTACCTGCCTTCCTTCACTACCCTATCCCCTGGCCCCACGACACTGACCGCTCTGCTCCTTTCACCTCTTGTCTTTGTACTTTCTATGCTATTTGACCCACACCCTCTAGGGTAATTAAAGTGCGATTACAAACCCATTTCTTCCTGCCAATAAGGGGCTCTCCTAGGGAGTACTCAAAGAACTCAGTGTGCCTGCTCTCATTTCATAATTTCATAAATTATCCATTCACCGTTAAACAAAGAAAAACACAAAATGGTCCTTACTCCTATACTATCCTCTTGTAAGTCTGTAGTGAAGGTGGCAGAGCGTTGGGAAATGGGGTTGGGTGGAGAGTGTTAGGAGTCACAGAGGTTTGAGGTCATCTACAAATATTATCTTACTTTTCCACTGGTCAACAATTAAACATACTATTAGAGAAATGGAGTCATATAGACAAGTAGGTGGCATAATTAGGATGGGGCCTCGAATGTTGAAGACCTAAGTTAAATCTGGCTTTAAATATTAATTATATGACCCTAGTCAAGTCACTTTACCTCACTTAGCCTGGGTTTTCTCATTTATAAAATGGGGATAATAATAGCCCCTACCTGTTAAAGTTATTGCAAGGATAAAATGTGATAGTATTTGTGCTTGCAAACCTTTAAGTGCTATATAAATGCTATTGTTAATACTATTATGTTAAATTTGACATTTTTACTACAAGTGAAATCAGATGACACCATGAAGTTGCCATTAAATGGAATGTTCATAGGCTGTCAATGGAGAGGTCAAGGTATTGGTAGAGTTGTTTTTGTTGTGCATTTAAAGACAGCTAGAAACTTAATTTGAAGGTATACTAGGTTGTCTTCAGTCAGTCAGTCAATAAACATTAATTAATTGACTTCTTTGTGCTAGACACTGTGATAAGTTCTAGGGATACAAAAAAGGTAAAAGACTGTCGCTGCTCTCAAAGAGCTCACAGTTGTATCAAGGAGGGAATATACAAGCAACCATGTATAAACAAACTACGTACAGGATAAATTGGAGAAAAACAACAGAGGAAAGATCCCAGAATTGGGAAAAGCTTCCTATAGAAAATGGGATTTAAGCTGATATTTGAAGGAAGAAAGGGAGTCCAGGAGGTGGTGATGAGGAGAAAGAGCTTTCAAGGCATAGGGGACACCCAGTGAAAATTCTCGGATTCAGGAAATGCAGTGTCTTGAACAATAGTGCCCTTGATTAGGATTCTCCAAAGGACAACCATGAAGAAAAACCCCACTTATGTGCCCAACTTCTGTTAATAGTTCAAAATATACTTTACTACATAGTGCCTTCAATGCAAAGGTAAACATTGTTGAAAATAACAAAATAAAGTTGGAAAACATATTTGGAGTGAAAAAGAAAAGATTTGCAAACATACAGAAACTTTATAGGTATGTATCTTAAATATTTTCTTTGAGATAAGACTCAGGAGACGCTGGATTTGGCGAGCACTGAAAAATCTCACTAAAAATGAAATTGATTGGGAGTCACTTCCTAATCATCAGCCTATATGCAATCAGACCACTGACTTGTTATTAAAAGATCAAAATCAATAACTAATTAGAAAAAAAGAATAAAAAATGAACATGTCATGACATATTGTGGCAACTTCAACGTGACCTATTTGAACAAGTCTTGGAGGCCATAAACACACACACACACACACACACACACACACACACACACACCAGGGAAATGGATAAAAAATAGACCTTGACACAGACTGTCAACTTTTCTCAATAAGGTTAGTTGATATAAATCAGTTGCCATGGAAGAAGATGAAAGAGTCAGGAAAGCACCCTAGTCAGTAAACACTTATTACTTTGTTGAGAGGAAAGATGTGGCAGCTAAAAGCAAGATGGGTTTAAGACATAAACTTTCATTTATAACTTACAGAGGATGGTAAAATATTGTGAGTAATATGTGGAAAAAATGAGACATGGTGGAAGAGAAAAAACAATTTACAGAAAGTTTTGTGAAAGGTCTTATTAGTTCAAACCATTTCAAGAACATTTATGTATAAAACTGGAAGGAAGGCAAGATGAAAATGGGAAAGTCTTGCCAAGACTTCAAACTAATCTATTTTTTTGGGTCAGTGGTAAGTGGAACCACTACATTTGGACTCTAACATGAAGTGCTATATAAGAAAATAAAATGTCACAAAGAAAACAAAGATAGGAAAAACAGTTGTAGTGTTGGTAGGTCATCATAGTTCAGTGGAAAGGATGCTTAATTTATATTCAATTGACTGGGGTTCAAATCCCATCTCTGCCACTTTCTGCCTATGTAATCTTGGACAAGGCGTTAAATTTCTTTGGATGTGAACTTCCTTAACTGTAAAATGAAGAAGTTGGATTAGACAACCTCCAAAGTTCCTTTCAGATCTAAATATATGATCCAATAGGAACAATTGAAATAGATCAGTAATAGAGAGTAGAGGTTCATACTATGACACAGGTTAGAGGTGGCACCATTTTGAAGAGGACTGAAAGAATAAAGAATGACAATATCTTGGAAAAATCATAGACTTCATTATTACCCCAAAACAGTGACTGAGAAGATAATATCAATAACTATTATATATGTGTATATATACACACATACACGTTCCTGTTGCTATAAAATTATTATGAGAAAATCACACAGTGCATGATAAAGGAACAGTTAGGCTTTCACATATTATATTCAGTAACAGACCACATCACTGTAGTGATAAAATTGACTGAAATGTACAGACAATACAAGACCCAAGACTCCACTGTGCTTATTATTGCTTATTGACTCTAAAAAATATTCTATGAAATAAAATGTTACCTTGCAGGTTGTCTTCTGAGGAGGTGTCTCCTATGCATGTATTAAAAGCATATTCAATTTCATGTAAGATGTAACAATGTTTGATACTACTCTGATTATTGATCATTAAGCAAGGTGGATTCTCACCAAAGATGTTTGTTACTTTCAGGGGGAATATCTATTGCAGAACCCAATTAGAAGAGAGATACACTATAAATGACGGTGCTCCTATTTGAGGATGTTGCTACATTGATTATACCACGTCCTCAAACATTGCAAAGGCTTCTATCCAAGATCTGTAATCATTGAAAAGGCTTTAACCTTTTCTAGCCTTTTCAAGTCTAATCATCCACACAAGAAAAACCAAGTGGAAGAAAAATGTTATTGCTTAGATTATGGTATGAGTTAGATGGACAGTTCACAGAGCTAGTCTGTAAGTATACGCCTCTCTCTCTCTCTCTCCCTTTCTCTCTCTCTCTCTTCCTTCCTCCCTACCTACTTACCTACCTGTCTATCTATCTATCTATCTGTCTATTTATCTATTGACAGACATCATGGATGGATAATGAGGTCCAGTATTCAGTAGGAGGAAGAAAGTTGTGGACTGAATTTGTTTTGGGCAGTTGCACATGCTTTTAATGTTCCTAAGTTCCTCCTTGAAACAAAGACCAATCTCTGCATGATTATATCAGTCTCCAAGAAATTAGTGTTTCAGAATATGCACAAATAGTTCTCAAAAGAAGAATTGCAAAGTATTAACAACCATTTGAAAAACTGTTCAAATCAGAAGCAGTAGCAGAAATTGAAATGAAAACAACCCTGAAGTTCCACCACATATCCTGCAAATTGACAAAGAGGACAAAAAAAATGTCAGTAATCAATGTTGAAAGGGTTGCGAGATAATACGAAAAATTGCGCAATTGTTGGTGAAGCTGGGAAAAGGTACAACCATTTTGGAAAACAATATGGAATTGTGCAAAGTGATTAAAATTCCCATACTCTTTTACCCAGAGATTTATTACTGGAATTAGACTTCATGGAAGTCATTGATAAAAAAAAAAGTTCCCATATACTCCAATATATTTATAGCAACACTTTTTGTGATAGCAAAGAATTGGTACCAAAGCAGATGGCCATCAATTGGGGAAGGGCTATACAAATTGTGGTGCATAAATATAATACAACACTTTGTTGTTTTTCAGTCATTCAGTCACGTCTGACTCTTCATAACCCCGTGGATCATAGCGTGCCAATATTGTCCGCCCTTTTTTTCTTTCATTTTGCAAAGGTAATGGAGTGATTTGCCATTTCCTTCTCCAGTGAATTAAGGCGTCCAGGGCCACACAGTCAGTAAATGCCTGAGGCCAGGGTTAAACTTATCCACTGACGTATCTAGCAGTCTCTAATAGAATATCATTGTACAGTAAGAAATAATGCATTTGATTAATGCAGGGAAGCATGGAAACTTTGACATGAACTGATGCAGAAAAAAATAAGCAGGGCAAGGGAAAAAATATGCACAATGACTACAACAATGGCAATGGAAAGAATCACTATACACCAAAAAAATCAAAAGGGAATGTAATATAATTATAAAAATCAAGCATGACTCAAACGAAGAATTATGAGAGTATACTCCTAACCTACCTTTCCTGGAAGAGGGAAGTCCACAGGTATTGTGCATGTTTTTGAATTATTTCCAGTGTATTATGTTGATTTTTACCTCTTCTTTTTCTTTCTCTTACCTTTTTTTGGTCTTTAAAAATACTATTCATCATATAGGATGACTCTCTGAGAGGTATGGGAAAAAATGAGGATATAAAAAGCAAAGATATCAATAAAGATTTTAAAAAAAGAATCCGTGTTTCATATCACTCAAACGTCAATGGTAAGGTACATGGTGAGTGGGAATTGGCTACAACATAGTACCAGCGAAGAGTTGTATAGGAGAAGTAGAGTAAAGGATATTCAATTCAATTTAGCTCAACCCTTATTCAGCCTAATATGTGCAGGACACTGTGCTTATTGCTGGGAATACACCTACAAAACACGCCTATACACACACACTCACACACAGAGTCTCTTACTATCTTTTATTTTCAAGTCAACAAATAATTTATTAAGTGACTGCTATGAATCTTGTCATTTAATAAATGTTTGTTGACTGATTAGCACACGCACATCATTAGGATGGGAGGGGGAAAACATATTTGTCGTTCTATCAGCTTCAATTCATTCTGAGCTTCAACCTTCCTGACACAAATCTCACAGGAACAACTCTTTGGAATTCATCTTGTGTTATATTTAAAACTCCAAATTGACCAACAAGTTTCCTATGGATTCATGACTGAATCTTTACTTAGCTGCCCTTTTATTTCTGATTAAAACTCCTTGTTTTAGAACTGCATTCATGATCATTTCCCATACCCCTTGGGGATACTTCCCTTGTAGAATTTTTTAACTATTGGATTTTACGTATGCTTTCTCTGATTCTTTAGAAACTGCTTTCTGAAGTCTGAGATTTTATGTCAAACTGATACTGGCTTCCTTCTATCAGGAAGTATGAAATGAAGTGATCACTTTCTTCCCTGCGTTTGTATTATGTCTGTTTCTACCAATACATTCCTCTTCATTGGTCAGACTCATATCCAGAATAGCAACTTTCCTGGATACTTCCTATACCTTTTTCAAGAGTTAGGTTATTTTTTAAAATAAGGCAAGTATTATCAGCTGCTCTCGAAATCCAAGTTTGGCTGATGTTTGAAATTCATCATCATCATCATAAAATATTTTCTTCTAAATTCCTTCTCTCTTCCTTCTTTCTGTCTTGGTGGTCTGTAGAATAATTTTAAAACCCTATTGCTTCGGTTTCTCTCTCAATTGAACTTCCCCTAAATGGTGTATCCTATCCTTTTCTTCTACAGCTTATGGATTTTTTCCATATAAATATATTTTCTTCTTATCCAAGTATATCCCA
>CM053771.1:108856291-108892335 GCA_028658325.1 Potorous gilbertii
CCAACAGGGGCTGCATTAGAGGCTTTCATACAGCATATTGATACACATATCATATTTAGTCAGCTCTCAATGATCCATGTTAATGTAGGGCAACAGAGTAGTGTAGATTGGTCATTCCCAAAATGAAGACCTTGGACCCCTGGGAGACCTTAGAGCTATTGCAAGGGATTAAAGAATCCTTGTGCTATATACAATAAATGCTGTCACTTTTAGATCCAACCAAATATAGTGTGACTGCACTGCTGTTGTATATGTGTTTTGTGAGGAGGGATTTCTGAAATTTTTTAATATTTAAAAAGGGTTCTAGTAATTAAAAAAAAGGTCTACTTGTATAGAGCATTTAGAGCTGTTTGAGGACCTCTTTTGTTCCTCTAATTTTATATAACAGGACATCTGAGTTCCTGAGTAAAGAGTAGAAGTAAGATTTTAACACAGACTCTGATACCAGAGCCAGTACCACAGTGCCATGTTGATTCTAGATGGTGAATAGTCTTGAGAGTCAGTCATACTTGATTTTAGAATGCACTGTAAATTTTGTTTTTTTAAGGGGTGAGAGTTAATTGATTTGTCTTAGCAACTATTTCGCTTTGGCTGTTACTGGCATAAACCTATCAGTCAATCAACCATCAAGTATTTTGTTGTTGTGTTTATTTCATTTATGTCTGACTCTTCATGACCCTATCTGGGATTTTCTTGGCAAAGATACTGCCATTTCCTTCTCTAGTATGTTTTACAGATGAGGAAACTTTGGCAAATAGAGCTAAGTGACTTGCCCAGGGTCACACCACTAGTAAGTGCCTGAGGCTGGATTTGAACTCATGAAGATGAGTCTTCCTGGTTCCAAGCCCAGTACTCTATGCACTGACTCATCTAGCTGCCACCATCAAGTATTTTTTAGGTACTTAATCTATAAACAGCATTATGTTTGATACTGGATATAGGCATAGAAGGGCTTTGGTAGAGAAGTATATTATATTATTCCAGTCCTTAAGAAGCTTGCAAACTTTTCTGGAGAGATAGGAATAATATGCTTGAAACATCAGACAGCAATTTGAAGTAGTCTTAGGAGAAGCCTGAGCGTAACTATAGGGCCAGGATGGATGAAAGAATGGAGAATGTGTCACTCAATCAATCAACAAACATTTATTGAACATTCAATGTATACCAGGTTCTGTGCAAAGCATTGTGGATACAAAGAAAAAACAAAAAAAGAGATTTCATCTGGAGAAAATACTTGAGTGTAGAAGGAAAATGATACTTGTCTGAAAGTATTTGGGAAAAGTTTTACATAAAAGAGGAAGTAGACTTGTTCTATATTGTCCCCAAAGCAGGGGCCATGAGTTGATGATACCTGGGTAGGGGCAAACTTTGGCTCCACATAAGGAAGAACTTCCCAACAATTAGAGATGTCCTAAGGTAGAATGAGCCACCTCCTGTAGTAGATGGTCAGTTTCCCATCATTGGAAGGCTTCAAGAAGAGACTAGATAGTGTTTTTTAGACTCTTGGTTCAGGTCGGGAGAGCTGCACTGAATAAAACACTAAAACCCCTTCCAGCTCTGAGATTATGTGGTTCTATGACAGAATCCACAAAAATTACTTGCCTACATGTGGATAACAGCATATTTTTATGAATCAAATAGCCGGCCTTATGCATACATGTGCACACATATACAGGGATGCACACATAACCTTCATAATGCACAATTATATTCTTGTTTTTGAGCACTTGGCACAGATCTGTCACTGGGTCCCTACGTTAACACCTCTCTGTGTCATAGCCTTATTCCACTGAGCCTTTTTGCCATGTCCTCTTTCTCTAGAAGAGCCCCCTCTGTGCTGACCAACTCTGGTCTGTTCTCTCATCACATGTCAGGCTCAGCTTGATCAGACCTGACACCTTCCAATACTAGGGTCAGAGGAGGCGATTGTGTGAGACAGGAGCACCAAAGAGGGTCAGCAGTCACAGTGCCAAGAGGTCCTGGTCTAGCTGAGCTGGGGTCCCTGAGGGCCAAGGGGGCAGTCTTTGGGGCTTGGCCTCTCCCACCCAATCTAAAGCTGTGTGATGGAGATGATTAGGAAGCAGGGCTCAAGCTGTTGTCAGGGAAATGAGGATAGATTTGGATTATTTCAGAGCCAGGGATGTGAGAGAGTGACGACATGCCACCAGACAAGCTGGGCTGCTTGGCAGAGTTGTGGGCAGGGCAGACCCAAGACAAGGTTATGTAGACTGGGAAGCTTATTTTCAGTCCCTCATCGCTTCCACTTTCAAAAATGAAACAGATCTAGAGCACCTCCCAAAGAAGGCTTGACTTTGGTAACCTTCTAGGTCTTGTGGTTCAGATAAAATTTTCTTTCTCCTTTAACTTTATGTGCCCTTCCTCCTTTCTCCATAAGCCATTATCTTCCCTCACCTGGGGAAGAACCTGATAAACAGGGCTCAGCCTATTGGGGAATCCTTTTCTTGTCTTTTTATTTCTTTCATTGTTGAACTTATAGAACTGGAGAAATAGTCATTTCAAACTCCTCAGGACCCTCCATCAGCTATCTAGTAGTTCATCTCTTTGCTTCCTAGGCCATGGAGACAAGGCATCTTAATCATAATGCTCTGCAAAGAATGCTGGATTTGCAATCAAAGCCTCTGTCATATACTACCTACGTGACCTTAAGTAAATCACTTAACCCTTCTGGGCCTTTGTGGGATGGGACAAGATGGCATCCAAATTCCCTTTCTAGGTCCACATCTATATGCTATAGTTCTCTGCTCCAATAAAGTCAAATATGGAGCAGGGAGGGGAAGGTGCTGGGACTCAGAGTTGGGAAGAGACATTAGAAATAATCTAAGCAGGTTGGAAGTGTAGAAGAGGCCCTGAGGAATAGTAGAAGGTCACAAGGGCTGCCAACCAGTAAGACTGACTAGCTCTAAGTATGTTTTCCCCTTTATATTTTAGCAATACATTTTTGTAATAGAATTTCAGTGCTTAATGTAATGGCTAAGTGACAATACAGGCATGTCTTAGATGGAGACAATGATTGGTTACTTGATTTATAGGAAATGATTTGGGTTTAAATGTTTGTTGGAATCAAGTTCTCTTTTTAGGTGATATATTACATTTTTATGAAAGTCAGTATCTTAGTATCTTCTCAATTGCTCCCTCTTGAAAGTTTTAAATTTTCTGTAGCTGGGACATTATCTTCTAATGCCATTGTTGGGTAACACTGGATGCTCTTTATTGGCTTTGCATCTGTATCTTCCCATCAGATCAGGTACTGTCAAGCATGAGAAGTTTTAAGTTTGTGAGTACAAGGGTGTCTTCGGGCATCTCAGTTGACCTTAGTGTGACTATGTTTAGAAATGTTGTAGACTGCAGTGCTATTTTTCATACAGATGCAGTAGAGGCAGGACATCGGCAAGAGCACTGGAGGAGGGACCCTGAGGGCTAGTCATTGCCGCCCACTCACTCTGTAGTCTGGGAATTAAGGCAAATAGCTTCCGTGTTGAGCCAGAGAAGTGTTGGAGTCAGAAGAGGCTTCTGAGGTTGACTAATTAAATTCCTTTGTTTAAGAGAGAAGAAAACCAACTGATCCTCAGAGAGGGAAAGGGGGATGGAAAGGGATCATGCATTTATTAAGCACCTACTATATGCTAGGCATTGTGCTAAGTGCTTTGCAAATGTTATCTCATTTGACAGAGGTTAAATGAGTAGTTCAGAGTCTACAGTAGTGCAAGGTCTACAATCTACTGTAGCTGACCCAGAAGAACAACGAACACTAAGCATCTGCTTTGTATAGAATATTGTGCTCAAATGCTGGGGCAGGGTGGGGTGAGGGAAGAAGGCTGGCAATTTGAAATCTAGAGCAGACAGAAATTAAATGTGTAGTGTGATGTGATGGACTTGGAATCAGGAAGATGAGCTGTGTGTTCAAATTCCATCTCCAACACTTGCTATGTCACCATGGTTGAAATCACCTTCACTCTCAGCTTCTTTGTCTGAAAGATAGATAGTAGTTGCACTTACCTCACTGGGTGGCAGTGGGGTTCAGATAGGATAAAATATGGAAAGTGGTTTACATACTTTAAAGCACGATGCCTACATGATTGCTGATAGCAGTACAAAGATGAGCTACTAATATAGGTAACTATAATAAAAAATGTCCTATTGGAGCAATTGATCTGGTCTCACTCTCCCTCATATTTTCCCTTAGTGTCCTTGGGGTACCCCTCAGGGGCTGTGAGTATCTTTTCTCTAATTTGATCAACTCAATCCCCTCGACTGGTATTTTTCCCTACTGTTAACTGCCAGTGATCAACACCCCAGTTCCATTTAACCAATTAACATCAATTAGCTTTTCTAAAGAGATATTTACTTTGAAGATACAGCAAGCACAGAAATATAAACATCTCTCCCCAACACCTGGGAGGAACAGTCTTCCCCTATGCCAGCTTGTCCCTGGGGAAAGTGAGCTCTGACTTAACTTAGTTTCTACAAGCTATTGAGTTCACTTCCCAATATGCATAGCTATTGGATCAGTCTACATTTCAACCACTGTTTGTGCAGATCTCCAAAGGTCATTCCTTGAGGCATTGATGTTGGACTGACCAGACCATAAAATCAGCATGTATTCTGCTTAGTCCTCCTAGTGGTTTGTTTGCCTAATCTTTTAAAGCTCATGAAGTCATAGCCATCTCCACTCTCAATCATTCCAGAGCAGGAATGAGTGGATATTACAGGGACAGAAGCAATAACAGTCATGTGTTTCATGTCATCTCTGAATGAGAAAAGCCTTGAGGCCCCTCTCCAACTGGGAGTCAATCAACAATTTGTCTTCCTTCGCCAATGCCAGAAAATCTGGATAGAGCCTTCATTAAAAGCCTAGGTACCCCACCTTCATACCTGTTTTGGCTC
Source organism: Potorous gilbertii (assembly GCA_028658325.1). Lineage (NCBI taxonomy): Eukaryota > Metazoa > Chordata > Mammalia > Diprotodontia > Potoroidae > Potorous > Potorous gilbertii. Next base: position 108,861,197 of record CM053771.1, read on the forward strand.
CATAACCTGTCAGAGAGGTTCCCCTTCATCATGTGGCCAGCACACTAAGACCAGTTACAGAATGTCTGCATATTTTCCAGATCTCTCCAAGGCCTTCCTATTACACCTCATCATGCTCCTCTGCAAGCAAGCTCCCTAACCTCTTCCATGTGCATACAATTGCATCAGTTGAGCACATGAATGCCTGCTCATTTCCCCCCCAACCCTATTTGTACTTTTAAAAGTACACTAGGGAGTTGCAAAGTAAAGTACTAGGTCATGACCAAGGAAGGTCCCTTTGAAACAAAGAGATAGGAAAAGGCTCCCTAGAAGATTAAAACCCATGTCTTCTTTCTCTCTGGGACTGTTCTCTTAGCTATTGGGGTCTCTTATGTCTACCCTTAACTGCCTGGTTTTATTCATAAACAGTTACAGATCTGAGTATCATTTGCTCAGTTACATTGTCATTTCCAAGAAGTCATTCAATACCCAGTAGTTCTTTTTCCATCTTTTCTCACATGTATAAAATTGGATGGCCAGAGGATGCCCGGTCAACTTGGGGTTTACTGGCTAGATCTTTCCCTTCCCTTCACTTCCCTTTCCCTTTTCTTTTTCCTTCCCCTTCCCCTTCCCCTTTCTCTTTCCCTTTCCTTTTCCTTTTCCCTTTCCTTCCCTTCCCTATAGGCCTTGGCCTAAAAGGGCCAAGGTCTTCCATTACATCCTGGGCCATCTCCAGTCATCCTAATGAATATCTGGTCACTGGATTCAGGTGGCTCTGGAGGAGAAGTGAGGCTGGTGACCTTGCACAGCCCTTCCTCACTCAAAACAAAGTCAGGTGCAAGTCATGCAACCATTTCTCTGATGGCATGGTCTTCTTTGGCAACCAAGACAACAATAGCAAGGAGGCTGAATTAGAGAACCTCTAAGGTCCCTTCCAATCTTTCAGATTCTGTGACCCTATGATTCTATACAGATGGTTTGTACCTCTTTACTTCTACTGGGCACTGGGTCTGTCCCAGGCCAGAGGACTTGCCTAGTGTAGCTGTGTCTAAGCTCTTCAGAATAGGAGGAGCAGAGAAGCTCTCATGGTTACATGAACACTTTCCCATCCCTCTTCCATTTTCTCTTTGATTCCTTTCCCCTCTCAGCTCTCTACTTGGTTTGTCTTCCAAACCTTGGTTCTAAGAGTATTGAGTTTCCTGCCAAGCACCCCTCAGCTACTACCCATCACTCCCTTACCTCCCCTTTCCCCTTCTGCCATCAACCTCCTTGTCCCCAGCCCCTCCTGGATATATTTGGAAAAAACCCTATAATTATATTGGAAATCACAGGTTTCCAGAGATTGGGGAGTAATTACACTTAATAGGAACAAAATGAGTTCCCAGTTACCCACTCTGGGGTGGATGACAGCCTGAACCCTATATTTACCTTGTAATGATATGGTAATTACTACTTAATAATTACCCCATCACTTGTTGGCACCTGTCCAGCCATTAATTGGTTAATGGCCACTATGCCACTTGGTTGTTCTTGTACAATATGTCTGCTCCATAATTTCCATAACTAAAAACTTCTCTGGATTTTAGGAGGTTTTTAAGAGACAATGCCAGGAGTAGAGGAGAAGAGTGGGAGCTGGGTGAGGGCCTGTGCTTTTAGTGTGGCTTCTTTCCTCCATTCCCTACAGACCATGAGGAGGGGCAGCTTGAGCCAAGGGCAGGCATTTGGAGTCATCAGGGCCCTCTGTATACCCAGCCTCATGGCAAGCAAAGGGGCAGAGAGATCTGGGTAAATATTGAAACTCAAGTTCCAATGAATACAGCCCCTCAATTTCCTCCATCTTCAAGTTCTTAATGAATCTGGTATCGTAGAAACTTTGAGAAGGGTGAACATCTTGTCCAATCGTTACCTCAGGTAGAAACAGTCTTCACAAGTGGTGTTCACCCTCTGCTTGCATACCTCCAGATGGGAAACTCACTTGCTTTTGAGTATTACATTTTTGGACAGTTCAAATTCTTAGGCTATTTTTCCTCTTGGAGTTGAGCTGAGTTGCTGTGCCATTTTACCCACCACAGTGCTTATCCACTGCCTTGAATTATCTTGAGTTGTCCCCTGTGTTTTAGTCTTGATTTTCAAACTAGACTATAAGCCTCCTGAAACTAGAGAGCATGAATGGTTTGTATATTAGCTACCCAATAAAAATATCGAATGATGGATATTGAGCAACAGGTTAAGACTTAATATTAGATTGAGAGCAGGGAAGAGAATAGATGGAATTGGAATGGTTCATATTTATGAGAAGGGAATGTGGATAATGGAGAGCCTGACTTGGAGTCAGTAGAGACTTGGGTTTAAATACTCCAGCACTTATTATGTAACTATGGGCAAAAGTTGATCCATCTTAAAAATGGAGATAGTCTCTAATACAGAGGACAAACTGAGATTATGTATAAAATCTCTTTTTAATTCTTAATGTTCATATAAATGTCAGCCATGTGCATATCAATACATGCTTTCCATCCAAAAATCAAAACTTTCTTATTTGAATGCAAATTGTGAATCATTTATTAACTATCTACTGTGTGTAGATCCAATACTAGCTAGATACTACGAAAGATACAAAATTTCAATATAATCCCTTCCTTTTCAGAGCTTAGTTTATTAAGACACTTTCTTTCATCTGTAATGGGTCACTCAGCCCTGACTATATGTAGAAAAAAAATTGAGTCATTTAGAACCAATGGAAAGGTTAACACACATTCATATAAGTTTACTATAACTGAAAACATGAAGTTATTTTAATGGTAATAAATTCAATATACAAGACAATGAAAGCCTTTATATGGTATTTATGAGATATTAATTCAGGTTTTAGAAACTTGACTTCAATGAATCATGGAGGCAGAAGAGGAGAATCAGTTGGGTCATTTCTAGTCAGGCATGTCTATTTATGATTATGCCAGTGTCTGAGTGATTGCAAGTAATGGGTGTATCATAGACTCTACAGGCTGGAATGGACCTTGAAATCAGACATAAAAAACATCTAAAGAGGCACAATTGAGGATAAAAAAGAAAGTGTTTCCTTTCTACAAGCTATGTTCTGACATTCTATATCGTGAAATGTGTTTCAACAAATTTTTGTAACAATATCATTTAAAGTCCTTTATACTTCTTACCTATGTATGGGTCAGTTTGTCCTAGTATCTCATGGACTGGGGCTCATATTTGTGGGTGACATTTTCTGAGATGTGTGAAACTTAGGATATTTAAAGTTAACTTGGGTCTAGATACTGTTTTTATTATGCTAATAGAAGCCTAGGAAAATAACAATATAGAATTAATAAAAAGTATTTAGTTGAAAGAGAAAAGGGAAACAAAAATAAAAATTAGAAATAAATATTTCCCAACAGAATCCATTCCCATGCTCCTCTTCCCTAGCATGGATGAAGGAAGAAGTGCTTTCTGCCTGCACACTGGAGGAATATCAACATGCAATGTTATGGCAACCTTGAGCACCCACTTCTCACATGATTAACATCTCCATTTTATAGAAGAAGCAGCAGAGAGTTAAAGAGATTTGCTTACAAACACCCATCTAGCTAGTGCAAGACTTGCAACCTCCTCAGGGGTGAAGAACCTGTGGCCACTAGGCTACATTTGGCCTTTTAAATCTTTGATTGTGGCCTTTTGATTGAGTCCAAGTTTCATAGGACAAGTCCTTTTATTAAGGGCATTTGTTCTGTGACATTTGGATTCAGTCAAAGGGTCTCACTTGAGGACCTAGAGAGCCATACGTGGCCTCAAGACCATGGGTTCTCCACCCTGGTACTTAATTTCTAGCCCTAGATTCTTTCTAATAGTCCACTTAGACTCCAGGGCAAGAATTCAGAAACACAATGGACATTCAGGAAAACTACTTAAAATACTAGGTGAAATTAGAAGTAAGTGGGTACCTGAAGGGCTCATCCATCTAGCTATGAAGTATGATGTAGTGGAAAGAACACTGGATTCAGAGTTCAGAGGCTTGGGATTGAGCTCCAACTCTTACATCTTACTAGTTCTGTGACCTTGGGCAAGTCAAAGTCACTTTAACATCTTTAAAGCCCAAATTTCTTCATCTGCAAGATAGTGAAATACAACACACCTCATTGGATTGCTGTGAGTTACTTTGTAAACTGAAGAGCTTCATAAATATGAGCTAATGCTGTTATCTTGTTATTTATTAGCTATTATAATAGAGAAAGTAAGAAGATGAAGAAGGAACACTGGACTTAGGGTAAGGAATGATGCTCTCAAATTCCAGCCTTGCCACTTACTCACTGTGTGACCTTGGGCAAGCATCACCCACCTCAAAGAGTTTTGTCAGGAAAGTGAGTTGTCAAACTCTATATTAATGTGAGCTTTATTACTACAATCTATCGACTGTCTCCTTCTCTTCCATCTCTTATCCAAGATTTACGATACGCTATCTCCTTGTCTAGTACTATCTAAGAATTCTAAGCTACTGTTTCCTATTTATCCTTGACCAAGTCCTAGTCCAATTGTGATATGGAGGTGACCCTGAGTTCTTAGAGGCTAGGCCAGGAAGCTACCAGTTCCAGTGGCTCTATCATGCTGGAAAGGCTTTAAGTATGATCTTAGCAACAGACTTTGGCTTTCCAAGGACTAGTCAAGGTGACGACAGGTGCTCTTTGTTATCTACTTGGTGATTAATTCTTTGCCTGTGCAAATCAATTGTGTTAAAATCATATCTTATTCTGGTTTCCCTGACTGCCCCATCTTCTAGTTAGTATAGTAATTTTATAAGTAGCTTGTATAAAGGGGCAAGGACAGTAAATATTACAGAGGAGAGCTTGGAAGTCACATGCCAATTGTTCCAAAGATCAAAGGAGCATAATTTATAAATTTTATCATATATGAATAAAAAATCACATTGTGGTAATATGTGTGGAATCAGGGGAAGATATCTAGACTCTGTTGTCAAGATTTTTGATGCTATGACATGTAAATATCAGCAGTGCCATGCAAGGAAACTGAATCACTTACACTTGAATTGTCTTAGGAAGATTCTGAAGATTACCTGGCAATATAAGGTACCAGACGCTGAGGTCCATTCTTGAGCTGAACTGCCAAGCATTCAAACCCTACTGCAGAGAGTACAACTCCAATTGGCTGGCCATGTTGTTTGAATGCCAAAAGTGTATTTGGCTAAAAGATCATTTTACAGAGAATTCACATAAGGCAGGCACTCACATGGTGGTCAGAAGAAGTGATACAAGGACACTCTCAAGGTCTCTTTGAGTATCTCACTCAAAGGAAGAATGTGATAAGACCTTCACCTGAAGGGGCCAGGGTCTCACATTGCATCCTGGGACATCTGCAGTCCTCCTGATGAGTATCAGGCCACTGAACCCAGATGGCTCAGGGTCCTTCCTCATTCAAATCAAAGTCAACTGCAAGTCATGTCATCATCTTGATGTCATGGTGCTCATAGAGAATGAAGGACAAACACAAGCAACAGCAACAACAATGTCTCTTTGAATAATTTTGGTATGAATTGTGAGACATGGGAGACACAGGTGCAGGATCATCCAATGTAGCATGACTGCATCAGAGAAGATGCTGTGCTCTGTGGGCACAGAATTGAAGTAGCTCAAAAGAAATATGAGATATATAAATTTAGAGATGTCTTCCTCCCAAATGGTCAGACAGACTATTTGACCTCAACCTATAGTGGAGCCTTCCAAGCCTATACTGGTATCATCAGCCGCAGCTGGACACACTGTATGTGTGCAAGATGACCTTGTGATGTCATCTTGGTTCTCTTTGAGCACTAAGGGCAAACAGCAACAATGATATTTCTAAAAAACAAACCCTTCCAAACAATGTAAGTCTCAGACAAATTCCAGACTTCCACTAAATACCAAAATTGTGTTGATCATTTTGAGATGATGTGGACATGTTAACTTTAAAGTTTTCCTGGCAACTTTGAGGTTATTTGGCTATATTAATGAACTAACCCCAAGGTGGTGCTGATAAGAGTTAGTCTGTCCTGCCCCATAAAATCTTATAAAAGCAAGACTTCAATCTCCTGCCCCCCAAGCCCTCTTTCATTTCTCTTGGGTCTATGCTGCAAAGTCCTTCCAATTCTAAGTCATGATTGTGTGAATTCTTTCTCTGTGCCTCTCTCCTCTTTCTACCTGCCTTCCTTCACTACCCTATCCCCTGGCCCCACACCATTGACCTCTCTACTCTTTTCACCTCTTGTCTTTGTACTTTCTATGCTGTTTGCCCCCACACCCTCTAGGGTAATTAAAGTGCGATTACAAACCCATTTCTTCCTGCCAATAGGGGGCTCTCCTAGGGAGTACTCAAAGAACTCAGTGTACCTGCTCTCATTTCATAATTTCATAAATTATCCATTCACCATTAAACAAAGAAAAATACAAAATGGTCCTTAGTCCTATGCTATCCTCTTGTATGTCGACGGTGACGATAGCGACAGTGGCAGAGCGCTGGGAAATGGGGTTGGGTGGAGAGTGTTAGGAGTCACACAGCTTTGAGGTCATCTATAAATATTGGCTTACTTCTCCACTGGTCAACAGTTAAACACACTATTAGAGAAATGGAGTCATATAGACAAGTAGGTGGCATAATGGATGGGGCCTCGAATGTTGAAGACCTAAGTTCAAACCTGGCTTCAAATATTAATTATATGACCCTAGTCAAGTCACTTTACCTCACAGTCTGGGTTTTCTCATTTATAAAATGGGGACAATAGTAGCGCCTACCTGTTAAAGTTATTGCAAGGATAAAATGTGATAATATTTGTGCTTGCAAACCTTTAAGTGCTATATAAAGGCTATTGTTAATACTATTATGTGAAATTTGACATTTTTACTACAAGTAAAATCAGATGACACCATGAAGTTGCCATTAAATGGAAGGTTCATACGCTGTCAATGGAGAGGTCAAGATATTGGTAGAGTTGTTTTTGTCGTGTATTTAAAGACAGCCAGAAACTTAATTTCAAGGTATACTAGGCTGTCTCCAGTCAGTCAGTCAATAAACATTAATTAATTGACTTCTTTGTGCTAGACACTGTGATAAGTTCTAGGGATACAAAAAAGGTAAAAGACTGTCCCTGCTCTCAAGGAGCTCACAGTTGAATCAAGGAGGTAATATACAAGCAACCATGTATAAACAAACTACGTATGGGATAAATTGGAGAAAAACAACAGAGGAAAGATCCTAGAATTGGGAAAAGCTTCCTATAGAAAATGGGATTTAAGCTGAGATTTGAAGGAAGAAAGGGAGTCCAGGAGGTGGTGATGAGGAGAAAGAGCTTTCAAGGCATAGGGGACACCCAGTGAAAATTCTCAGATTCAGGAAATGCAGTGTCTTGAACAGTAGTGCCCTTGATAAGGATTTTCCAAAGGCCAAGCATGAAGAAAAACCCCTCTTATGTGCCCAACATCTGTTGCAGAGACTATCTGAAGTAGTTCAACATATACTTTACTACATAGTGACTTCAATGCAAAGGTAAACATTGGTGAAAATGACAAAATAAAGTTGGAAAACATATTTGGAGTGAAAAAGAAAAGATTTACAAACATACAGAAACTTTATATGTATGTATCTTAAATATTTTCTTTGAGATAAGACTCAGGAGATGCTGGATTTGATGAGCACTGAAAAATCTCACTAAAAATGAAATTGATTGGGAGTCACTTCCTAATCATCAGCCTATATGCAATCAGACCACTGACTTGTTATTAAAAGATCAAAATCAATAATCAATTAGAAAAAAAGAATAAAAAAAGATCATATGTTATGACATATTGTGGCAACTTCAACATGACCTATTTGAACAATAGTCTTGGAGGCTACACACACACACACACACACACACACACACACACACACACACACACACAAGGGAAATGGATAAAAAAGTAGACCTTGACACAGACTGTCAACTTTTCTCAATAAGGTTAATTGGTATAAATCAGTTGCCATGGAAGAAGATGAAAGAGTCAGGAAAGCACCCTAGTCAGTAAACACATTACTTTGTTGAGAGGAAAGATACGGCAACTGAAAGCAAGATGGGTTTAAGACATAAACTTGCATTTATAACTTACAGAGGATGGTAAAATACTGTGAGTAATATGTGGAAAAAAATGAGACATGGTGGAAGAGAAAAAAACAATTTACAGAAAGTTTGGTGAAAGGTCTTATTAGTTCAAACCATTTCAAAAACATTTATGTATAAAACTGGAAGGAAGGCAAGATGAAAATGGGAAAGTCTTGCCAAGATTTCAAACTAATCTATTTTTTTCTGTCAGTGGTAAGTGGAACCACTACATTTGGACTCTAACATGAAGTGCTGTATAAGAAAATAAAATGTCACAAAGAAAACAAAGATAGGAAAAACAGTTGTAGTGCTGGTAGGTCATCATAGTTCAGTGGAAAGGATGCTTAATTTATATTCAATTGACTGGGGTTCAAATCCCGCCTCTGCCACTTTCTGCCTATGTGATCTTGGACAAGGCGTTAAATTTCTTTGGATTTGAATTTCCTTAACTGTAAAATGAAGAAGTTGGACTAGACAACCTCCAAAGTTCCTTTCAGCTCTAAATCTATGATCCAATAGGAACAATTGAAATAGATCAGTAAAAGAGAGTAGAGGTTCATACTATGACACAGGTTAGAGGTGGCACCATTTTGAAGAGGACTGAAAGAATAAAGAATGACAATATCTTGGAAAAATCATAGACTTCATTATTACCCCAAAACAGTGACTGAGAAAATAATATCAATAACTATTATATATGTGTATATATACACACATACATGTTCCTGTTGCTATAAAATTTTTATGAGAAAATCACACAGTGCATGATAAAGAAACAGTTAGGCTTTCACATATTATATTCAGTAACAGACCACATCATTGTAGTGATAAAATTGACTGAAATGTACAGACAATACAAGACCCAAGACTCCACTGTGCTTATTATTGCTTATTGACTCTAAAAAATATTCTATGGAATAAAATGTTACCTTGAAGGTTGTCTTCTGAGGAGGTATCTCCTATGCATGTATTAAAAGCATATTCAATTTCATGAAAGATGTAACAATGTTTGATACTACTCTGATTATTGAACGTTAACCAAGGTGAATTCTCACCAAAGATGTTTGTTACTTTCAGGGGGAATATCTATTGCAGAACCCAATTAGAAGAGAGATACCCTATAAATGATGGTGCTCCTATTTGAGGATGTTGCTACATTGATTATACCAAGTCCTCAAACATTGCAGAGGCTTCTATCCAAGATCTGTAATCACTGAAAAGGCTTCAACCTTTTCTAGCCTTTTCAAGTCTAATCATCCACACAAGAAAAGCCAAGTGGAAGAAAAATGTTATTGCTTAGATTATGATATGAGTTAGATGGACAGTTCACAGAGCTGGTCTATAAGTATATGCATCTCTCTCTCTCTCTCTGTCTCTCTCTCTACCTTCCTACCTACCTACCTACCTACCTATCTATCTATCTATCTATCTATCCATCCATCCATCCATCCATCCATCCATCTATCTATCTATCTATCTGTCTGTCTGTCTGTCTATTTATCTATTGACAGACATCATGGATGGATAATGAGATCCAATATTCTGTAGGAGGAAGAAAGTAGTGGACCGAATTTGCTTTGGGCAGTTGCACATGCTTTTAATGTTCCTAAGTTCCTCCTTGAAACAAAGACCAATCTCTGCATGATTATATCAGTCTTCAAGAAATTAGTGTTTCAGAATATGAACAAATAGTTCTCAAAAGAAGAATTGCAAAGTATTAACAACCATTTGAAAAACTGCTTCAAATCACTAGTAGCAGAAATTGAAATGAAAACAACCCTGAAGTTCCACCACATATCCTGCAAATTGACAAAGAGGACAAAAAAATGTCAGTAATCAAGGTTGAAAGGGTTGTGAGATAATAGGAAAAATTGTGCAATTGTTGGTGAAGCTGGGAAAAGGTACAACCATTTTGGGAAACAATATGGAATTGTGCAAAGTGATTAAAATACCCATACTCTTTGACCCAGAGATTTATTACTGGACTTAGACCTCATGGAAGTCATTGAAAAAAAGAAAGTCCCCATATACTCCAACATATTTATAGCAACACTTTTTGTGATAGCAAAGAATTGGTACCAAAGCAGATGGCCATCAATTGGGGAAGGGCTATACAAATTGTGGTGCATAAATATAATACAATATTTTGTTGTTTTTCAGTCATTCAGTCACGTCTGACTCTTCATAACCCCATGGACCATAGTGTGCCAATATTGTCCGTCCTTTTTTTTTCTTTTTGCAAAGGTACTGGAGTGATTTGCCATTTCCTTCTCCAGTGAATTAAGGCTTCCAGGGCCACACAGTCAGTAAATGCCTGAGGCCAGAGTTAAACTTATCCACTGATGTATCTAGCAGTTTCTAATAGAATATCATTGTACAGGAAGAAATAATGCATGTGATTAATGCAGGGAAGCATGGAAACTTTGACATGAACTGATGCAGAAAGAAATAAGCAGAGGCAAGGGAAAAAATATACACAATGACTACAACAATGGCAATGGAAAGAATCACTGTACACCAAAAAACCAAAAGTGAATGTAATAAAATTATAAAAATCGAGCATGACTCAAACGAAGAATTATGAGAGTATACTCCTAACCTACCTTTCATGGAAGAGGGAAGTCCACAGGTATTGTGCATGTTTTTGAATTTTTTCCAGTGTATTATGTTCATTTTTACCTCTTCTTTTTCTTTCTCTTACCTTTTCTTGGTCTTTAAAAATACTATTCATTATATAGGATGACTCTCTGAGAGGTGTGGGAAAAAAATGAGGATATAAAAAGCAAAGATATCAACAAAGATTTTAAAAAAAGAATCAGTGTATCAAATCACTCAAAGGTCAATGGTAAGATACATGGTGAGTGGGAATTGGCTACAACATAGTACCAGTGAAGAGTTGTATAGGAGAAGTAGGGTAAAGGATATTCAATTCAATTCAGCTCAACCCTTATTCAGCCTAATATGTGCACGACACTGTACTTATTGCTGGGAATACACCTACAAAACATGCCTATACACACACGCTCACACACAGAGTCTCTTACTATCTTTTTTTGTCAAGTCAACAAATAATTTATTAAGTGACTGCTATGAATCTTAATTCTTAATTAATCTTAATAAATGTTTGTTGACTGGTTAGCACACACACATCATTAGGATGGGAGGGGTACAACACATTTATTGTTCTATAAGCTTCAATTCATTCTGAGCTTCAGCCTTCCTGACACTTATCTTACAGGAACAATTCTTTGGAATTCATCTTGTGCTATATTTAAAACTCCAAATTGACCAACAAGTTTCCTATGAATTCATGTCTGAATCTTTACTTAGCTGCCCTTTTATTTCTGATTAAAACTCCTTGTCTTTAGAACTGTATTCATGATCATTTCCCATACGTCTTGGGGATACTTCCCTTGTAGAATTTTTTAACTATTGGATTTTACCTATGCTTTCTCTGATTCTTTAGAAACTGCTTTCTGAAGTCTGAGATTTTATGTCAAACTGATACTAGCTTCCTTCTATCAGGAAGTATAAAATGAAGTGGTCACTTTCTTCCCTGCATTTATATCATGTCTGTTTCTACCAATACATTCTTCTTCATTAGTCAGACTCATATCCAGAATAGCAACTTTCCTGGATACTTCCTATACCTTCTTCAGGAGTTAGGTTATTTTTTAAAATAAGGCAAGGATTATCATCTGCTCTCGAAATCCAAGTTTGGCTGATGTTTGAAATTCATCATCATCATTATAAAATATTTTCTTCTAAATTCCTTATCTCTTCCTTCTTTCTGTCTTGGTGGTCTGTAGAATAATTTTAAAACCCTATTGCTTCAGTTTCTTTCTCAATTGAACTTCCCCTAAATGGTGAATTCTATCCTTTTCTCCTATAGCTTATGGATTTTTTCCATATAAATATATTTTCTTCTTATCCAAATATATCCTACTGTCATTTTTATCATTCTATTATTTTAGAAGAAGGTATCCCTTTCTAAAGTCATTTCAGTCCTATCATTCTACTAATTCTCAGTAATACCTATGAGGTCAAATTTGTGTCCTTGTGTTGGGAACTCTAATTTACCTCTTTATTATTCACAATAAGTCCATCGTAATTCTTGGTTTTATACTTCCATACCGAGTCCTGTTTCCTATATGCTGGTTTTACAGCTGGTTTTATCACTGGGCATTGTCTCTTACAGAATGCTGCTCCTTTCTGCTGGTATTCTTCATGGCATCCCAGGCACCTTCTGTGGCATCTAGTTTGGCAGATCTATGGTGCACAGTTTTCTGCTCTTCACTCAATTTTTACGTTAAAACCTTTTAGGTATAACTTGCAAGACTCTAGACAAATATATTTTTCTTGCAAAAAGTATATTTTTTTAGATAGATGCCATCCTTGACCAAGAGTCTGTTATCCCTATATTTTAAGTTGGGGGTCTAAATATACAAAACACATTCTCAGAAACAATTTTCTTAGCTAGCTATTGATGTTCCAGATCTACCCTTCTCTTCTGAAACTCCTGACTTTTTATTGGCAGCAGTGATGAAAGTACTACTTGTGCCTCTGAGAAATTTCTGATCCCTAGCAATATATTTTGGCTCCTTCTCACAGCATAATTTGCTCCCATGTGGGAAGCAGGACTAAACATTTTTTCACCTGACACGAGGGCAGTAGAGAGAACAGTCTGACCATGAGCATGTAGACTCGCTAATAACCATGATAATGACAGTAATAGTTATATAATGTTTTAAACTTTGCAAAATGCTTACATATAATAGTCCTATAAGGAAAGTGCTATTATTATATATATTTTCAAATGAGGAGACTGAGCCTGAAAGAGACTAAATGACTTGTGCAGAGTCACACAACTAGTAAATGCTGGAGTTGAACTAAACCTGATGCTTTTCTCTATGGATTCTGGGGAGGCAGATGGGCCCGAGAAATGAGTCTTATAGTCATAGGGCCTTGGAAGTGCTATTTGCACAGAAGACGTTGTGGTGACAGGCATGGTTGTGCTAGGAAGGTATGGCTTAGCTCTCACCCTCTAAAGGTTGGAAAGGTGATCCTAAAGGCATCATCATAAAGGGGTCCTGAGCATGGAGCATGCACTTCATGGCAGTGTGGGCTACCTGCAAAGGACCGTGAGGGAAGGCATAGGCCTGATGGTCACTACAGGGAAGAAATGTACACTTCTAGACAACCAGTCTTTATTCTGGGGGTTCTAGAAGCCCAGCACTCTTCCGGCCACTGGAAGCCTGCTTGGTCGTGAACCCACATAAATTACCAGGAATGAGGAGGGATTTGTAGTTATGATAAGCCTCAGAAGGATCTGTGTCATCTCCTACTTGGCATGGCATAACCAACCAGAGCGGCCTGAATCTTTTTCTTCTTAATATTATTGAATGATGGTGACACCTGTGGCTCCAAATCATCACTTCCTGGAGTACAAATATCTGCTTTTTCAGAAGATCCAGCTCTATCCTCTACAGGAAGAGATTCCTACCTAGTACCTAGCTCCAAATGTTCAGTAGACTTTTCTTCTCTACTTCCTATGGAATGGCTTATGATACCATGTCTTGTCTTGCTTCTTTGCTAGCTGGCGGACTTTCCATCCTGGTCAAGCATTATCTACTACCAAACTCTGAGTTTGTTTCCTCTGTGTTGTCAAAAGGGCACTGAAATAGGAGTCAGATGACCTCTTTTTTAATCACAGAGATGTCTTCCATGGAGCATCAGCTTTCTCATCTGAAAAATGTAAAAAAATAATACTTGCCTGCCTACATTATAGGGATGCTCTATGGAACAAATAAGATAGTATATAGAAAAGTGCTTTGAATATTGTACATAGTAACAGCAACTTTGTTCAATGACCAACTTTGATAGCTCTTCTTAGCAATGTAAGGACCTAAGACAATTCCAAAAGACTTGTGATAGAAAATACTGTCCATATCCAGAGAAAGAACTATGGAATCTGTATGCAGATGGAAGCATACTATTTTCACTTTTTTTGTTTCTTTTTTCTCTTATGGCTTTTCCTTTTTGTTCTGATTCTTTTTTCACAACATGACTAATGTGGAAATATGTTTGATATGATTGTACATGTATAGAACATACCAGATTGTGTGCCATCCTGGGGAGGGGGGAGGAGAAGGAGAGTAGAAAGTTTAGAACTTAAAATCTTATAGAAGTCTATGTTGAAAACTAACAATACATACATTAAAAAGTACTTTGAATATTATTAAACACTATACAAATATAAGATAGCATGGTTAGTATTTCTAAGGTGACTTCTAGCTCCAAGTTCCTATTATTTATTTTATGATCTATTATTTTCTATCTCCAGGGTCCCTCCACTGGGCCACACAGAGTTCAGGTTAGTTGTGTTCAGACACAAAGAACATTCATTAAAACCAGTTAAAATAACAGATAGATTTTAAAGTTATTCTGTATCCAAGGGATCTGTCCATCTATCAAAGTCCTTATTATCTACTACCTATCATGTACTCCCTATTATCTGCTATTTATCATCTATCTACCTACTACTTATTATCTTGCTATCCATCATCTACTGCCCTGGCTACCATCATTATCTGTCTTGGCCTTTCCTCTCTTACTAAACACTTAAAGAGCAATTAATAACCAGCAGAAATTTCAGGGCCCAGGCCAAAAGACAGCATGATGTAATGGAAAGGGTGCTGACTCAGGAATTAAAAGATCAAAATTATAACTATGTTTCCATTATATTGCCCTGGGACAAAATGCTTAACCTCTTTGGGTCTCAATTTCACCATCTATAAAATGAGGGGGCTGATCTGGATGATCCCTAAGGTCTCTTCTTGTTTCAAATTTCATAAGCTATAACTATATGATATATGAACTGCCTGACTCAAGGTGAGGGTTCTTGCCCCTGACACCATTGACCCAAATAGCCTCATCGTTCCTGAGGCCACTGAGCCTATGGGGAACTCCCTGGGCCAAACCTGCTGTGAATTTCAGCACCAGGGACTGGTGGAGAGTGATAGAATGGGAAGGAAGTGAGTCTTTAGGTCATTTCCAGATCTGTCCCTTGAGGAAACTATTCCATGGCTGGTAGAAGTTTCTAAATGAAGGAAACCCTAATCTCTGACTCAGTGCAGCTGAGCCAGCTCATGGTAAATGCTCTGCTTACCTTATGATCATATTCAGGAGCCCCTTCTTTCTTCTCTTATGTAGCTCACTCCCTCCACCAAAGTACTTAATAATTCTGTGCCAAGGTGACCTAATTCTGGCTGCCAATCTTTCTTTCCTTCCTTTCTGCCAGTTCAAAACTCTATTTGTTTCCAAGGGGATATTATAAATATTAGGATGTTTGCAGAAATATTGACAACAGATTCAGGTAATCAAAAATACAACTAAAAGACTGGACAGCTCCCAAGCTTGCTAAATAAAGGACAAACAAGTTGAGTTCCCTGACTGATTTCATTGACCCTGGAAACTTACCCTTAGAGCTCCCAGTGACTCTTAAATGGCCATGTCTCTTCTTCTCCCAAGAAAATTTTGATTTTTAGATTTGTCCTCTTCCAGGTAGTTGTTCTGGACTGAGTTCATTCATCTGACTTACAATTCTAGGCCCGCTCTCAGATAATAAGAAAGTGCTTGATTGTTGGATGGGACTGTATGATTTGCATATTTACTTTCCAATGTGTAGAGGTTAATTAAATGACCACTATGTCCTCTTAGGAAGGAATTTCCTATGATAAATCATTTCAGGGTCAGACTGAACATAATCCCAAAGATGCAGAGAACCCCTTCCTCCCTTCTCATGAAAAAGATCCCTTTAAAATGTCTTGTTGTTTTGGTGTGTTTTTGCACTGCTGTCATTTTCCAATAACTCCTTCCATAGAACCCTCCAATGTAATAAAGAAAAAACAGTTAAGCAAAGCAAACTGACACATCAGTCATGTCTGACAGCTAATACAGACTTCTGCTCCTAGAGCCCTCTGACTTTCCATTGAGAAGAAGGAAATATGTTTCATCATCACTCCTGCCTTCCTTTAGGTATCACCTAAAACCCCATCTTTTTCTGGAAGCCTTTCCCACCACCTCTTAATTCCAGCATCTTCCCTCTTCTAATTATTTTCTATTTATCCTGTATATAAATTGTTTTGTATATATTTGTTTGCTAGTTGTCTCCTTTATTAGATTGAGGTCAGGGACTATCTTTTGTCTCTTTGTGTATCCCTGGGGCTTGCCTAGCAGATAGTAGGTGCTTAATAAATGTTTATTGATTGGTTGATTGACTTCTGTGGAATTAAGATTGGTCATTACACTAGTATGAATTCCGATGTTTTTTAGTATTTGTGATAGGAGCAACATTCTTATCCTTTTTCCTACGCAATTATGCTAGTTTTTTAAAACTTAAATACTAAAACTTAAATATACAATAAAAATTAACCTATTATAAACTTAAATATTGAAAGTTAAATGTAAAATAAGAAAATTTTTCCTTTTTTATTAATTTATTTTAAACAAACAAATACACAATAAAAAAGAAAAAGAAATACATTATAAACTTAAACACAAAATAAGAAAAGAAAAAAAAAAGCATTGCCATGTGCAGAGCAGAACCAAAGAGAGGTTTCAAAATATATAGCAATAAATTTCCATTTCAAGAAAGCCTATATAATAAACACTATACATTGTGTTCAAAGCTGTCCATCTTTTCTTTGCTTCTTTGTGAGTTTTCTTTTGTTGTCTGCTGTACTCTTTTTACTTTGTTCTTTCCCCCACTTCCTCCCTCACTCTCCCAAGAAAGCTACAATTAAGTGTGTGTGTTTGTACACACACACATATATACACACATTCACAATACATATATGTATGCATGTATGTATAAATATAAATATACACATATTTATATACATACACATAAATATACATACATGTATATGTACAAACATGTATACATAAACACATACATACATATACTCACACACACATACATTTAAATATCTATAATCATACTAATATGTAGAGATATACATTCATATACATATATGTAAGATGTCCTCTGTCCTCTTTTTCTAAGGGTAGATAATATCTTCCTTCACAAATCCAATCTTCCCATATTTTTCTAAGTCCGCCAACATGATTTTCTACACCACAGCAATATTCCAACCTTGTACTGTCTAGTCATTTTAAATAGTCTAAAACAATAGTGATTAATACAGCTGACATATAGGGTAGTTACCCTATTTTTTCTTTTGATTAAATCTATTTTAGCTTTAACTTTGTCTGAGGTCATGATTACCCCTATTTTTTTCCCCTAATAAATGGCTCAGGCGACTAAGGGCTCAGACTTCTGACATTGCTTCCTCATTGTCTAGTAGCCATGAGGAATACCAGAAATCTCTCAGAAGTTTGGCTGGTGGTAGCTAATGGGTAATGCAGACAGAGAAGCTTGGTTCAGCTGAGTGAACTCAAAGGGTGCCTATACTTGTTGAATATCTTTTTCTGTGGCTAAGTAAATTTCTTTTTAAGTCTCAAATGACCTATGATTATCTCATTTTGTTTCAGTATCAAGCCTAAACTACTAGAGGACTGACCTGAGTCAGGCCCAGGCAAGCACAGTATTGCTTTCCATTCCATTTTTAATTGACATTATGTATATTGCTCTCTGGATTCCGCTTACTTCACTCTGCATCAGTTGATATAAATATTTCTAAGTTCCTTTGAATTAATCATTTTGTCATTTCCTTGTGTTAGCGTAATTCCCCATTACATCTAATACCACAATTTGTTTAGCAATTCTCCAGTTGGTGGGTACCCATTTTTAGCTGCCAGAAAATGTTGCTGTGAATATTCTGTTATACATAGGATTTTGACCTTGTTGGGATATAAATGTCTATTAGGAGGATCAGGCCAAGGTCAGGAACAATTAAAGAATGGACAAATAATTGATATAACCCTGAACTTGGAGTCAGAAAGAACTAGATTTGAATCTCACCTCAGACATTTTACTAGCAATATGAATAGGACAGTTCAATATCTCTAAGCTTCATTATCCTAATCTGTAAAATGGGGGGCAATAATAGTACCTACTTCACAGGCTGTTATATAGATCAAACAAGACAACGTAAATGAAACATTTTTGCAAACTATGAGGTATTATGTAAATGTGGCTATAGTGATTAATTTAGTGACTTTTCTAATCTGTTTTTCAGATGGGTTGAACCAGTTCATAACTGCACCGAAAGATTATCAGAAGGTTTATCTTTCAACAATTCCTCTAATATTAACTATTTTGCTTTTTCTTTTTAATCACATTTTCTATTCTGTAATGCATGGAAGAGAATTTCAGGGTTGTTTTTAATTTGTATTTCTCTTTTTATTAGTGATTTGGAGCAATATTTCATACAGTTGTTGATAGCCTTTCTTCCTTTGAAAACCATTGTTCATACCCTTTGACTTCTTTTCTTGCAGGGACAGGTTCTTGGCAAATACCCTCTTTCTCTTTAGGGAATTTCTATCCCTCTATAGGAATCCATAGCTTCTTCCCTCACTTTTCCCTATTTCCATATCCAGAACTCATATTAGTTGACCAACTACCTGATTATATTTCTTTTGTCTTTAGTAACAAGAACCCAAACGTGAGAAATTGTTTGGTCAATGAAAGTCAAATAGTACTTGGATAAATGTTCATCTTCTATCACCTTTTGGCATTATTTATTCTTAGTTCTTGTCATGCTGCTTTTCTGTTCAAAAACTTTTTTTCAATTGCTTCCTATTGTCTTCTGAGTCAAGTTCCTAACCTTTTGCCTGACATTCAAGGCCCTCCAAGTTTAGTACCCATTTCCTTTTTAGTCTTTTCTTGTGTTACTGCCTTCCATGACCTCTTAAACTCTCTGATTCTTTAACTTCCTACCATGCTTTAAAATCCAGAGTGGAAGAAATTCAAGCAGGCCAGAAACATTATTATTAATTTGGTTTAAACTAATTTTAAACATTTATACTTGGAGGGGAGGGGAAGGCCCCAAAGCAGGAAAGAGATTCCTCCTGCCTTTGAAAATCAAACACAAACTATTTTTAGAGTTATACTATATCATATCCACAGACAAAATCCCACAGTTAAGATTAAGCAAGGGTTTAGAGTTTAGATAATATCCTCAGAACAGTAGTAAGTAAAAATGTCAGCACACTCAAGAGCATAATTTTCCTAAAACCATTCCATTCCTTTTCAACCACTCCCTCCAAAGATTCTCCTTTCTATCTTGACAAATATGAACTCAAGAGCTACTTCCATTAACAGGAGTAATAAAATACTTCTTTCTGTAGTCAGAAAATTACCCTAATCTTGTCAAGGCATGAGAAAAGAAGTACAGCTATTAAGTAGATCAACCGAGAAGACTCATTCCACCCTTTCCCCTTGTCCAATCACTGCCCCAACTTTATCCTCAGGGGGTAATAGTGTTCTTCCCTGAACTTTAATTCAATTTCCTGAAGTAAATTCATTAGGTCTTTGGTAAAGGGAAAAGGGCATTTAATGCAAGACATTGATACGGTTTCTCAAATAGATGAGAACAAGTATATTAGAATGTAGAAATGGTTATTTCTTAACATTTCTGAAAGAGGGAGCACACCATCTTAAATACTGCCTCCAATCTGAAGCCTTCATTGATACCTCTTTTCAATTATTCTCTTCCCCTTTGGACTTCACATATCTTTATGTTTTCACTTCTCTGATATATTTATCAGGTTTACTTTTGTTATCTGTTTGTGTCTCATCTCCATACTTGACTGTAAAATGTCAGGAGTCTGGTTTGAGGGAGTTCAGTCTTCCAATGAGAGAGAAAGAGAAAAGTACCACAAACTCTCCTCCAAACCCCATTTCAGTGGCAAGTCAGTGACTAGGCTCCTGGCACAAGAAGCTTGGGACAGCGACCCCTCTGCCCTAGGAGCAGAGTTCAACTTTAAAAGTCATTAAATAGACTAGAAAATGAAAAGAAAAAAGTCCTGACCATAGAAAGCTACTATAGTGACAGGAAAGATTAAAATACAAACTCTGAAGAGGACAACAAATCAAAATGCCCACATGCAAAGCCTCAAAGGAAAATATGAATTGGTCTCAAGACCAAAAAGGTCTCCTGGAAAAGTTCAAAATGGATTTTAAAAATCAAACAAAAGAGGTAGAAAGCAAACTGGGAAAAGAAATGTGAATTATGCAAGAGAGTCATGAAAAAAAGAGTCAACAGCTTGGTAAAGGAAGCACAAAAATTCACTGAAGAAAACAAATCCTTAAAAAGTAGAATTGGCCAAATGGAAAAGGAGGTACAAAAGCTAACTGAAAAAAATAATTCCTTAAAAATTAGAATTAGGCAAGAGGAAGCTAACGACTCTTTGAGACATCAAGAATCAATCAAAAAATCAAAAGAATGAAAAAATAGAAAAAAGTAAAATACCTCATTGGAAAAACTGACATGGAAAAAAGATCCAGAAAAGATAATTTAAGACTTATTGAACTACCTGGAAGACATGATTAAAAAGAGAGCCTGGACAGCATCTTTCCAGAAATTATCAAAGAAAACTACCCTGATATCCCAAAACCAGAGGGTAGAATAATAACTGAAAGAATTTACCTATCATCTCCTGAAAGAGAGAACAAAATGAAAACTCCCAGGAATATTATAACCAAATTCCAGAACTCTCAGGTCATGGAGAAAACATTGCAAGCAGCCAGAAAGAAACAATTAAAGTATCAAGGAGTCACAGTCAGGATTACACAGGATTTAGTAGCTTTTACATTAAAAGGTAAAGGTAAAGGGTTTGGAATATGATATTCTGGAAGGTAAAGGAGGTTGGATTACGGCAAAACTGAGCATAATCTTTCAGGGGAAAAATGGAAATTTAATGAAATAGGGAACTTTCAAAATGCCTCTATACATTGATAGAGTGCTCTGAGGAATTAGTGCTAGTGATTTCAGCTGAAAGAGCAAAATTTCAGAGTCTTTAGAGATATATTGTATATCCATTCCATAACATTTAGTAGCAAAAACTCTCTAAATGGGGTGCTAATGAGTTTGCCAACATGCCAGAGAAATAAAGAGAGAGAGAGAGAGAGAGAGAGAGAGAGCTCTAGAGCACCAACACAAAATTACATATCCTAATGAAAATTATTAAATAAAAATACATACATGTTATAGGATATGCTAAACCACAATTGCTGTAATTCATTTTATACTGTATAGTCCATAGTTTTTACTACTTTCCTTAATTATGTATATAGAGATATGCTTCTTCCTTAGAGTTTTGTAACTGCAAGCGCTATCTTTATTCTGAGGAATGTAAATGAATTAATATTGCTTGCTAGAAAATAGACATATGCATATATACATTTATATATAGCAATATTAATAATTAAGGCCTTCCTCTGTTGTCATGAACTTTGCATATTGGAAGTTTATCTCTTCTCCTCCAAAGAATCAGAGCTAGTATTCATATGTAGAATTATAGGTGAAAAAGTTATAAGCAGAATTGGATACTATATATCCTATATCTCTCTGGTTGTAGTGTCAAACTCAAATAGAAATAAAGGGCCACTTCACTGTGCATAAGGATTGCTATATATTGAATTAGAAAAGCACATATTAACATTATATCTATTGCATTGCATTTTTATTTATTTTGTTAAATATTTCTCAAATACATTTTAATCTGGTTCTGGTCACACTCAGAATATTATGGCCTCTTTCTGAGTGTTGATACCTTTGTTCTATGCCATTTTCATTGCATATTGCTTTCTTTTATTTCCACTTCTGAAACTAATTAAGAGGTTCTCCTCTTGTTTGCTTAATTATAACTTAACAGATGAGTTTCCATTTGGGACCAGGAAACCCATAGCAGCTGTCATATATAAGATCCTCATCATCCCTTGTTAGATAACATGGAGTACATTGGGAAACATTCAGATCCAATACTCTCATTCCCCTTAATCAGTTACTCTTCTCAAAGACCCCAAAGTATAGTTGTAAGTTCCTTGAGGACAAGGACTCTCTCTTGCCTATTATTGTATCTTTAGTTCTTAACACAGTGCCTGGTACAGAGTAGTGCTTAATGAATGTTGGTTGATTCACTAAGTTGTGGAAGGGAGATGATGACATCTTTCTGTCCACTAATAACCATCTTGGACTCTTTCAGTCCTAAAGAAGGGGGAACATTTCTCTCATAATCAGAGATGGGATTGTCCTTGTACAAAAAAGAGAAAGCTAGGAAACAGCCTTGAGAAAAATTTCCATACCGTAGCCCAAATCTGTGAGCTAATTTGGAGGAACACAGTACTTCCTTCCCATCTCCAACTGGCTGTAAGGAATATACTCTAATCAATCCCTTTAAAAACATCAATCTTGTTTGTTGGTTTGCTCCTTTTCCCTTCCCTAATGTGGACACTGTGTTGCCACATATTCATTTGGAGAAGCATTTGTGGCTAAATGTAAGACTAGAACATTTGGACTTTTCATCAATGTCAACATCCCTGGGACAGATGCCTGCAGCAGGAGCCAAAAACCGAGTAGATCCAAGGCTTATAAGGAGCTTAGTAGGAAAACCACACAATACCTAAGGGGAACATTTTTGTGGATCCCTCAAGAGGACTTTCAGGAGCTATGCGTTAATCCCTTAGTCACATCTGCTCTTTAAGCCTGAGCCCACTTTCCCTGAACCCTATTTTGTATTTGTGGATGATTTTTCATAGATTTTGGGGGGAATGCTTTATACCAGCTATATAGCTATAAAATAATTAAATCTAGATGACTAATTAATAATAACTGATAATGAATGGGGGAAGCACATTGCTGGGAGCTTTGAGCCCATAACTTCACATTGGTCTCCATACTTCAAGTCCTACCCTATTCCATTCCATCTTCTACTCACATGCCGAAATGATCTTCCTTAAGGACAGTTCTGACCATGTCACTCCACTCCTCAATCAAGTTTGGTGATTTCCTGTAGCCTCTAGGATAAAAATTGAACTCTCTTGTCCAGCCTTTTAAGTCCTTCACAAGTGCCCATATCCAATCTTTCTAGTCTCATTGTATGTTACTCCCCATCCTACACCCTGTATCTAGCTGTTTCTCACATGCTTACAACCTGTAGCTCTGGTCTCTGTGTCTTTGCATTGGTGATCTCCCATGTCTGGAACATACTTCACTTCCTTACCTGCACTTCAGAGAATCCTTCTTTTTTGTATACACTCAGCTAAAGCAGTACTTTCTGCATGAACCCATTTCACTTCACTCAGGGCAGCTAGGTGGTGCAGTGGATAGAGCACCAGTGCAGGAGTCAGGAGGACCTGAGTTCAAATCTCACCTCAGACACTTGACACTCACTAGCTGTGTGACCTTGGGCAAGTCACTTAACCCCAGTTTCCTCATCCTGAGTCATCTCTGGTTATCCTGATGAATATCTGGTCCATGGATTCAGATGGCTCTGGAGAAGTGAGGCTGGTGACCTGCACAGCCCTCCCTCACTCAAAATAAAGTCAAGTGCAAGTCATGTC
This sequence comes from Potorous gilbertii, assembly GCA_028658325.1. Classification (NCBI taxonomy): domain Eukaryota; kingdom Metazoa; phylum Chordata; class Mammalia; order Diprotodontia; family Potoroidae; genus Potorous; species Potorous gilbertii. Next base: position 108,884,836 of record CM053771.1, read on the forward strand.
ATCATTTCTCTGATGGCATGGTCTTCTTTGGCAACAAAGGATGAACACATTTCACTTCACTTTCAACTGCTAGCATTCTCCCTCCTGAACTACCTTGCAGTTAACAACTTTATATTTATTTTCTTTCTATTTACTCAGTATATAGTCATATATGTACTTGTCTCCATTAGTGTAAGCTCTAATCAGTTTCCCCTCATTCATTGTATTTTTATCTCCTGTACTAGCATGATATCTTGCACTCACACACACACCTTCAAACAGACAAGGTGTTTAATAAACATTGATTGGTTGATTGATTGACTTTCTAGGGTTAATTCATTGGCTTTCTATGGTTGAGAGGGGATATGAGGGAGCTGTATTGAATTGTCTCCTAAACCATTTCCCAAAATCCCCTGTGTAGGCTCTTCTTTTAATTTGGGTGCTCCTGGTATGGTGTGTCCCTGCAAGAAGGCTCTTACACTCTGCCAGGTTTCCAACAGTTCTATTTCCTCCCCATCCAGTAGCACTGGTTATTGTTAGTAAACAGAAGGGACATAGTACAACAGAACAAAAATTGTGAGCAGAGTCAGGCAGAGGTTTCTGAATAGAATGTGAAAGGAAAAATGAAGCACTTGGGGAGTGATGGAGGTGAGAACTGAATGATGGAAGACCAGACAATGTGAGAAAAAAGATGCTCAAACATGACACCAGAAGATGACAGCCCATCTGCCATGAGCCTGGGAAGAGACTGCTAATCGAGTTGGAGTAGGTGTAGTGGGGTGGGCATTTACTAGCATAGGACAAATCAACATAAGGGAAGAGAAGAGCATGAGGCAGGAAACTGCGATGAAGAAGTTTAGGGCCTGAAAGATCACCAAGGTTGATCCTTTCATTTAAGAAGAAGAAAGTGAACTTCAGAAAGAGGACATGATTTGCCCACCATCACATGAGTAGTGAGCGTAGCCAAGCTGGTATTGGCAATCTAGGTCCTCTGACTGAAAAGCCCTTGCCTTCTCCACTACTCCAATTGCCTCTCCTTACCACAGCGATAGGCACAGACCCTCTCATGTCAGAACTTGCAGGGCAGCCACCATAGTCCTTGGTAAAAGTTTCCATGTGGAGGAAGATTGCCATAAAATGCCTCCGCCCCAAGTTTTAACGCTGCCTCTGAGGACTTTCTCATTTACAACATCTAAAATTGTACAATGATTAGGTAATGGAAGAAACAAAATATTTACCTTCTGTTAAGCAATGGGGCGATAGATAGAGCTCTGCCTTTGGAATCAAGAAGAGCTGGGTTTCATTTTCTGTCTCTGATACACACCAGCTGAGGGTAAGTCACTTAATTTCTTAATGCAGGCTACTCTCTAAGACTATGAAAATTGTTGATGAATTGCATATCTGTATAACTGGGAGGAATTTCCAAACCAGAAGTTTTCTACACGGACAAAGTAGTAGCTTCAGACCCACACTACCACTACCACTACTACCACCAAACAACAAACAAATAAAGAGAAAAAGCAAAGAGGTCAATGTCACAAGACAACAGACATAGATGGACAGACACATTTATCCACAGTGACACACAGGGACATACTCATAGCCTCAGAAATGTACCTAGAGCTTCAGCATTCAGGATGTTTCAGTCACAAGCCCAGCTGATGAGTGATGGTTTCTTGGTCCCTTCACTGCAGCATCTCTGTAGATGGGCAAGGGTGGGTCTGAGCCTGGTCTTTTCTCTCATTCTCTCACTTTAGCTCCCTCTGGGAATATGGCTTTCATTAAATGCGCTGACCAGGCAGCTTCACTCTCCCTTTCTTGTCCCAAGAACCCAAGATAAATCTGGTTGGGAGGCCCATTAATGAGAAACATGATCTAAACCTGTAAGGGCTTTAATGCTCTGGGGAAAATTATTGTTTTTTTTCCACATTTAAAAGAAGTGCTTCTATTATCTCCCTCAAGATGAATTCTTGCTATTTACTCACAGTTTTCACTATGAAAAAAACATATGCATTTCCCTAGGGCTTCTTTCTTGCTTGATAACCTCATAACCAGATTGTAAGCTCATATATATCACAGTGCTTGTTACCGCACCCTCTCTCAGGTGTAGAGATGGATGGGGCTGGGGTTTATTTATCCAGTAAACCTCAGTCCCTGCTTTTAGGACATGCTCAGTCAGTTCCTGACAAGGTTGATGTTCATTTGCAGTGGACATCATTCGTATTGTAAGGGAGCCACAGAGCTGCTGAATTGGGTCCCCTTTCTTGCGTCAGGTAGCCAAAAACTTGGAATTTCCCTCAGATCCTCATTATCAGTGAATGCGAATTCAACAAATATCTATTGAGCACCTACTATGTGCACAAAGATGAATGAAATAAGATTTCCCTCTGCTTGCAGTTTACAGTCTAGCAGAAAGAGAAACATGGTTGAAAAGATAACTCATGACTTAGAGCCCTCTACAAAGCCTCTGGGCTCATAGACCGGGCCAAGCCTAAGGACTGAACCAAAAGGCTCATTGACTGGATGCCCCTTCCCAGAATTATTCCAGAAAAATATCTAATGATAGCGACTTGAATTGTGTGTAGTATCCCCAAATGTAGAGAAAAGGTTCCAGTTTTCATACAAGTACTAATACTAGTAATATATGTAAGGGGGACAATTGTTTTGCCAAAGATGCAGAGAACTTAGAGGAACCCTAGAATAAAGAGCAATATCTAAAACTCTTAAATAGTCTTTCAATTTCTTCAGTATGGGGTAGAACTTGGGGTTCACTTTGAAATTCTAGTGAGTACCTATTTCTAGTATAGGATCTTACGCAGTCCCTCTGTATCTTGTACAGTTATCCTGTGATTTTGATTTCCTTCCAGAAAACAAAACATGCTTTGGGATTATTGAACAAACAATTGCTTCCATTGCCCAAATAACTTAATGGTCTCCTTTTCCAAGTATGACACTGTTCAGAGAATATATGGGTAATTTTTTTCTTCAAGGTGCAAGGTGTATGACAATATCTTCTTTAGAAGGCTTGAGTCTAGGACTCTCAAACTTGGGAACTCTTGAAAATGTGGTTTACCTAGAAGACTAGTGCTGCAAAGTGTATCCTCCTTCTCGGGCTATGTCACTAGATTCAGGCAACATACTATTTGGGAAATCCAAAATAAGTTTTTCTCCACAAAGTAGTGAACTACTGTCCCGTTGTCCTGGTAGACAGTAAAATAATGGCCTTTTCCATTTGCTTCAGCAAAAAAATCTACTAGCACTCCAGCGGCTGCCCTTTTCTTCTGCTGGGAAAACCTGCTCTCAAGATTTCTCTTCTCGTGACTACTGTAAGTACACACAACTTCCATATGTCTTTGCCCCAAGGCAGACTGTACATGAGCAGAGACCTGCTTTCTCCCAGGACCTGGGCCATCCTGTGGGACACTAATCTGTCTTCTGAACATCAGAAAATAAAAAAAGAAAGTTCAAAAATGGGCTGATCTGATCTGTCTGGTAACTTTCATAGACCACAGAAGACAGGGGCTCCTCTCCAGAGAGGTTACCTCTTGTGTTCCAGGCAGCCAGTCACCCTGGAGGCAGTCTCTGTTAATGGGAATTATTCAGAACCCTTCCCCTGTCCTATCAAGAAGGCAGTAATGGGCACACCCATACTGTCCATGAAGAGGTATATCTCAGATACCTTCAAAAGCTCACCCTATAATCCCATCAAGTAGATTTAAGATCTCATCAAATTGATCAGGGATTCCCTAGATCAATGCACATTATGTACAAATAACTAAAATTTGAGACAGAAGAGCAGTGCATAAGAGAGGCAAAGTGCAATACAGAATGATGGTCAGCATGGTTGTGTGATACAACGGGGAGAGCACTGGGCATGAAGTTAGGAGGTCTGGCTTTGATTCCCAGCTCTGGCCCCTACTAACTGGGAGACTCAATCTCTCTAAATGTCTTTATCTGGAAAGAAGGGATAATACTTAACCTTAATGTAGTACTTTTATGGTTTGCAAAGTGCTTTGCATACATTCATTGGAGCCTCATAATAGTCACATGAGATAGATACTATGATTCCAATTTTGGAGATGAGAAACCGAAACTCAGTGAACATAGTACCTCTGACCAACCACCTCCACTTCCCTACTACACGAAAACCTTAAAATGCAACCATACTTTTATTTTAAATCCTTAAATAAGAACACGAGTATTGTTGTGTTTGCAAAGTTGGTCATCAGATGATGATTTTTTTTAATTAAATGAATGCCAGTGCATCAAAATTTGTGCTTTGAAGACTGAACTCTACCCTGCCTTCTGTTCTCAGGCCATCTAATCCACCCCCCTCCTCCTTCTAAAGGACTAATAAAAATGTTGACAAGGACAGAGATGAGGATAGCCCTGTGCTATTCCATCACAGACTTCCCTCCAGTTTAATATTGATCTATTAGCCTCAGACATTAACTAGCTCTGTGTCCCTTACCCTACATCTGCCTCAGTTTCCTTATCTGAAAAATGGGGATGAGAATACCACCTATCTCCCAGTGCTGTTGTGAGGTTCAAATGTGTGTGTTTGTCCTTTGTTGCCCAAGAAGACCATGCCATCAGAGAAATGATGACATGACTTGCACTTGACTTTGTTTTGAATGAGGGAGGGCTGTGCAGGTCACCAGCCTCACTTCTCCTCCAGGGCCATCTGAATCCAGTGACCAGATATTCCTCAAGATGACTGGAGATGACCCAGGATAAGGCAGTTGGGGTGAAGTGACTTGCCCAAGGTCACACAGCTGGTGAGTGTCAAGTGTCTGAGGTGACATTTGAACTCAAGTCCTCCTGACCTCTGCCCTGGTGCTCTACCCTCTGCACCACCTAAGCTGTCAGAATTAAATGACATAATAATAAAAGAACCAAGAACAGTGTTTGACACATGGTAGGAACTATATAAATGATAGTTATTTATATCATTCATACTCCTTGGGTATAGTTGCTTCATCATTCATCAATCCATACAGACAGCCTATTATCCATATTTCTCTACCTCATTCATATGGATGTTATGCCAGACTTTGTCAGATTCCTTGCTGAAATCAAGGCTCATTATGTCTATGTGGTTCTTTAAATGACTATTCTAGTATTTCTTCAAGGCTTCAAAAGAGATTTGATTTCATATGTGTAGCCCTTTCTCTGCTAACCACAGATAACAACTCTACTATAGTCTTCATGAATTTCTGTATCAAATAAAAAAATCATCCTCTGATGACCAATTTTGCAAAGAAATCCAATAGTTCTGACAAAAAAAGAGTGTAATGACATAAGTCTGACATGACTTGTTTTGGGGGAACCCAAGCTTGATCCTAGTGATCACTTTTTCTTTTCTTAGTGTTCATAAGCCATTTGTTTAATATTCTGCCCTAGAATTTTGTCACGTAATGATGAAAAGTCCTGTGGTTTATGGAATCCACCCTTTTGAAAATCAGAACAATATTTTTCTCTCTCCAGGCTTCTCAAATCTCCCCTATTTGTGATTTCTTAAGTATCAATAGAATTTCTTTTATCACATTTATAACTTCCTCCAGTTTTCTTGGGAAAGTAATTAATCTGTTCCAAGAGACAAACTCATTTGTAGCTACTAAATGTTCTCATACAATCTTCTCATGCATCTTGAACTTTAGCTCTCCCTTAAACATCTTTTATTTTGGCTTGTCCAGTTTGAAGACCCTTCTCCTTGGTGAAGAATACAGATGAAAACAGAAGTTCATTTGTTTTGCCTTGTTTTAATTATCTGCATACAAATACAATAGCTTCCTATTGATCTTACTGCTTCAATAGATGGGCACAGAGAGATAGACAGAACATTTATTAAATACTTACTATGTGATAAGTGCTAGGGATACAAATACAGACAAATAAGGTAGTCCATATTCTCAAAGGGCTTATATTCTGATAGGGGAAAATCATACAAAAAAGGGGAGCTAGAAGGAGAAGAAAGACTGCTAGTGAGGAAATCAAGTCCCAGAAATGGGCTGCAAATAAAGTAAAGATTCTCTCCAATGCATCTTTCATACAGCTGCTAAGTTAATTTCCCTAAAGGTCAGATTTGACTGACCACGTCACATTCTTTCTCAATAAATGCCAATGACTTCCCATTACCTTTGGAATTAAACATAAACTCTGTTGGGCTTTGAAAGTTTTCCACACCTGGCTCTCACCTAACTTTGATATCTCATGATATTTTCTTTTCCTCCCTTACTCTGGGATCTAGATAGATTGACCTTACTATTCTTTTCTCAAAACACATGCCATCTCCCATTTTTGTGCCTTTGCACTGGCTGTCCCCCATGCCTGGAATGCAATCCCTTCTCCCCTACCCAGTATCTTGTAATATCTAATTTCCTTCAAAATTTGGTTTATGTACCACCTTCTGCATGAAGGTTCTCCTGATATCCCAACTATTTGTCCCTTTCCAAACCCTACTTACTCCCCCACCCTCAGACAGGGTGCTTTCCTAATGACCCTGTGTCCCTGGCTACCCTTTACAGCACTTTTACTTGTATTTCCACCTTCAATTTACTGTTTATAGTGGGGTATAAGTATATTCCTTGTTCCCCAAAGCCACCTTTTAGATCCTCCCTCTGCCACCATCACTTAACAACCTCTCCTTCTTTGAGGCTTATACTATTCATATTTATCATTTGATCAAGTCCCCATAGCCTGTATTTCTTGACCCTTGCCAAACTATTTTTGACTTATTTCCACCGTCCACCTCTATCCCTCCTTTGCACATGCTGCTAAACAGAGCTGAGCCAATAATGAAAGCATGCTGATTGGATTTACTACAATTTTGGGCTGGCACTGCCTTTTCCGTTTCTTTAATTGATTCGCTATCCCTCTCACCGCAGCAGCTCTTCCAAACCCTTTCATAACTTTTCAGGTTTCCACAGCATCCTCTCCTCCCAGACTCTCAGTAGAGGCCCTTGAACCACACTTCATTGAAAATACTGAGGCCATTCACCTCACTCTTCAGGAGTGCTCCATCTTCTTCCTTGCTTCTCCCTCACATCACCCAACATCTTCTCTCACTATCTTCTCCTTCTCTCTTGTCCCACATAAAGAGGTGTCCGTTCTCTTTAGTGAGCCCAGCTCCCCTACAAGTACCCTTGACCCCAATCTTCTTCCTTTTTCATCAACAGATTGCTTCCGTTATCATTTTCTCCATCTTTCAGTCTCACTGTGTCTGTATTTGTCTCCAAGTCTCTGTCTCTGTCTCCATGTCTCTGTCTCTGTGTCTCTGTCTCCATGTCTCTGTCTCCGTGTCTCTGTCTCATATGTTCAACATTTCCACATCTACTGGATCCTTTCTGTTGTCTACAGATTTTCCCATGTCTCTCCCATGCTTAAAACAAATAAAAAAAAGTTCTGTTTTGATCCATTGTCTCCGTGGGCTGTTGCTTTGTATCTCTACTCTCCTTAGCTAACTTCTTTTTTTTTTTTTTTTTTTTTTTAAATAAATTTATTTAACTTTTTACATTCATT
>CM053771.1:108892835-108912020 GCA_028658325.1 Potorous gilbertii
GGCTCCTCTCAGTGCCGCGTGGCCGGGGCGGGAGAGGGGAGCACTCGGCCGGGCAGGGCTCCGCAGGGCAGGACTCCGCTCCCGTCGGGGTACCTTTGTGGTCGGTTCTTCAGGGCTCTCTGCAACGGAAATCTCCTTCACTGTGTTGCTGCGTGGCTTCCACTGTTCCAGAATTTGTCAGGAGTTCTTTTTACAGGAAATCTATGGGCTGTGGGTTCGGACCTAGCTTAGGTGAGTCTTTCTACTCCGCCATCTTGGCTCCGCCCCCTCCTTAGCTAACTTCTTTAAGAAAACCATTTATATTAGGTGCATCTATTTCGTTTCCTCTCCTTCCCCCACTCCTAACCATCTACTATCTGGCTTCTGACCCTTTCATTCAACTAAAACTGCCCTCTCAAATGGTACTAATGAGTTCTTAATTGCCCAGTCTATTTGCTTTTTTCCACTCCTCATCTCTAGCCTTTTACATAGTTGACTGAGTTCTAACTCTCCCTGTATACTCTCTTTTCTCTAGTTTTTTGTGATACTCTTCTCCCCTGGTTTTCTTCCTATCCGACTGACCATTCCCTTTCAGTATCCTTCTCTGGATCTTCCTTCAGGTCATGGCTATTAATTGGGGTGTCCCCCAAAGCTCTGTCCCAGGCCCCCTTCTCTTCTTCCTCTCTATCTTGGTGATCTCATCAGCTTCTGCAGATTCAATTATCATTTCTCTGCAGCTGATTGATTCCCACATTTATATGATCAGTCCTAATCTCTGTCATTAGCTCCACTCTTGCATCAACAACTGCCTTTTAGACACCTTAAATTGAATATCCTGTAGGCATCTTGAACTTGACAGGTCCAAAACAACTCATTATTCTTTTCCCAAACCTTCTTCTTTTTCTCAACTTTCCTATTACTGTTGAGGGTACCACCATTCTCCCAGTCACCAAGGATCACGACCTCAGCGTCATCCTCAAGTGCTCCTTCATGCTCAGGCAACATTTCCAATTTGTTGTCAAATCTTGTCATTTCTGCCATTACAACATTTCTTATATATGTCCCCTTCTCTCCTCTCACACAGCTGTTCTGACAACATAGGCTCTCATCACCACTATTATTCAATATTTTACTAGAAATGTTAGCTTTAGCAATAAGAGAAGAAAAAGAAATGGATGGAATTAAACTAGGCAAAGAGGAAACAAGACTATCACTCCTTGCAGATGATAGCATGGTATACTTAGAGAATCCTAGAGAATCAACTAAAAATCTACTTGAAATAATTAACAACTTTAGCAAAGTTGCAGGATATAAAATGAACCAACATAAATCATCAGCACTTCTTTATATTACTAACAAAGCTCAGCAAGAAGAGATAGAAACAGAAATTCCATTTAAAATAATTGTAGATAATATAAAATATTTGAGAGTCTACTTGCCAAGACAAACCTAGGAACTACATGAATAAAATTATAAAACACTTTTCATACAAATAAAATCAGATGCAAACAATTGGAAAAATACTAATTACTCACAGTTAGGCTGAGCTAATAGAATAAAAATAATAATTCTACCTGAATTAATTTATTTATTCAGTGCCATACCAAACAAAGTATCAAAAAATTTATTTTATAGAGCTAGAAAAAATAATAACAAAATTCATCTGGAAGAACAAAATATCAAGAATACCAAGGAATTAATGAAAAAATACAAAATAAGGAGGTATAGCCATACCAGATGTAAAACTTTATTATAAGACAGCAATCATCAAATCTATTTGGTACTGGCTAAGAAATAGAGTGGTGGGTCAGTGGAATAGAGCAGGTACATAAGACATAGCAGTAAATGGTTGTAGTAATCTACTGTTTGATAAACCCAAAGACTCCAGTTTCTGGCATAAAAACTCACTGTTAAACAACTGATGGAAAATCTTGTAGAAACTAGACATAGACCAATAGCTTATACCATATACCAAAATAAGGTAAAATAAGTACATGATTTAGACATGAAGGGATATACCATAAGCAAATTAGGAGAGCAAGGAATTGTTTACCTGTCAGATCTATGGAAAAGGGAAGAATTTATGATCAAACAAGAAATAGAGAACATTATGAAATACAAAATGGACAATTTTGATTACATTAAACTAAAATATTTATGCCCCCCAAAACCAATGCAACCAAGATTAGAAGGAAAGCAGAAATATGGAAACAATTTTTATACCAATGTTTCTGATAAAGGCTCATTGCTCAAATATATGGAGAATTGAGTCAAATTTGTGAGAATACAAGTTATTCCCCAGTTGAAAATGGTCAAAGGATATGAACGGACAGTTTCAGATGAAGAAATCAAAGCTATCTATAATCATATGAAAAAATGTTCTGTATCACTATTGATTAGAGAAATGTAAATTAAAACAGCTCTAAGATACCACCTCATACCTATCAGATTGGATAATATGACAAAAGGAAAATGATAAATGTTGGAGAAGGTGTGGGAAAATTCCAACACTAATTCATTGTTGGTAGAGTTGTGAATTGATTCAGTCATTCTGGAAAGCACTTTGGAACTATGTCCAAAAGGCAATCAAATTGTTCATACTCTTTGATCCATCAATACCCTTAGTAGCTCTGTATCCCAAAGAGATGATCAAAATGTGAAAAGGACCTACTTGTACAAAAATATTTATAGCAGCTCTTTTTGTAGTAGCAAAGAATTGGAAATTGAGGGAATGCCTATCAATTGGGGAATGGCTGAAGAATTTGTGACATATGAATGTAATACTACTGTACCATAACAAATGATGAACAGGTGTAGTTCAGAAAAATCTGGAAAGACTTACTTGAACTGATGTTGAGTAAAGTGAGCAGAACCAGGAGAACACTGTACATAGCAACAGCAACATTGTACAAACATGAACCATGATTAACTTAGCTCTTCGCAGTAGTACAATGATCCAAGACAAATTGAAGACTTGTGATGGAAAATGCTATTTACATCCAGAGAAATAACTATGGAATCTGAATACAGATTGAAGCATACTATTTTCACCTTTTTTTGATTTTTGTGGCTTTCACCTTTTGCTCTGTTTCTTCTTTCAAACATGACTAACATGAAAATGTTTATATGATTGCACATGTATAACCCATATCAGATTTTTTGCTGTCTTGGGGAGGGAGGATGAGAGGAAGAGGAAGAAAAAAAATTGAAACTCAAAATCTTATGAAAATTGAATGTTGAAAACTATCTTTACATGTAATTGGAAAAAAATAAAATATTATTTATCAAAAATAAAACCAAGACATAGGCTCTCATCACTTCTAATCAGCACTGTTACAATAGCCTTCCAATTACTCTTCCTGCCTCAGATCTCCTTCTGAGCCTTCCTTCACTCTTCCATCAAAGTGTTTTTCCCAAAGCACAAATCTAACTATGTCATACCCTCCGCTTCCTCCCTCCCCTGACTCAGTAAACTCCAGGGGCTACCTATTATCTTCAGGATCAAATATAAGACAATCTGTTTAACATTAAAGACTTTCACTCCTAGGTCCCTTCCTATCTTTCCATTCAGCTTACATTTCACTTCCCTCCATAGACTCTACCACTTAGCTACATTTGTCCACTTGCTGCTCCTTACGTGTGACACACGATCTCCTGGCTTTGTGTCTTTGTGCTGGTTGTGCCTCATGCCTAAAATGCTACTCCTCCTGATCTTTACCTCCTAGCTTTCCTGACTTCCTTCCAGACACAGCTCAAATCTCTCTTGCTGGAGGTCTTTCCTTTCCCTCTCTATGCCCCTCATCCCCTGGTTGTTCCCTTTGAGACTATTTACACTATATACGTCTTGTATATTAATTGGCATGGTGATTTACAAATTGTCTCCCCTTCCCCCATTAGAATATGAGCTCTTAGAGGGGGATACTATGTTTTTGCCTCTTATTGCATCCTTAGCACTTAGTACAGAGTCTGGCACAGACTGACTGATAGACTATGTTTTGTGTATTTATATAACTACATATTGTCCTGTTTCTCCTTCCCTCCCCCACCTAGAATGTAAGATCCTTAAGGACAGAAACTGTTTCATATTTGTTTTTATATCCCTAGTACTAGACAAAGAGTAAGCTTTTAAAAACTTGTCAATTGATTTATCTTTTAATATCATATCACTTGCTCTAAATGACAACCCGTTCCTTGTTTTTCTTGCTGTAACAGAGCTACAAAATAAAAAGAAAAAAGGAAAGGAAGCCATTTCTGTTGTTCTTAGAATTTTTGGAAGCCTCAACTCATTCTGGTCTGTATTTTGCTTGTTTATTTTTATGCTCTGCTCACAAACCTGCACCACTGTAGACCAGTTTCATCAGATATCTTCTGAAATCAAGGTCTATACAGTGTGTCTGTGACATTCCTTGATCACCAAACCTAGTCCTTCCTCCACACTTTACACAATCTGTGATTTCGTAGGGCTCTCAGATTTAGTCTTTCTCCAGTGACATTGCTCTCCTGGTTGCACCATGAATAAGACATTCCATCTCTGGGCTCCCAGGCAAGCTCTCTGGCTGTCTTCCATGCCTGGAATTCCCTTTCTCCCTGCTCTGACAACTGACCTCCCTGGCTTCCTTTCAATACCAACTGAAATCTCATCTTCTACCAGAAGTTTTCCCCCACTTCTCTTAATTCCAGTGCTTTCCCTTTGTTAATTATTTCCTATTTATCCTGTACATGGTTTGTTTTATATATGCTTGTTTGCATGTTGTCTTTCTTCTTAGATTGTTAGCTCCTAGAGGTCAAGGACTATCTTTTGCCACTTTTCATATCTGCAGGACTTAGCATGCCTGACACATAAGTAGGAGCTTAATAGATGTTTATTGATTTAATAAATTAAAATTCAATAATAATAAAATTAAGCATAGATTGATTTATCTTTGTTCAAGTGTTTCTGTTGTTTTTGTCTATGTCCTTTGAAGTATCTTCTCATCAGAAATCTCCTGTGTGGTCCCATTTGTGCATGGACTTTGTTTATTAGTTAATTTGTTTATTTTTAGTTTTCAACATTCACTTCCATAAGTTTTAAATTTTCTCCCCCGCTCCCCTAGACAGCATACAATATGATATAGGTTCTACACATAGATTCCTATTAAACATATTTTCACATTAGTCATGTTGCATAGAAGAATTATAATGAATGGGAGAAACCATGAGAAAGAAAAAAAACAAAACAAAACCGTAAAGGACATAGTCTGCTTTGATCTTCGTTCTGCCTCCATAGTTCTTTCTCTGGATGTCTATGGCATTTTTCGTCATGTTCTTTTTAAAGATGACTTCCCCTTTTATTCTTCATTTAAGATTGCACTGTCAAAACTTCATTTTTAGAACCTCCCATTCCCTCTTATATTCTTTTTTCTTGCAGTTTCTGACCATGGAATTGAAATTACCTGTTTTCTGAACTTTTGATAATTATTTCCCTAAAGTTGAAAATATGTGTTTGCTGAAAATGTGAAAGTAGAGAAAAAATTAGGGGAAATGCTATTCAGGGCCTGATTCTGGCAGCATTATTGGAAACAGGGAAAGCCTCCCCAGGTGACCAATTTGAAAGGGAGACTGTTCAATTGGATGTATAAGCTCTGCCATATTTGTAAAAAATAAAAACCAGACCAAACACACACACACACAATCCCTATAAAATAAAATCTTCAGAGCTTCTCAGATGTGCATGAGATTCAGAAAAGGCCTGTCCCAAAGTCCCACAAATTCATCCAATCAGAGATGGAGCAAAAACATCTTGCTTCTCCATCAACAGTTATCTCCTCTGTGCTATGTCCCCCTTCACCTGATTCTGTTTCTGTGCCCCAGGATGTAAGGAATGGGATGGGGATTTAGTCACTAATAGAACTCGTGGTGTAAGTAGGTCATAGGATGGTCATTAAGCACCAATGTACACAAGAGGAAGGGTAACAAGGTGCAGTTACCATCTGCCTCTCTGGCCCAGGGATGCAGGATAGAATATGCACGTCCCTGGGATGAAAGATTTATAGGAATCCTGCCCTGGCCTTCCCCAGGATGTCATTTAAATCACATCTCCTTTTCATTTATAATAAGGGCCATGATGATGGGCTTGGACATGACGAATTGAGCAGGGCTGAGCCGGTTATCTCTGTGGGTTTAATCTATGGCCCTGAGGAGAGGTGCCATGGAGGGGGCTCTTAATAGAATCTGACTCTTAATAGAATCACTCAGAGAGAAGCTGGAAGATCTTTAGCTTAGGGTTTCGACTCAGGGACATACCATGTCGCCAGGATGATTCCAGCTGCTGCCAGTTGTTACCACCCTTTTTTCCTTTTGGCTTCTTGATGCTCCTGTCATGTTACCCAGGCCACCCAACAAAGGTTAGTATTTTCTCAGACCAGAGCAAGTTGTTCACTTGCTCACCTTTGCTGTTCCATTTCCCATAATCAGGAGATGACTCCAAGGCATCGAATAGCACTAGTCCTTGCCAGGCAAACATTGCAACAGAGACCACAAATACTCATTCAGCTGCTTTAGTACTTTTCATGGGGTATTGATTTCTGCAAATATTCATGTGGTGCCTGTGGGGCTCCTCTTCACATGTAGGATCCTTAAATAGTTACCTCCTGCAAAGAATGGGAAACTGAAGGAATGCCCATCCACTGGGGAATGGCTGAACAAGTTGGGGTCTATGATTGCAATGAATTCTATTACACTATAAGAAATTATTAGCAGGATGGTTTGAGAAAAATCAGGGAAGACTTATATGAGCTCATCCACAGTGAAATAAGCAGAACCAGGAGAACTCTGTACACAGTGACAGCTTGGAAGGATAATTAACTCTAAAATACTCAGCTACTCTGATCAAGACAGTGATTCAAGACAATTCCAAATCCAAAATTCCAAATTTGATCTATGATCAAAGATGCTATCCACCTCCAGAGAGAGAACTGATGAACTCTGACTGCAGACTGAGACATACTTTTTTGTTTGTTTTTTAATTTTAATATTTTAATTATTTTTAATTTTCAATTTTAAAAATTAATTTAAAAATTTAATTTAAACATTTTTAATTTTAATATTTTAATATTAAAATATTCCCAATTACATGTAAAAATAATTTTTAACATTCATGTAAAAAGTTTTTTGAGTTCCAAACTCCTTCCCCTCCCTCCTCTCCTCATTGAGAAAGCAAACAATCTGATATAAGTTATACATGTTCAGTCATGCAAAACATATTTCCATATTAGTCATGGTGTGAAAGAAAACACAGAGAAAAAGCCCCAGAGAAAAATGAAGTATGTGAGCCTTCCTTTTTAAAAATTTCTTTTTCTTTATTGTCTTATTTCGTTTGTGTTTTCTTTTGCAATATGACTAATATGAAATGACTTCACATGTCTAATCAAAATCAAATTGCTTCCCTTCTCAAAGAAAGGGGAGGAGTGAGTGGGAGACAGAGAGAGATTTGGAATTCAAAATCTTTTAAAAAAAATTGTTAAATTTTAAAAATGAGATTGGGAAATATTCAATGAAATGAATAAAAATAATTACAAAAAATAAGAAAACTGCTCCAGGTTCAAGGTACTGTTTGGGTCCACATGCTTAAAACTATAGTTCATGAGCTCCTAATCAACATGCTTACCATCAAAAGTCAAAGGACACTGAAGGCATTTACTGAAATGGTATAATAAGAAAAGTAGCAATCACTGTCCCCATGCCCTACCTCCAAACTTGGTGTGGCATCCTCCTACAAATACACTCAGCATCAGTTAGGTGATTGGATACACACGAAGGTCACAAGTAAAGGGAATAAGGGTAACCAGGGTTCACAGGTGAGGGAGCAAGTGTGAGTAAGGCATGTAGGTAGCTCACAGCTTTGATGTTGTAAGGCTGCTTCAACTGACCTTGGTTTCACAGTCTGCTTCACTGGTCGCTGTCATACAATGTCACGTCATAGTCATTGCTACCTCCATTTTCTGGAAAAGTTGAAGACCTCAGTTTAATGCTCCAAGCAGGATCTTATCCAAGAACTATATTTATATCTCCAAAGAGCAAGACTTGTATTTTTATTTCTCCAAGGAGCAAGATGCATTAGGACATCTCTCTCCTCCCTCTCTCCCTTTCTCTCCTGTGTTTCTCTGTCTGTGCATCTCTGTCTCTTTCTCTCTCTGGCCCCCTGTCTCTCTGACTATCTCTCTCTCCTCCCCTTCTCATCCTGTGTTTAAACTCTTGAGTTCAAAAACTCTTGAACCTGGGATTACTTTTGAAACAAATCTCAAAGTTGGTACTGTTTCAATAATCTCTTTTCTCTGTTACATAGCTAGATTCTGGAATCTATCTAAGAAATTAAAAAACCTCCATTCTCCACCTGAAGGTTGGAGTTCAGAAAGCACTGTCTTTGGATCTCCCTCTCAGCATGTGTGTAAACCCAAAGTCATAGGCTTCTACTATAAGACATCATTGTTGATGGAGAGAAGAGAGAGAAATCACCTCCTACTCTTGCTGCATTCTGCAAAAGTTACAAGGGAAGAGTGAGTCTTTTGGAGCACAGTCTTTCCTCAAGAGGTGTTGCCAGAGATGCAACATGGAACAATAGATAGAGTTGGCCTCAGAGTCAGGAAGATCTAAGTCCTGCCTGTCACATGACCCTGGGTCCTCAACCTCTCACTCAGTGCCTGGGGGTAGCTCTCTAAGATTCTAAATTGCAGAACAGCTTTAATATGTATTAGTGGAGACAATTCCTATAGGTCTGATCAAAAAAAAATAAACAAAACCCAAAAGCTTGACTTCTTCAAAGTGGAGTGAGATTGTTTTTTAAAGGTTAGCAGGATCATGGCTGCTGTACAGCCAGCCAAATACTATGTCCCATCAGTTGTCTATCCAATGGCAAACTTATAATGTTATCAAATGGTTTAGAGAATTCGGTATGAAAAGTTAGTTGAAGGAACTGGAGAAGAGATGGTCTAGATTGGAGAGGTCAGGGTTAGGGAGAACATGATCTCTGTAACCAAATGTTTAAATGGTTCAGGATGGTGAGGGGACTCACCAAAGATATATGACACGTTAGTTGGAAAAAAACTAGTTAAAGTCTGGAGAAGAGAAGGCCTGGGGAAGGTTGGGCCTGGGGAGAATATGATCTCTTGTCTTCAGTTATTTAAAGGACCATCATGTGACAGGAACCTGTCTTGCTTTATGTAGCAAGGATAGAAAGTCTCTTCTTATTGTCAAGACTTCTAAAATAATCTCTCATCTTCCTCAATGGCTTTTGCATCAAGCTCCCAGTCCTTCTCTCCTTTAAAAATATTATCTTATTTAATCTATTTTATCTTTCCATGTCAACCCATTGTTATCTCAGTGACTTCAATTCATACTGATGGTCTCTTAAATCATCAGTCTTCTGAAATGAAATCCCTTGACCTTTGTCTCGGCATCCTGGTAGTATAGGATTTCAAGCTAGAAGGAGCATTAAAACTTACCTAGTTTGATCTGCTTTTTATATAGGTGAGGAAATTGGCATAATTTTTCCCAGTCTATACAGGTAGAAAATAGGACTGGGATTTGAAATCTGGTCCTCTGATTCCAAATCTGTTGGTCATTCTATTCTATTACTATTGTTACCCTGCCTTAAGTCAAGACCAGTCAACATCCATTTATTAAAGCAGCTCTTTTTGTGGTGGCAAAGAATTGGAAAGTGAGGAGATGCCTATCAATGGAGGAATGACTGGACAAGTTGTGGTATGTGAAGGTAATGGAATACTATTGTTCTATAAGAAATGATAAGCAGGCAAATTTGAGAAAAACTTGGAAAGACTTATATGAACTGATGCTGAGTGAAGTGAGCAGAACCAGGAGAACATTGTACACCGTTACAGCAACACTGTGTGATGATAGACTTAGCTCTTCTCAGCAATACAATGATACAATTTTAAAAGACTCATGATAGAAAATGCTATCCACATCCAGAGAAAAAACGGTTGAGTCTGAATGCAGATCAAAGCATGTTACTTTCTTTCTTTTTTTCTTTCTCATGGTTTTTTCCTTTTTGTTCTGATGTGTCTTTCACTACATGACTAATGTGGAAATATGTTTAACATGATTGCACATATATGGCCTTAACAGATTGCTTGCTGCCTTCAGGAGGGGAAAGGGAGGGAGTTAGGGAGAACTCAAAATCTTATTAATATGAATGTTGAAAACTACAAATAAGTAAATAAATAAATGATTTTTTTAAAATAAAGAAAACATACATTTATTAAGTGCCTACTATGTACCAGGCACTGTGCTGAGTGCTGGAGAAACTAAGAAAGGCAACAAAATGGTTCTAGCCCACAAGGAGTTCATATTCTAATAGAAAAGACATGTGAATGAGTAGGTACATACAACATACAGAAAGTGTAAGGGGAAGGCACTAACATTGGGAGTCAAGATGGGGTGGGGAGGGTATGGAGGCCAGAAAGGACTACTTGAGAACTAAGAGCTGAGTCTTGAAGGAAGTCAGGGAAAGCCTGAGGCAGAGATAAGGAAGGAGAGCATTTATGGCATGGGGAACAGCCTAGGAAAAGGGGAGAAGTGACGAGGGCCTACAGCAGTGCTATAAAACTCAAATAAAAATGAGGATCACTGGACCATACATAAAGATCCCTGTGGGTTATGTATGACTCATTAATTGAACTATTAATATTATCTGTTTTAATGAATTTTATTAAATATTTTCCAATTACATTTTGATCTGGTTCCAAAGGCACTGAAGAGTGGTGTGGACCACACTCTGTGTGCCATGAATTTGATACCTCTGGCCTGTACTAGGGGATTGGCTGTGTCAGAGAACAGAAAAGGACATATAAGAGAAAGTTGGGAAAACCGAAACAACAAATTTCACCTCAGATTGGATTGTGGGGTGAGTGCCAAGGACAAGTCAAGAATGATATCTAGGTTGAGCAGGAGTATCCTGATAACTGGTTTTCTGCGGGAAAAAAGTGGGCAAGATGCTTTTAAGTTGAACTGAATTATTAACAAGGTCTCCATCACTTTCTCAAGTTTAGACAATCAACAAAACTACAAATCAAGCCCCTCTAGGTAATGTTTGCCTTTCCAAGGTATAAATGCTCACACTGCAAGTTCAAGAATGTGCTCCCCAGAGAGAGTTTGGGTCAGCTCTGGCACACTATTGACTGGTTACAATCACTTGGGTGATTAGGGAAATAGTAGTTTCCTCAAAAGTAATAGGAGCATTTGGAAGACAGGAAAGTTTTTAGAGAAAGATAATGAGTTCAGTTTTAGATGTGTTGATTTTGATATGTGAACAAAGTCTGAGACGTCCAGTAGGCCCCTACCCTCCCATGTACAGGGGTGGTCATACCTTAGATGAAATATCACACAAAATATTATTATACCTCTGAAATCCTGAACCTTGAAGTGCTTCTCTCAATCACAATCTATACTATCTACCCTTCCCCACCTTTACCACTGACTCAGTCTCCCTAAAACTTCTCTTTTCTTTCAGCATAAACTTTCAAACATTCTATTCCTTCCCATACTGTTTATCATCTCTATTTTAACTTAACTTCCCTCCGTTCAGTCTTGATCTTATAGAGTAGCCAAACATTTCAGCAAGTCACTGTCTTGTCCCTTAATATCCCTTATTCCTCTGTTTCGTCTTACCAATCCCCCAACTGTGGGTAGATGGTCCCGTGGAATGAGCGTTGACTTTGGAGTGAGAGGAGGTGGGTTCATATCCTTCCTCTGTGTGACTGCAACACCAAGTCCCTTAATTTCTCTAGATTACTATTTCCTCATCAGTGAAATGAGGAGATTGAATCAGGTGGCCTCATCAGCCCCTTACATTTCTAAATCTATGATGCTATGAATTGCCTTCACCACTCCAATACTTGGGATACAAAGCGCTGTTGTTGTTCAGTCGTGTCCAACTCTTTGTGTCCTCCTTTGGAGTTTTCTTGGGAAAGAAACTGGATTTGCCATTTTCTTCTTCTGCTCCTTTTGCAGGTGAGGAAACTGAGGCAAACAGGGTGAAGTGACTTGCCCAGGGTCACACAGCTAGTAAGTGTCTGTCTGTCTGCATAGACAGGTAGGACTCCAGGCAGCAAAGTGATTGAAAGTGGGAGGTGTCTGTGGTGGGTGTCTGGACATTTTAACTCATTGAATGCTAGAATTACCAATAAAATGTTAAAGCCAAACCCCCTCATTTCACAGATGAGGAAACTGAGGCCTAGTATAGTTGAACAGCATGCTCAAATAACATTATTTCTCAGCCTAAAATAGTTGAGGAATGGCTATAGAGATGGGTGTATGAGACATATCCAAAGTCACGTGAAGAAAACACAAATCAATGGTCTTCCGACAGGTACCCAGAGAATCAGAAAATCTATCTGAACAAAAGGCAGGGGAGGGGAGGAAGCATGGAAGTCACATGATTCAGTCTTTCATCCAATTATCTCTTCTATGTGTGTCATATTTAAATTGCATATGTCCCACAGCATTGAACAGAGTGCCCTATACAACAAAACACTAAAGAAATGTTGCCAAAATGAATTTAATTAAATAAAAGTTAGCAAAAGAGGTAACTCTTGATTGGTGTTCTCATCAATCTGAGATACTTTCTCTTGCGAGGCCAGAGAAGAATCACTGTAAGTGGGATTAATGTGCATTCATCAAGCCACAAGAATGTCCATTGACTAGAGATATCTGGGAATTCCTATCTTGCCTCTCTATCTATATGAGTTGTGTGTGCCTGTCGGAGAGTCTTTGCTGCTGATGGTGGGCCCAGGACAAATTGTCCTTGGTGAACATATGACACAAACTCTGGACTGACAAGTTAGGTCCTCAGAGCATAGTTATAGGGTTTCCCTTGGAAGATAAGTAAGAGATATTATTTTTTTCTTATCTCTTAATTTTTCCAATTTTAATTTTAAAATATTTAATATGAAATATTTTATTTTCCCCAACTACGTCAAAACAATTTGAAACAATAAAAAAAAGTTTTGAGTTCCAAATTCTGTCCCTCTCCTCTCCCTTTCCTCCCTTGCCCCTCCCTGAAATGGTAAACAATCAAATATGGGTTATACATGTGCAATCAAGTAAAACATTTTCATAGTAGTCATTTTGTACAAAAAGACTTGAATTAAAGAAAAATAATGAAAGTGAAAAATAGCATGCTTCAGGTTGTATTCAAACAATTTCAGTTCTTTCTCTGGAGGTGGATAGTGTGAGTTCTTTGGGATTGTCTTGGATGATTGTATTGCTGAGAATAGCTAAATCATTCACAATTCTTCATTGTACAATATGCTTGTTACTGCGTAACTTCTTGTTTTGCTCACTTCATTTTGCATCTGTTCATGTAAGTCTGAAATCATCCTGTTTGTCATTCCTTATAGCACAGTAATATTCCATCACAATCTTATACCACAGTTTGTTTGGCCATTCCTCAGTTGATGAGCATCCTTTCAGTTTCCAATTAGGGATGTTATTTCTAACATTATAGTTCATGAAGCCCCAATGGTGTGCTTCCTCCTATGATTATCAATTGACATAAATTAGTTCACCACATATATTTACTAAGATGGCATAGTTAGGTCCCGATTAGTGTGAATAAAGAATCCCTTGACATGATCTCATTATTTGAATTCTCACTTTATATTTTTCAATTGGACTGGAACCAATTACTACATTTTACATAATTCTAACTTCAAGCAGTATGAATTTTAATACATTTGACCACTGTAGGGAATATAATATTTGCAATAATCAGAAACTGGCCGTAAGAACAGTCAGTTCAAAACATGTTTCCCAAAGTCTGTGACTTACTCTCCCAGAGTATATATAGAGTCTAGGGGAATGTGGGTTCAAGTTTAGAGAGGATATGTGGCAAAAGGGGTAACTCATGGTTCCTGCTTGTTGGAAGTATTTTTCTTCCCTTTATAGGATTCTTATGAAGTTCTTCTGAGGGTTGGTATAGTTTTTCTTCTGGTCTTTAAGTTGACTCCTCATATGACTGGTTTATCCCCAGCTCCTAATTTCTACAATGCTTCAGTTTCCAGAATTAGAAATTAGAATTAAGACACTGATGGGAAGTCCCAAATCTGCTGACCCTCCATTACTAGGTCTTCCTCTCATCTAAGGGACAAAGGAAGACCTAGATAGAGAGACCAAGACTACTCTCCTTCTCATAAGCAATCCTTTCTTGGGTTTGATTTGAAAGTTCTACTATTAGACTGCCAGCTGTTCAAATCCTTAGGTTCCTCATTGACTTCCTATTTTATATAAAACTCAAGGGACAGTACTATATTTCCTTGATTAATCTGAATATACTTTCTATACAATATCACTCTAGTATTTCCAATAGATTTCAAGGACTCCTAAAATGATCAAGGATTTGGGGACTTAGTCTAAAGCCTTTGATTGATTGGATAGAGATGTTTAGACCTTGTTCATACCTAGTTCATTGATCCATTCAGTGGAAGGGTTTTCACCTGATAAAGGTGTCAGGGCTAAGTGATATAGGGTAATTGATTGATTGACTAGATGACTTTCACCTTTACATGTATAACCAAGGAGTATAGATGTTATTCCTTGAAGGTTCATTGATCTCTATGTGGCTATGAACTAGTGGGAAAGACCAAAGAACTAGCTGAAACAGGTAAGTCTTTAAAGGCATAAACTGGTTGCAACCTCTACTACAGGATACATGTTTGATGGTGTGTTTCTAATACTGCCTCTGTTTTTCAGTCTGAAAAGATGTATCCAGAGATATGAGCATTCTCTCTCACACCTGCATGCCCAAAGGGTGTTTCAGGTGTTCTCAGGCATAGGCTAATGTGCCAGCAGCCTGCTCAAGGCCTAGGGTATTTTTTTCCACTGTCTCTGAGCAACCTTGGTTGCTTCCTTCTTCAGCTTCCTACACACTTCCCTTCTACTGCTTCAGGGAGCGTCTAGTGTGGGAGCAATAAAGAGCAGCGATTTCGTTGTCCTGCAAAGATTACTTCCAGAGTGCTGCCTTCTCTGATTTGGTGGCATTTCTATTTGACCAAATCAAGTTTCTGCTGGGGTCTGAGGGTGTCTGCTCTCCTCCTTCCCACCCACAACTCCCAATTTATGTGCCTAGTAGCTGCATCTGACTGCAACTGCCTTAGGGAAAGTTCAGCTAGTCTCTCCCCTCCTCCCCATTACTCCAGTCCAGTAGGGCTCTGGTTGTTACAGACAAAGAAGGCAACAAGTTAAAATTAAAAATTCTATGAGGATAATCCTCTGATCACTAATCCACTCCCCTGCTAGCCCTTCATTGTAAAGTGCATGACTTGGAGAGCATGATCCAATGAAAACATGCTTTTTTTTTTTAAAGCTAAGAACATAAAGTCAAATGATTGTTCTGAATTTTAAGGGAAAGAGGAGAATTTGATTAAAATGTACCTTTTGCAAAATTTCTGTTTTTAAGCAAAATTGTTCATTTGAAACATGGTTTAGTTAAATTGTAGCTTATTTGGTTGGATGAAAAAAAATGACTTCAAGCAAGATTTGAAAACAGATTCCTTTGCTCCATAAAATGAGCCTTATGCAAAATTTGTATTTTTAAGTAAAATTATTAATTTCAAATATTGTTTAGTTAAGTTTTCATTTATTTATTCTGATGACTAAAACCATTTTCATGGTCAAATATTAAATATTATATTTATCAAATAATTTTATGATTATTGTATATAATGTTATGTATAATATACATAATATATTATTAAATATTAAATGATTTTTTAAAAAATCCCTAGTTATTTTTTTAAAGCCTCCATGAAATGTTCTTCATATGCTTATGTTGAAATGCAGTATTTTAGTGGCAGAGTTGAGATGGCACCCAGGTTTCCTGACTTATAGTCCAATTATTTTTTATATTATCATTGTACCATTCAGCATCTGAGAAGTAAACACAGTGATGGCTCTTTCTGTGCCTGTTAGGCCACAAGCTCCTTGGTGTGGAGTATGATTTCGCTGCCATATACTTTTCATTATCCAGGCTATCTAAGGGTAACTGAGGCATGATTAATTAAAACAACAATAACCACCAAGCATTTGGATGAATTCAAAGTATCTGTCTACCTGTAAATGAGATTTTAATGTTTACAGAGTGCTTTACAAATAACATCTCATTTATTTCTTTTATGGGGAGACTTTTCTGAGACTTCAGTGAGATTTGTATGTAGGAATAAAGGACCAGGACTTTTTTGTTGGCAAATATACACAGTAAAAGTAAGAATAGAAATGCTTGACTCAAATTTTATTCTTTCCTTAAATTCATGTGCATCACAATAAAAAAAAAATCTTGGAAGTAAAGTGAGCCTTGAGGCCCTAGACCAAAATCTTCCATACAAATTATAGAGTAGAGTAGGTTGTGGGAGGCAAAGTCCCCAAAATGAGTTTTGAGGACATATGTTCATAATTGGGGATTTAAAAGGAATTACAAAATTTTTTCTCATCCCAAGTCACATCATTTTGGCATGAAAGAATTCACAACAGTACTAGACCAAGTGAGTAAAAAGAATAGATTTAATCTTAACCTGGGATTTTCCACTGACTTTTGTTGACTGGATATGTACAATGAATCATAGTCTCAGCTATGCATTTGAAGTGTGTTGGCTTGTTTTTGTGGGGGAAAAGGTTCATTTGTTTGTTTTAGCTATTTTATTAGTCTGGTAGATGGAAACAGAGAGCATCAGAGGGCCAGCACAGGGTAACAAGGAACATCTCACTGACTGAGCGACACGGACAGAGGCACAGTGCCCATCAGAGACCAGATGGCACTCAGAAGACAATGGAGATGCTATACCCTGCAGATAGCAACAGAGAGCAGTGGGAGGATCTCCTTGGAGGAAATAAGCAGAGCTATAATGCTGGAAGTTCTGGAGGATGACCTCTACACAGCAGCCTCAGCAAATTCCTTTCTGGCATTTCACATTCAGCAATTCCCTTTCACATGTGTTTACACAGGTCCCCTCCATGTATGTTTTTCAATGCTTGTTTCCTGGCCATATGCGTTCTCTTCCCGTGTGCCCTCCCCCATTAATGAGAAGAGAATGTACCCCATATGTGTGCATGAGACAGACTTTCTTTTCACTGTATGCTCTATGCTATTTGATTAAATATTTTTTGTTTTCAACTAATGTATCTTTTGGCATAAAAATGAACAAGGATTTATGAGCTCATGGTTCTGAGTGGGTACTGACCCACGAGGTTCCTTTGACTTGGAATTGCTGGAGGCTCACATATGATAGAGATGAGGAGAGGTACCAAGTCATAACAAGCTTAGGAAGTATTATCGTTCCTATTTTACTTATGAAACAACTGAGGCTCTAAAAGACCCCTAGGTTAGAACTTTTAGAGGAATCTTTTAGAGATCATCAGTCCAACCTCATCATCTGTAAAAAAGAAAGTGAATCTCAGAGAGTTGAGGTGACTGGCCCAGAATCACACATCTACAAAGTGTCTGAGGTGGGATTTGAACCCAGGTCTCCTTGACAGCTAGTCCGGCCCTGTCTACTCCACTGTGCTGCCTCTCAAAATGGACATGTAACAGAAGTGGCTGCCTTATAATTTTTTTTTTGTTTACTGGAGTGATGTTGATTAATGCAAATTCTCACAAGGAAACTGAGAAATGAGACACAGGAGGTCTGAACTATGGACATAGGAGAACTGAGGAAAAATGTGGGGAGAAGAGGGGATAAATGAATGGGGTGAATGAATAGGCAGGCAGGACTCTGACCCTGGCTACTAATAAGAAGATACTTCCTTTCAATAACTGTGTTTTTAGCCTTGAGACCACAGTGCCCATCACCCCCTGGCTCCTCTTTGCTGTTTCCTAGCTTGTGATATTCTGCTGTAAGGCCACTCTGGGGGCAGAGAGAATGAACTTACTGCCACTCGAGACTGGACATGGTTTTAAGAAACAGAGGATGGAGTTCTTGTTATTTATTTCAATTCTTTGTTATTTATCTTGTATGCTATTTTAAGTAAATATCCTTTTGGGCCTTACTATAATGCCATGTGTCTAATTCTGCCTAGTTGGAGAGAGATCCAGAGAAAAATGGGAAAGAGGTTGGGGGGCAGGGGTGCACAGTCTTGAATAGTGGTTTTGAAAAGATGGTCGACCCAAACAGCTTCCTGGGAACCTTAAAATAGCAGTGAAAATAAAGCACATGCACATATACACATACACTTTTGCAACAGATTAAGCTTCCTCATTATGCTGAACCTGGGCTAATATTAAACTGAGTTTACAATTCTTTAAAGCCTAAGCTGGTAGGGAAGAGGTGGCCTGGGAGCATCAGAAGAAGGCAGCCAGGGACCTGACATTTGCCATAGATAATCCACAAAGTGTTTAACACAAATGTAGATAATTAAGAGTTGATTGTAACTATACTTGCAATTCTGGCCTTGGCGTGTGTGTGTGTGTGTGTGTGTGTGTGTGTGTGTGTGTGTGTGTGTGTGTGTGTGTGTATGCGTGTGTGTGTGTGAGAGAGAGAGAGAGAGAGAGAGAGAGA
The DNA here is from genome assembly GCA_028658325.1 of Potorous gilbertii. NCBI lineage: Eukaryota > Metazoa > Chordata > Mammalia > Diprotodontia > Potoroidae > Potorous > Potorous gilbertii. The sequence continues at coordinate 108,911,357 of CM053771.1, forward strand.
GAGAGAGAGAGAGAGAGAGAGAGAGCAGGAGGCAGTTTAGAGAAGGAAGAATATGCCGATTTGTCCTGCATTGTCCACCTGCCCCTCACCAGTATGTGGAGCTCGTACTGTGCAGACGGCTGGTACCCTGGCACATGCTGCCTGGCAGATGGGCTATGACCTTTGTTGCAATCAGCATGTCATTAGGTAAACAAGACCCCCTGAGCCTCACTGGTTCCTCTCGCTCCTGCTGCCAATTTTCTTTTCTTATTGAAGGACTCAGCCAGGAAGGCTGATGAGAGCCAATGACTGGGGTTGGAAAGGAGACCCTGCTGGGCTGGGCAGGGGGTTTGGGAATGGGGGCAGGCAGAATCCATCTCTCAAGCCAGGAACATGGACCTTTCACATTGGCAAGACCTGGCCAGCCTAGCCAAGGACTGGGCTGGACTTGGGCTTCTTGGGATGCCCTTCTAGTAGGCATCTTTGCCTACTAGAGAGAGAATGACAGGGCAGGACAAGATAGGGCCAGAGGCAGCCTTATCTTGGCTCTGGAAGAGTTAAGAAGTTTGCTTCTCTAACAACCTGGTGCCAGGCTGTGAGAAGGCTGGACACAATCTTAAAATCCCTGTTAGCTTGATGGATAGACCCTCTACTGATAATATAGTTAGAAAGGGCCAGAGGGCTG
>CM053771.1:108912120-108955596 GCA_028658325.1 Potorous gilbertii
TGCCCAGAAATCCAGAGAACATTTTAAAAAGTTATTTTAAAATTCTTTGCCATCAAGCTTCTTACAAATCTACTTTAGCAATAATCCAATTTGTTTTTCTTCACTGAAGTCCCCCCATACCTCTTTGTGAATTGGAGGTGACCCAAGTGCCTCAAAGACTATTCCAGCCAAAAACAATCTCTGGAGGGTCCTACCAAGCTGAAATGTCTTCAAGTAAAGGCCTGGGGGCAGATGGTATGTCTATCATAGAAGATCAGAATAGCTGAGTTCTAAGGCTCAACACCAGGAGTCTGGCCACCAAGAGGCAAAATTCTTCAATTGTAGCTACACATGAAAGTTGCCTTCTAAAGGATGAAGCAAATATGATCTGTATTGTCTGAAGAAGTAGCCACACCAATGAAATCACAGATCCTTGGAGTATGAAATTATTGCTAGACTTAATTCAGTTCCCTGCCTGGGGCTGTCTTGGAGCAGGGCAGTTTAGCGATGATGGGAACTTGGGGAATTTCAGCCAAGGCAAATGCCTTCCAAAGTCACTGACCCTGTCAACTTCATCTTCCTAGCTCTGAAGTTTCCAAGAGTGGAGCATGGCCCTTTGGGTCAGTGGGTCCCCCTGACTGCCTGGTTGGATGACTCATTGGGCGCCCTACTTCCATGCTCATGTCTGAGCCACTAGCAACACATGAAGACCTTAAACCCCATCAGAGCTTTCCATATTATCTCTAGAGCTATCGGCAGGATTCTTGGGAAATGGGGCCATTAGCTTAGTGTACCACTCACATCCTTCAGCACATTTCCTCCCTTCTGCTAGGCAGTTAGCTAAGTGAGACCTCTGGGGTACATCCTCTGTTCAATTCCCATATCCTGATAACTTGATTCTTTTAAGAAGCAAGGGGGATCAAGTCAATTTAGCCCTAATTAGGCACTCAATGGAGGTCCGTAATTGTAGGGAAGCCTTTGATTTTCCCATGTCCTCTAAAGCTTGTACATACTTAATCTGCCCTCCCAGCACCCAGTCTCAATTTGTCTCTAGTTCTTCACTTTTTGTCTTCATCTAGTCTGGCTTTCCAGGTAGATCATTCAATTTGACTTTGGTGAGTCTGGCAATGGTATTGTTATAGAGCTGCTTCTTCTCACCTGGTCCTGAACCCCAGGTAACCTTTGTCTAGCTCTCAGCAGACTTCTGTGCAACTACATCTTAACCCTGGAATATCCTCCATCTTGTGGTGACAAGCGACATTCTTATAACTTGGAGGTCTTGGGGCTTTGAGCACCATGTCCCCCAATCAATGGTAGGTAGATCGATGGGAAACTAAGCCACTGAGGGAACAGAGGTTGCTAGCTCAGCCTTTCAAGGCTTTCCCTGCCCCAAGGGCCCCAGGGATCAAAAGTAATTAAAGCAATGTTTGTTACTAGTCAATACTGGAATATACACTTGCTCTAATTACAAAGATCTATGTGAGGAGATTTTAGTCACACTACAGGAAAGAGGATACATTGTCCCTGCCCTCCAGGATCTTAGAGTCTAATGGCAGAAAAAAGTTACTTACATGAGAAAAAGATTTTTTAAAAATATAAACAAGAGGCAACTTAGAATCAGGAAGATTTGGCTTCAAATTCTGCCCCTGACAGGGTAATATTGGGCAAATAATTCTGTGTGTGTAAGGCAACTTGATTAGATTTAGCTACCTAGTTGTGATCTTGTCTGGGTGTCGGGAACCTTCCTTCCTTCATTCAAGGATTTCCTTCACTGTGGAAATCAGGTCCATTGATTATTTTCCTATAAACAAGGACATTCATGTGTTATCCACTACATTAGTGCTGAAAGCACAGGTGATAATGAAGACTCCTTAGGAAGGAAGGGCTTATTGGAAGAGGTGAGATAGTGGAATGGGTTTGAAACCCTGGTCACTACTCCTATGTGTTGTCATCCCATGTTAGAATGTGTGTTCTTGAGGGCAAGAACTATCCGTCTTGACTTTTGTATTTGCATTCCCAGTGCTGAGCCCAGTACCTGGCACAGAATAAGTACTAGAAGAAGGAGGAGAAGAAAGAAGAAAAAGAAGGAAAGGAGGAAGTGGAAACGTGACTTGGTAAGGCAGAACATTTCCATAGAGAGAAGCAAGTACTTGAAGGCAACCGATGATGGTGGTGGTTGTGGGAAGTACCTTACTGATTTTAAGGAACCAGGTTCCTTAAGCTTATTATATCTTGTATATGAGCTTTACCTCCCTAACGAGATTGTAAGATTGCCCACGGAAAGAACTTGGACTTCTTTCTTAGTCTTTGTTGTTCTCCACAGTGACAGGCATAGCAAATATTGACTGATTGTTGGATTGAGGCCATTTAACAGAGCTCACCATTGTTAGAATTCTTACAGGACTAGATGATCTCTAAGGTTACTTCCACCTCTAAATCCTATGATTCTGTGAATTAACCCGGAGTTAGACCTTTCTTGCTTATCTTAGATTATAAACAGCTTCCAAATCAATTTAGGAATGGCATACATATATCAATTGTTGCTGTTCAGTCATTTCAATCATGTTTGACTCTTTATGACCCCATTTGGTGTTTTCTTGGCAAAGATACTGGCATGGCTTGGCATTTCCTTCTCTGGCTCATTTTACAGATGAGAAAATGGAGGCAAACAGGGTTAAGTGACTTGCCTAGTCACACAGCTAGGAAGTGTCTGTGGCCAGGTTTGAACCAAAAAGATGAGTCTTCCTGATCATATATATCAGTAGAGAGTCTGGATCTGGATCTATGGACCACAAATCTATAATCTTTCCATGCTCTTAGCTCCCCAGTTCACAATACTTCCTGGAAAGACAGAGGCACAGGGTAATTTCTCCTATGTAGATACATGGTAAAGGGAGATGCCTTCTCTAATGCAGATATAGAGGTTAAGGAAGTATAGTGGAAAGAGCGCAGGACACCCCAGAAGACCTGGGGCTTGATCCCATCTGTACCACTGGTTGTGATATATTGGTTATGTCACTTCACCTCTGTAGACCTCACCTTCTTCATCTGTACATTGGGGCTAATCATGATTATACTTCTGTAATGTTAATGAGGTAATAGAACCTTCCTTGCCTATTAATAGGCTACATGTAGAGCCCATTGCGGGAAGGACTTGCCTAAAATAGAATTTGCTTAGGGGGAGGCTTTGCTTGTAGGAAGGCTTCCACACCTTTTTTCACTAAGTTGATTAGGACTCAAGTCATGAGGATTGTGATGCCTTCTGATTCTGAGAAGTGTATGTATACTCTGCGTTGATATTTTGCTTTGGTGGCTTCCTTATGAGAAGGACCTTGTGATTCCCTGGTGGAGACTCTGAGTAGCCACATGTTCATACCTCCAACTGCTCAGATGTAAAGGCTGTCTTGATCCAGTGGGGTGTGTAGTGTAGAGCAATATTGCTTTGATTCAGGCAGTTAGAGCCCTGTTTGTTGGCCTTTATGCTAATTTCTCTGCTTGTATTTTCTCTGACATTCAGGGAGCTGACTTTTCCCCTGAACTAGTGAATGTAATTAAAGAAGATTGTTGACCCCTTAAAAGTTGCTTTACCTTAAGACAAGCAGATCCAAGAGCCTGTGCTAGCAGGTCATCCTGGGTATGCTAGGGTGCTTGCTACAGCTTCTTATCTTCCAGTTTCTTCATCTGTACAATGGGGATAACAATGCTCATACTTCCTATCTTCCTGGGAATTATAAGGATTAAATGAAATAAGGTGTTTAGTAAGGTACCTTGTAGCTATGAAAGGCTATGTTAATATCAGCTATCATTCTCTTATGGAGATATTTAGAGCTAATTAGTTATTGGTATGAAGGGGTATCATGCTCTCTTCTCAAATCAGGATGAAGAAAATGGTTCCTTGGTTCCTACATGGAATTTAAAATGTCTCGCCCCTGCACATTGTATTATATAAGTCATAGAGAGGAAGGTACCTCAGAGATCATTCAGTCTAACACTCATATTTTACAGGTGAGAAAACTGAGACCCAGAGAGATAAAGAAGTGACTTAGCCCAAGTCAGATAGATTGTTAGTGGGGAAGCTAGGATCTGAACTCTGGTCTCCTGATTCTCAATATAGGGATCCTATCATACCACAATGTCCTGTTGTTAGATGTCATTGAAATAATGCTTCAGGTATATTATAATTTTTCTGGTACATATAATAGGTTTTTGTGGTCTGGTCTAGGAACCTGCACATTCTGAGTTCAAACAACCAATTTGCAGTATAATGCAGTGAAAGCAGTTCTAGATTTGAAGTGAGAGAATCTAGTTCTGATTCTTGGTTTTGGTATTTGCTAACTGAGTAACCTTGGAAAAGCCAAATAAGCTCTCTAGGTCTCATCCATAAATTAGGACTGGGGAATCTTAGGACCAGATGACCTCTAAGCTTTCTTTCAGATCTAAATCTATGATCTGATTTTCAGTCAGACTTGGGGAACGTAACCAGTTCACAAAATGAGAACTGCCCTGTACTTTTTACCCAGGAGTTCCCAGAAAAGAGCCTACCAACCGGATCGTTAAGAGTTAAGCTATCCAGGCTTCCATTGATAAATGACAGCTGGGTATCTTTTCCAAGGGCCTTCTGCGCTCCCTTTCACTCTGGTAAATACATCTGGCATTCCCTATTCTGGAAATACAAGCGACTAGTCAATTGAAAAAGGCGGCTGCTGAGGGCAGCATGACAAGCAATATCCATAACTGCTTGTAATCTCCCTCAGACATCCGATTGCTCCCCTCCATCCCCACTGAGGACAAAGGGGCTCCTATTATCTCCCAATGCTTCCACAGCCAATCATGTAGACAAACCCTGGCACTGTATCCACACATGCCCTCTAAGCAATATTTATTTCTCCAAATATTTACTCTATCAATGCAACAGGATGGATGGGGGTACAAGGAGGAAGCTTTTATGAGGTCCTATTGAAGAGTTAGCCTGAAGGAGAGATGGAGACCAGACAAAGGGGATGAGGAGCAAAGAAAGACACCGCGTGATATGCATACATTGTGAGGACTGAAAAATGAGAGGAGGATCTTACCTCTTCTACTCTTTGGAGTCATAAAGAGTCCTTGAGAGATTATTTAGTCCAGCCTCCTGCCTCCGGAAAGAAAAAAAAGGCCAGGTAGGGTTCTATTCAACCTCTGTTGACTTGCCAAAAAGGGGAAACCCACCTCCTCTTTTTTGATGGTCTGGCAAAGTGAAGGCGGGAGACCTAGAAAGATCCTTAAGAACAGGAATGTTGGGATTATAGTAAAGGTCAGAGGACTGGTTTAATCCTTACTCTTTCTAGTTCCACTTGAGGCAAGATAAGAGAAGAATGGGAAAGGGAAGCAGATTAGAGGTAAGGAAGAATTTCTTACCTCTCAAGGGTGTATGGGAAGCAGAGGAATGGATAGACTTTGGAAACTAGAAACATCCAGCCACAGGGAAGCAGTCCTGGGATTTTACACTGGAGAATTGAGCACCTAGTAGGGCAGCAATTGAAAATTCATACAGATCCGCAGCTAATCTCACTGTTTGGCAAGAATGGGTCACAAGTTAAGGAGAAGCCTGCCACATACCAGTGGCACCATGGCCTGGGCCCAAGCCCCTTGGATACCTCAAGCAAAGATGAGGCTCCTCTGAGCCCTTTGATCAGTCAGGAGTTCGGAGGGCGACTGTAGCATCAGCCCCCTGAAGGCTGACTATACAAAGTGGGGCAATCAGGGCTAGAACTGAGGCATAGACGAAGAAGTTACCGGGTGAGGACCTGACCCCAGACAGTGGTTCTGAAACTCCTGCATGGACTATAGAAATCGAACAGCCCCTTTCTCTATGAATGAGAGGCATGACTGTCTCTTTTTCAGAGTATCCCGTTTATGTTTGGGGAACTGACAACAAGACTTTGACTCCTCTTCCTCACCAAGTTCTTGGGTCAAGCCTCTCTAGAAAATTTCCATTTCTCTTTCTAATGTTTTTTTAGGAACTAGGAATAGACAAGGTCCTCTCCTCTTTTACCTCCACCCCCCCCCCGCCCCCATTTCATTCAGGTGGGGAGAAAAATCAACCAGTATCAGATGACTAGAATAGAACTGATCCTTCTCCCTCTCCCTTTCTCTATCTCTCTTATTTTCCCCCCTTCTCTCTCTTCTCTGTGTGTCTTTCTCTCTTTCTCCCTTCTTCCTCCCTGTTTCTGTCTCTGTCTCTTTGCTTTAGTGAACCGGGACCTCTATTTTCCTGGACTAAGAGAAAGGAACCTTTGAAATCATGTATAGTTTCTCATACCATGAAGGGTCTATTGCTCATTCTGTCCTACTCCTTCCTCCTTCCCACTGTCTGACTTAGGGGAATTCCAATGCATTTGGTTACCTGATTCCAAAATACATTTATTTTGGGAAAACCTTTGTGAAGTGTCTCTCTCTCTTTTTTGCTTCTTTCTTTCTCTCTGACTCTTTCCCTCTCCCTCTCTCTTTGCTCTTCTGTCTCTTCCCCTCCTCTCTTTTTATTTCTAACTCTCTTGCTCTTCCTCTTCTTTCTCTCTCTCCTCTGTTTCTCTTTCTTCTCTCTTTTTCTCTCTCTCTTCTCCTCTTCTCTCTGTCTCTGTCCCTCTGCCTGTCTCTCCTCTTCCAGGCCTCCATGGAAGCTGCTGTGAAAAACTTGTCTCCACTAGAACTGTAGCTCTTGTGCAGGTCCCGTGTGTGTATTCATCCTTCGTTGCCAAAGAAGACCATGCCATCAGAGAAATAATGACATGACTTGCACTTGACTTTGTTTTGAGTGAGAGAGGGCTTTGCAGGTCACCAGTCTCACTTCTCCTTCAGAGCCATCTGAATCCAGTGACCAGATATTCATCAGGATGACTAGAGATGACCCAGGATGAGGCAATTGGAGTTAACTGACTTGCCCAAGGTCACATAGCTAGTGAGTGTCAAGTGTCTGAGGTGAGATTTGAACTCAGGTCCCCTGACTTCTGCACTGGTGCTCTATTCATTGTACCACCTAGCTGAGGTCCCATGACTAATAATTATTTCAACATCTTTGATACTGGACAGTAATTTTCTCTCTCTGAGTTAAGAAAGGCCCACTCTCTTTTAGGAGGCAAATGACTAGCAAGAGTAGATCCAAATGTGGAGAGAGTGCATGGCAAAATCACAGTGAGTATTTCAAGAAATAGCAAGGACTTTTTGAAGGGGGATAGTTGGTGGAGTGAAAAGTGTATTGAATTTTAGCTCTGGCATTGCCACTGAAGAGTTTGGTAGAGACTCTCCAGATCTCAGTTTCCTTACCTGTAAAATGAGGGAGCTGACCCGGAGAGATTCTTAGAGTCCCTCTGGTTCTGATATTATGTAATTTTATGGACTGAACTGATCAGAACTCCAGACTAAGAAAGAAAAAATTGTTGTTGTTGTTTAGTTGTGTCTGACTCTTCATGACACCATTTGGGGTTTTCTTGGCAAAGATGCTACAGAGTTTTGTCATTTCCTTCTGCAGCTCATTTTACAGATGAGGGACTGAGGCAAACAAGGTTAAGTAACCTGCCCAGGGTCACACAACTAGGATGTATCTAAGGCCAAAGATGATTCTTCCAGGCTCCAGGCCTGACACTCTATCCACTGTACTATAGAGAAAGGAAGGACAGGATCGTTTATTTACTTGGGTTCAGAGACTGGGACAGATTTGAATGCCATGACTGACCAATGGAGGGACAGTTCTCCCTTGCAGAATGGCCATTTTCTATGTGACAGTGCAGTCCAGTGAAGACTTGGCCAGGTCAGCTGAGACCCTTTGTCTCACTCCCTAGTTCCTTGCTGAGAGGGTTGGGACTGGGAAGATCTCTTTGTGACCACGTATGTTTTGAGGTGCCTATTTTCAAGGCTGTCCTGGGCCTAGGCCTGCTGCAGCCACATGGTATATATCTAAGAATTTTAAGTCTTGGGAATGTACCTAATGCTGCTCTGCACTGATAATAGTGTAAGAAGTGTGGAGGTAGAGTGGTATTTGGAGGGGGAGTTGTGCTAAGAAACTGTCAGTCTTTTAATATCTGGAGATGAAGGCAAGGAAGAAAGGAGGTTATATCCCCCTGGTCCCTGAGAAGAAGGATGAATTTGGCCCTTGTGATAACACTTTCTTTTCCTTCCCCAGCTCTCTTTCTAGACCCTTTATTTCAGATAGTCCCTGCCTCACCTCTTCCCAAGGTCTCTACATCGAGGGAGATGGAAAAGTCCTTACACACCCCACTTCAGCTAGAGGATGAAACTTTTTCACCGCCCCCTCCCTACACTATACTGAGGGCTGCAGAAACTCCATCAGCCATCTGGGCGGTAAGAGGTCAGACCCTTGTCTCCAGATAATGGCCTTATCGGCTCTTACTTGTCAGGGTGTAAGGAGAGGATTGGATGGTATCATTCTAATTTACACGGGATTTTGTTTCTTTCCAGGTACTTAGCATGTGGATCTAGGTGATATCAAAGGCAGAGCATTATATAATAAGTAGGCTTAACCTCCATCTCACCCCCTCTCATCCTTCTGTCTCTTCATTGAGGCCTCAAGGAGCTGCAGCTGGGGTTGCCATAGTGACCAATTAGGATTACGGAGATGTTCTTGCAGAGGAAAAGCAAGTATTGATTCGTTATTGTTGGTGGGGCAGGTGGGTACCAAAGGCTGGGGACCACAGCAATGGGGTGAAGGAGGATGTGAATGTCATTACGAACAAGGGACAGTGTATCCCTCAATCTCCCTAATGGTTTTTGTATTATACGTGTGAGATCAAGGCAGTAGACATAGTCATTGCCCATTGGGAACCTATGATCCAAAGTAAGGTTCAGGATTTGGGCACCTGTGTACAGGAGCTTTGTCCCCCTAAATGTGTGTGTGTGCGTGCGTGTTCATGCATGTGCATGTGCATGCATGTGAAGAGAGGAAGGAATGATCCTACTTACCACCAGTATCCTCAGTGGCCCGCAAGGGAATAGGGATATCTAAGAATCACAGAATCTTAGGATTTGAAGAAGTCATCAATTATCCAGTGCAATCCCCTACTCCATACACCCAGTGTAGGAACTCCCTCTACAGTATCTCTGAATGGCATCAATCTAGCCCCTGCTTGAGTATTTCCAGTGGAGCGCTCATTACTTTTAACAACTCCAAGTATTTGAAAGTTCTTTACACAGAGCTGAAATCTGCCCCCTTGAAACTGCTGTCTTTTCATTAATCCTTGACAACAGAAGCCCCTGGCTTAGTCAGTGAGAGGTCTAGGACAAGTTCTGTGCTCAGCAATGAATTTGTCTTGGTTCTGTCTTCCTGTCATCAATTAACTCATTCATCTTTTAACGAATAGAGAGAAAAGAGAATCTACTATGTGACCAGTGCTGGAATAGGGCACATGAGAAAGACATAGAAGACATGGCATCTGCCTTCAGGGAACTTATAATTTAGTTAGAGGATCAAAACTCACATGAAACAACAAATAGTATATGATTAAGTTCAAAATTGTGTGTTTCAGGCCATATATGTTATAGGAATTCACAGAAGAGTGTCAGTGATAGCTAGAGATATCAGGGAAGGATTTATGGAATTAAAATGAAGTCTTGAAGGATGAGGAGGATTTGAAAAGGTAGGGATCAAGGAAGCAGTAGAAGAGTCATAAAGGACTAAACACAGAGAGTCATGAAAACCTGGGTTTAAATCCTGCCCCTAGTACTTTCTAGCTGTGTGACTACGTTAATTTCTCTAAGTTTTGGCATTCTCACCCTTAAAATGGGATAATGATACCATCAGTACTTACTTTACAGGGTTATTGTTAGTGGTAAATGAATTAAGACCTAAGAAGTGCTTTGCAAATTCTAAAACGCAATATAAATAAATGTGATTGATTGGTATTAGGAACAATGAAGAGACAGCCCTGACTACAGCCAGTTGGGACAATTTATGAAAACTAGGGAATAAAGTTTAGATGTAACATGGTAGGAAAGGGGGGGCATGAAGAATTTTGAAGAAGGAGATGGAAAGATGATGAAAGCAGAGCTATCTGTAGAAAAAGCTTTGCAAAATATGAAGTGTGTCTAAATGTGAGTTATTGTTATCTCGTAGAAGGGCACTCTTCTTAGGGGGAAAGGGACCTCAAAAGGTCTTTTCCTCCTAAAGAAATCATCTCTACATCTGTTTCAGAAATGCAGAATAATGTATTCTGAGAGTTGTAAGGGACCTTAAGGACCATTTTGTCCATCCTCTTCTCAATGCAGGGTCTTCTCTATAGATACCCCGACAGGTGGTCATCCAGACTTTGCTTGAACACTTCTAATGATGGGGAATTCACATACCACAAGACAGCCCAATCCATTTTGAATAGCTCTAATTGCTAGAAAATTCTTCCTTTCAAAATCCTTCTTAATCTAAATCTTTTCTGCTGCTTCTGAAGCCCATTTCCTCCCTCCGTTCTGTCTTCATTAGTGATTATGGATCCTAATATGGGAAATAGTTGGGTCCAATCCTCCAAAAGTCTTATGAGATTTATAGACCATTAGTTCCCCTCAGGCTTCATACTTGACAGTAAATAGTTTGGTTTCTTTTGCCTTTCATTCACAAGTTGTATTTTTTACCATTTCTGTGGGTAGCTCCTTGAACCCCTTCCACGTTGCATATTCTTGAGCTGTGTAATCCACAATCAAGCAAAAGAATGATAGGATAAAATTCATGTTTATGAAGGTTAATCTGCTTTCTTTGTGTTGGATAGATTGAGTACAGGTGGGAATCATAAGAAGGGCAAGGTACATCAGTGGAAAGGGAATTCACTGAATGTGGCAAGACTGAATAAGACTATGCCAACCATCTTCTGAAGCATGTGCAGATATTTTCTCTCTGTTTCTAGTTGACCATGTGGGAGCTTTGGAGGCCTGCTTCAGGCCAAGTACAACTTATACCCAATTGGCTTTTAGTAGAAGATAACAATGAATAACTTAATTGGCTGCTGAGCCTGAAAAGTTGGTGACTCAGTGAAACTCTTAAGAGGGAACATAACTGCCACCTGGGCTCTCTTGGCTGCAACTCTCCAGGTGGCAATATGAGTCTAGTAGGCCATAAAGGAAGGGAAGGGGAGAATCCTTTACCCTTCTGGTATCATAGCAATCTTGTCCATGTGGTAGCTTATGTGGTAGGGCTACAAATAGGTGAGGTCATACATGAGTCTCTGTTCTTGTCATTTCTATGTTTCTTTTTCCTTTTTTTTTCTCATTGTGTTTCTTTTCCTTGAGGAGGTGGTGGTATGTATTTGAAAGGTCTAGAGGTCTTTAGGTTAAGTGTCCAGAGATTACTCCAGTTTCTATACAACTGAGGGTGGCCACTGGAAAAGAAAATTAACTCAAGGTTAACTAGATAGTACCAAGCTGAGGTGAAAAGTGAAATGCCTAATTTGAAATGCATTTCAAATTGTTTCATATTCTGATGAGATTTAACTACTAAATTTTCAGCAGACTTTAATAGTAGTTACAAGTTAAAATATTGAATCTTATTTAAATTGTTCTATTAATGTGTAGTGTGATTCTTTATGCGTTTATCATTATTTTCTACATAGGAAGAAACTGCCTGTCCCATACTTGATATACATTGTACATTTACTGCCTCTTTTACTGTCTGCTTTGGGTAGACATAGATATGAGCTATAATGTCATTTACTATAATTAACTTTGTCCCAAGATGCAGGGATTGTAAGAACAGGGAATCTAATTCCCCTAATTAGCAATCAAACTACCCCTTAAGACTAAATCTGATTCATAAAACCTTAGTAGCTGGGAAGAGAATGAGAGTAGTACAGGACAATGGACTCTGTTGGTCCAATGTTAGATGAGGTCATTGTGGTCATTTTAGCTTTAAGGCACAAGAGCTTAAGTTAAGGTTGTGACCAGAGGGAATGAAGGGGACAGATTTAGAGACTTAGGAATGCAAAATGGTGAGTGATTATTGGAAAGAAATTCTACATCTAAACAATTATCTATCAATAGTAACTTTAATATTTCCAAGAATCATAAGTTGGTGTAGGCATTTTACCCATCTATATCGGTCATAACTTGCATAAATCATAAATGATTAATGTCATTTATTAATGTCATTTATTTGTTTTCCACTAAATTGAGTAGAATGAGCTAACATCTTTCATATAACTAGCTATTTGCATATTAAGTTCTCCATGAAATGCAAGTTCTTTGGGGGAAAGAACCATTTTTGTCTTTCTCTACTCATCACTTAGCATGGTGCCAGGCACATTGTAAGTCCTTAATAATGCTTGTTGACTGATTCAGGCCTATCCTAAATGCCACCACCTTTAAAAAGACTTCCTGGGTCCTCTTCAAGAATGAAGGATAAACACCAACAATGACAACTGCCTCTTTGATAGCAACCTTTTCCTTGAAATTTAGATTGCGCTTTATTTTATAACTTTCTAATGTACTTATGTCATATTGAATCATCTATTTTATTTATTTTTTTCTACTAGTAAACTGCAAGTCCATTGAGATCAGAGACCTGCCTTATCTAAACGTTGATTCTTTCCTAGCACTTTGCATGATACTCTTTGAAGAATGAGTGCGTAATACAACTTCGTTGACTGTTGAGTGAATGAAGGCTCAGTCACTGAAAGGTCAATTTTCCTTTCTATGAACATGCATATTCAATTTTATAATGAAACTTTAGAGCTTGACCATAAATGTTTTGAGCTTGACTATGCTATATGTATTTTAAAAATAAAATTTCATTTGAAAAATAAAAAGTAGAAAACTATTAATCAATTCATATTAATTTACTCTAATCAACTTTTTAATAATAATATTTACTCACATTAGGAGGTAGCTAGGTGGCTCAGTGGATAGAGTCCTGAACTTGGAGTCAGGAAGATCTGAGTTCAAATGTGTCTTAGACACTTACTAGCTGTGTGGCCTTAGGGAAGACACAACTTAATCCACTGGAGAAGGAAATGGCAAACAACTTCCTACTCTCATTGGCCCACCGGAGCCCAGCAGGGATCTATTTCTCCCCCCAAGAGTAAGCTTTGAACATTTGGATTTTTACTTATTATTATAGTATTTATATTATATTATATTATTTTATTTATATTATATATTTTTATTATTATAGATTATGAACTCCCTCTGGTGTGTTGCCCTCATAACTATCAGTTGTGATAAAAAGTTATGATATATAAGTTGTGACATAAATTAGTTAAGCATAATTAACTTTTAGAAAAGTCTCTTCACTGAAGTGGAATAGTATTAATGGAACATACTATTGGCACAGAACACCCCCATACCCCAATATCTGTGACAAACTCTTCCACCAGGAGAGACACATACAGAATCCAGGGGAAAGTGGGTTCCTGCTTAGAGAATTCATGTGGCAAAGTCATAACTGGTAACTCACAGCCCCTTGTTGCTGGAAATCCCCTTTTCTCCTTCCTCAGGGACAACCCTGAAGTTCCTTCTTTGGCATAGTTTTCTGATGGGCTCGTTGTAGAGTCTCAAAGCTGCCTTTCCTTAGGGTGTCTAATTTTTCTGTAGGTCTTGATGCAGATACTGCCACCAGTCACTACTGCTCCCAAAACTTGGCTAGGACCTAGAGGAGAAGTCTAAATTCTCTGATCCACAAGGTTGTCCTCTGGTGACGGGGAAGGGAAATCAGAGGGAAACCTCCAATCCTCCCAAAAAAGAAATTTTCTCTCAAGCACTCGGCTGGGTTGTTCTTTCCCCCAGGTCAGACACTTGAATGCTATGTTCCTAACTGGCTTGCTGTTTTATAGAAGACCCACAGGGCATGAATTAGTCTTCGAAGTCAATACTAATATGCCTCCTGGAGAGTGTCATTCCATTTTATCCAGTGGCTTTCAATGGACTGCTGGCATCTGGTCTAATGTGATTGATTGATTGATTCAATAGAGGTGTTCTTACCTGGTTAATGTAGTTATTTTATGTGAGGTGAGGTGATTGATGGATTAATTCAATAGAGATGCCTAGGCATTGTTGGAACCCAGTTCATCCTTCTGATTGATTGAGCGAATTAATTGAGGTATGGGTGACTACCACCCTTACAGATGTAGTAGAAGAGTACAAAGCAAAGAGTTGCGTATGACTTGATGGCAGAGGTCATTGTTGGTTGGGGAGGGATTAGGGAAGAATCCTAGAGGAGGTATTATTTGAATTGGACTTTAAAGAGTGGGTAAAGCAGTGTAATAGAAGAATAGAGTAGGGGGAAGGAGGACATTCCAGGCACTGGGAACCATGTAAGAGCTTGAACTTAAGGGTGCCACAAGAGTACTGGTGCTACTTTTAAAGAGAAGTCTAGTTTGACTGGAATGTAGATTGTATGGAGGGAAAAGGATAAAATAAAGCCAAATAAGAAATAAGGTGGTACCAGGCTGTAGAGGTCCTTGGATTCTAGGAGAAGCAGTTTGTGCTTATGTAATAGGCAGTAAAGATCCTCTGAGGATATATGGATGGAGAAATAACACTGAATCGAACTGAATTAAATTGGATTCTTATACCTTTGTCTAAGAAAGAGACAAATACCTAGGAATAGATTTCTTGTGGCAAAAGCTACATGTTTGGACTAAGGGAGCTGGAGCCAAGGACTCTTTACTTCTTAGCTCTCTGGAGCTAGTCCTTGACCATTCTAACTTGGCTAATACAAGAGGTGGTTGGGAATGTGCAGATTGCCTGTCCATCCAAATGCCTCCCTCATCACTTCTTTCTTATTGACACTCTCCTCTCCCTGCACCATGGGACTTGGACCAAAATCTTAAGTACCAGTAATCTCTGTGTCCATTAGAGATCCCACTTCTGAGAACAGGTGACCTTTCAGATATACTTTCCTCCTCCTCTTTCAGCACAGGTGGGTATCAGCACTCTTAATTAGGGTGGAGAGGTAAAGGGGACCCAGGAAAAACAGCCTCCACTCTTCCCCCTCCAAGCCTCCACAGGATTTAATAACTGCCCTCCTTAAAGAGCAGGAGCCTGATTAATTCTGGCTCGGGGATTATTAAAATGCCTCTGCTGAGCATCTGGCATTAAAAGTTCTAAATCAATTAATCTGTTGTTTGGAGAAGAGCATACTCGTTAGTGCTGCTGGAATAGCTGGCCTGAGTCACTGTTGGAATGGGAGGGGTTGTCTGGGGGGGTGGAGAGAGAGAGGGAGGGAGAGAGAGAGAGGGAGAGAGATAGAGAGAGAAAGAGAGAGAGAGAGAGAGAGAGAGAGAGAGAGAGAGAGAGAGAGAGAGAGAGAGACATTAGTCTCCCTGGGGAACAGAGGGGGACTGTAATCACAGCTGGACCTCCAAAATTCCTACCTTTCCCAAGCAAGGTACCTGCTACCCAAATTAGAATGCCAGTGTTCATCAACAGGAAACAACCACTCCTAAGAAACAGAACTCTTGGATTCTAGTGTGGTCTCTGCTCCTCTCCTCCTCCCCCATTGCATGCCTTGGGCAAGTTGCTAAAGAATTCTGGGTGTGGGTCCTGGGGCATTTGAGGGCACTTCGAACCATTTGTAATGAATAATAACTAAGCAAAAATCTCATTTGTAAGGATAACCCATTAATCACATTGTAATAATAAGTGGTCTTTCAAATAGGAAGACGACACTGTTCACCTATTGCTAGTGGAGCACATGCTGAGAGTTATTTTTTTACTGGTAGGAATCCTCAAAATTTTAAAAGACCCAAAGGAAGGTTTGAAGCACATGGTATAAATCTACTACTGAGGAATTATGGGAGGGTATGAACAAGAAATGAAAAGGATAAGAGAAAGCGTTGTATTTATTGTGATCTGTGCAACAAGAACCAAAGCATGGAAGCTTCATTGAATTACTGAAATAAGAAATATGTTTGCATAGATTCTTTCACACCACTTCTCATCCAGTCCCTCTTAAGAGTGTGGCCAGTTAACTACCACTCAGAGGGCAGGCAAGCGAGCTTAGCTGAAGTAGTGTGGCATCTTAAGGGAGAGATAGGAGGAGGCAGCACATGCAGGGCAAGTCAAACCACCAACCTCTCTCAGACCCTGATGAAGACAACTTGGGACCCTGAACTTAAGAGCCTTGGGAATAGCTACCCTGACAGCCCAGAACCGAAGACTTTCCTTCCATCCTGCAGGAAGCCTGGTAACTACTCCAACAGGTTCTAGAGTCACATCTACTGAAGATTCAGATAAGAAAATTTTTACATACAACCAAAGTCCTTGTCACTGTTGAATAGTTCAACATCTGAATTGATAGAATTTTCGCAGCGGCAATGACATTCATGAGGAAGCATTAACATGTGTTTGCAGCTGTACCCTAAGGATCATATTATCTTTCCATCTGACTTGCCACTAAAATCTTCCTTAGGTGTTGTCTCCCCTGCATTAGAATGTGAGTTCCTTGAGATCAGGGAGCATCTTACTTTTCTTTATGCATCTCCGTCACTAAGCATAGTGTTGCCTGACACACAGGAGCCACTTAAACATTTGTTAACTGACCGTACACATGGGAGGAGCTTAGTACAAAATTTTTTCACTCATTCATTCAATCTCCTGGCTTTGAGTGGCAGTGTGGCTTGGTGGCTAGGGAGGCCTCAGTTTCCTCAACTAAAATTGTGATAATATGAGCATCTACTTGGTTATATATAGCCTGCATAGTTATGGTGATCAAAAGAGATGATGCACTTAAAATCCTTTATGAACATTAAATTGCTATACAAATGTGATTTTATTTATTTATATGACTTATTATATATATAAATAATACATATTATTTATTTTATATACATTATTTATTTATAAATATTGTTATTGGGACAGTTAGAAGGTGTGGTGGATAGAGCACAGGGCCTGGAGTCAGGAAGACCTGAGCTCAGGTCTGGCCTCAGATACTAATTCTGTGACCCTGGGAAAGTTATTTTACCCTGTTTGCCTCAGTTTCTTCATCTGTAAAATGAACTGGAGAAAGAAACGGCAAACCATTCCAGCATCTTTGCCAAGAAAACCCCAAATGAGATCATGAAGAGCCAGACATGACTGAAAACTGAAGACAGAATCATTTATATTTATTTATATCTTATAGAACCAGGTAGTTCTACCTGACTAATCTAATCAGCCAAGGGGGAAACAGACTTGTCACATGGGTCTAATAAAAAAAAAATCCAGCATGTTAAACCCATGCTTGATGCTTCTGGTTATTAGGAATCATGGACTGGTAGGAGACCCATGAGGTCATCTAGGTTAACTAATGAAGAAAGAGTTCTCTCTTCAACATCCCCCGGAAATGGATATCTAGCTTGTGATCCAACATTTCCAGGAGTGGGAGAATCACTGCTTCTGGAAATAATCCATTCCAATTTTTTTTTCTTGTTGTTATTTAGTTCTTTCAGTCATGTCCCATCCTTTGTGACCCCATTTGGGGTTTTTTTGGCAAAGAAACTGGGGTGATTTGCCACTTCTAACTCCGGCTCATTTTAAAGTTGAAGCAAATGGGTTGAAATGACTTGCCCAGGGTCATACAGCTAGTAAGTATCTGAGGCTAGATTTGAATTCAGGAAGATGAGTCTTCCTGACTTGAGGCCCAGCACTCTGCACTCTGGTGCCCCCTCACTGTCCCTATTCCATTTTTCTATTATTCTAACTGCTAGGAATCTTTCCCTTATATGCATAAAAGTCTTCCTCTCCTTTTCTTCTCCCCATTATCTTGCCCCCTGAGGTGATAGTAACAGTGACGAACATTCATATAGCACCTACTACATGCCCATCACTGTCAATAAGCTTTACAAATATTTTCAAACTTTGCAAGTGTTCTCTTCATTATTATTGCTCATTTTACAATTAAGGAAACTGAGGCAGACAGAGGTAGTGACTTACTCAAGGTCACTCAGCTAGTAAGTGTCTAAGGCCAGATTTGAACTTAGGTCCTCCTGACTCCAGGGTCAGTACTCTATCCACTCTGCCACCTAGCTGCTGCCACTTCTATTTTATATTTTATTTTTATGTTGTCTAAATTTCTCCTTATATTCTTCCCTCTTCCTCTCCCAGGGAGTCATCTTATATAAGAAATAGTAGTTTAAAAAAGGAAGAGGAGATGGAAAACATTAACAAAATTGATGTATACATTGAAAAAGTCTGAAAATATGTGAGTTCCACCCCATGAATTTTCCACCTAGGCAAGGGTGAGTGTGTCCTCTCATCTCTCTTCTTTGGAGTCATGTTTTTTCTTTGTAATTTCACAACATTCATCTAAGCCTATTATATAAGCTGCAGAGAAAATATGGGTCATAATTACTCACGAATGAATGAAATAGAATTTATTAAACCCTTACTAGTAGCCAGGCACTGTGATAAGGTGGAGATGCAAAAACAAAACAAAATGAGATAATTCCTGCCCTCAGGGAGCTTCTGTTCTAATAGAAGACAACACATATAAGGCAATAGTAGTTCAGTAGGGGTATTTTGATCCTAGGGATAGAAAGGAGTCATAGGGAAAGACTGACACACTTTTCCCAATAATAGTACTGTTGAATGGGCAATTGTTTACAGAGGTGAAAGCAGAAAATTAGAGGGGGAATTAAGATGGTAGAAAGGGAGTAGCACAGAGGGAGGCAAGGGTGCATGATGTCATGTTATGTAGATGGTCATAAGACAGCATGACAGATCTGGGACAGACTAGATGAAGTGAACCCTCTCCAATCAGGGCCCAAGGGCAGGCACTGGGGACCCCTGTTATGGATGGAGGCAGCTAGAATTAGGGAACATGGCACATGGATAGGTAGAGGAAGTTTCTTCCTGGGAGCTCCCAGTACCAAGGAAATAGAAACATACTCCACATTTGTATTTAGTTTTATGTTGTGCCCCTAGTAAAACAGACTCCTTTGATGACAGAGGCTGTCTTTCTTTTTTCTCCCTCCTCCCTCCTTCCTCCCTCTCTCCCTTCTCCTTCTTTCTTTCTTTCCTCCTTTCCTCCTTCCCTCCCTCTCTCCCTCTCTCTCTCTCCCTCTTTCTTTCTCTTTCTTTCTCCCTTTCTGTCTCTTCCTTCCTTCCTTCCTTCCTTCCTTCCTTCCTTCCTTCCTTCCTTTCTTTTTCTTCCTTCCTCCCTCCCTCCCTTCCTTCACCTTAGGGCAGCTAGGTGGTGCAGTGGGTAGAGCAGGAATCAGGAGGACTTGAGTTCAAATCTCACCTCAGACACTTGACACTCATTAACTGTGTGACCTTGGGCAAGTCACTTAACCCCAACTGCCTCATCCTGAGTCATCTCCAGTCATCCTGATGAGTATCTGGTCACTGGATTCAGATGGCTCTGGAGGAAAAGTGAGGCTGGTGACCTGCACAGCCCTCCCTCCCTCAAAACAAAGTGCAAGTCATGTCATTATTTCTCTGATGGCATGGTCTTCTTTGGCAACGAAGGACAGACACACATTCCTTCCCCTTTGTTTTCCTTTTGCTTAGTTTTGTATATAGCAAGTGCTTTGTATACAACGGGCACATAATAAATATTTTTTAAACTAGATTTATTGTTTTCCCCATTTTCATCACCCTTTATAGAACTTTTATCTTATCATCCTTCCTTTTCTTGAGTCCCATTCCCCAGGACCTTCAAGCTTCCCTTTATCTCTAACTCTTCTGGTCCTCAGTTTCTCTCCTATCTAAAATGGAGACAAAGCTATTGGGACCTTTGTTATCCACGTGAAGGAAATAGGGTCCATCCTTGCTGTCTTCACATTCCATTAGCTGTGCTCCTGACCTCTGTGGGTGCCTCAGACATCCGTTTTCATACAGTACAGTTCTGCCTGGATTTATCTCGCCCCATGTCTCTCATGCAAAATGCATTTTTCAGACACTTTGCTGGGTTAAATGATTTAACAGCTGAGGCAGAGAGGAATTAGGAGCCTGGGTGGGGGAGGCAAGGCCTGCTTTTCAGATGAGATTGGAAAGGAGATGGGTTGCGATGATAATCTCTTATTTTAATAATATAAAATAACTGTCCCACTGAATCAGAATGAGCGATGAATTCTGTGGCCTGGGTTAGAGATGGAAACCTAGAATAGAGAAGATAGCTAGGGAGACATTTCATTCTCTATCCTTTTGTCTTCTGTTCTCTTTATCCCAGCCTTTATTTCTCTGTTTCTTTATCTCTTATTTTTCCCTGTAATAGAAAATCTATGCTAATTCCACCTCAATGGGACCCTCCACTGCATTGAATCTTGCCAGATTTGGACTCAGTATAACAAAGAACTTTCCATAATTAGAGCCGTCTAAAAATGTCATAGGCTACTTATGAGGGTAGTGACTTCTCCATCTTTGGAGGCATTCAAGGAGAGAGAGGGTAGATGACTATTTGTTATGAATGTTGCTAAGAGGAGTCCTGTACCAGAGTGGTTTCAAATTCAAATAGAAACAGGAAACATTATACCCAGAGGAAGGGTCCCTGTGGGTCATGTATTAACTTAGAAAATGGCATATTAACATTGTATATGTTTTATTATATTTTTATTAATTTTGTTAAATATCTCCCAATTACATTTTAATTTGGTTCTGGGCACTCTGGAGTATTGCAGGCAGCAATGTTGGGTGTTAGGAAGCCTAGGAGCCAGCTGCAGGAGAATGGGTGAGCAGCTGTGGTGAGAGGACTCAGGGAAACTGAGATCTACGTTGGTTAAATGACTCCCCCAAGGCCACTCAGCCAGTCAGAGTCAGATCCATACCCTGCAACTCTAGAGTGAGAGCTTTGTTTAGTGTTCTGTTCTCTTTGTTTCCCTATCACCCCCTCAAGGATCTGGTTTTGGCTGTAGGCAACTTGGAATGACCCACCTTTCTTTGGAATGCCAGGCTGGGTTAGGGAAGGGAGACCATGGAAAATAAGAGGGAGAGTGGAAAAATCTCTGTACCACATGTTGGCTCAGTGGGGCATCCCCTTCACACCATGCTGCTAATAGCTAAGAAACTGCAAAGCTGTCTTCTACTCTGGGCTTAATTCATTATTCCAACTTTCCTTAGCTTCCATCAGGCTCAAACGTCAGAATTTAAAATGCAGCTAATGAGTCAATTTCTCCCCTTCTGAGCCACCTTTCTGTCTCTCTATTGGTCTTTGCTTCTATCTGCCTGCTTTCCTCTCCTTCTGCAAATATCTGAATTTTCAAGAATATTTGGGGGAGATGTGGGATTGGTGCTGTAGGCATGAACTCATCACTTCATGAGGGAGCAAGGTGGCAGAGTGCATAGAGTACCTAGTAGGTGCTATAAAAATGTTTATTCCTTTCCCTTCCCTTTCCCTGATCAGGGACTATGAAAGAGTGACCCTTCCCTCCTCTTGGGAGAGATTATATCTGCCATTGTTGTTGTTGTCTTTGCAAATGGCCACTGAGTCACAAGAGAAGTACAAATTAGAAAGGGAGGTGAGTCTATCATATGGCAAGAATGAGAAACCCAAGCACATTAGGAACCCAAAGGATGAGAGGAAGGCATCTATCATGTTGGGTAGGTCCTCTATGGAGAATTTATAGGGAAACATAAAGAGGCATCATATAGGATGAGAAAAAGATATGGAGTTATGTTCCATATCGCCATTATCTGTTGAAGGTATTTTGTCATAAGCAGATAGCAAATGCAGGATTCTGGAATAGCATTTCTTTGACAGTTAGATCATGAAATAACAGAAGTTCAGAGCTGGACAGGACTTCAAAGGTCAGCTCATCCAACTTACACCTGATTGAGAATACTCTCTACAATAGCGCCAATGAGTGGTTGCCCAGGTTTCCTTGGAAGACCTCTATTGAAGAGAAACCCACTGTCTCCTAAGGCAGCCTGTTCTATCACTAGATAGCTCTAGTTATTAAGAAGTATGCTCTGACATCAGACTTGAAGGTGCTTCCTACAAGAGCAGGTAAGGATCTATTTTCTTAGAGTCTTATAAATCTAATCAAAAGGACTTTAAACTGATGAGGAAGGGGAAGGGAGAACACTGCTTACATATATCTGCTGAGCTGGAGATCAGAGGGAATAATTATAATATAGAAATAATAGGAGTAGTGACACCCAGAAATTCATAAGAGTGAGCAAAGATACCTAGGAACCCATAGACTAAAATTTAGCCTAAGAGGGATGGCAAGCTCAAAAATGAAATTCTACAGTCTGATGAGGAGGAAAAGGGGATGGTGCCCAACTTGGAAGTACAACCAACTGAAAGTTTTAAAAGTACGAAAGTTGGAAGTGAAGGCAGATAACAGGATGAATTCAAATACATGGAATATCAGGAATGCTAAAGTTTAGATAAGGATACCAAAAGGTGTCCTTTAGTATTTTTTAAAGGTATATAACTATATAACTCTCTCTCTCTCTCTCTCTCTCTCTCTCTCTGTCTCTCTCTCTCTCTCTCTCTCTCTCTCTCTCTCTATATATATATATATACACACACATATATGTAACTAAAAAGAGGATTAGCATCATAGATTGAACTCCTCCTCTAGTTTATATCTCAAAACTCTTTGCAAGGATCCACCACTTTCTCCTCATGAAAAGGTGGTCCTTTCTTATCAAGGTGGCTCTTCTTACTACCCACTCATGCCCTTAATCCCATCCATCCCTTCTCTTCTTCTCTGGTAGGTTATTCTCTCAATCATTCCCTGTCTTTAATCTTCATTCTATCCCTACCTACTGGATTCTTCCCTAGTGTGTGCAAACATAGCCAAGTCCCTCCCATCGTTAAAACAAAACAACTTCTCTTGACCCAAACATCTTTGTATTCTTTCGTCTTACATCTTTACTGTGTTCACAGTCAAATTCTTAGAAAAAGCAATTTATACTCATTGGCTATACTTCCCTTCTTCTCATTTTACTTCTCAGCCTCTGACTTCTAAACTCATGGATCTATTGAAATTAATCTCTTCCAAGATACTAATTATCTCCTAATTGCTAAATAAGATGTTCTCTTTTTTTTTTCTTCCCTAGCCTTCATATCCTTTGATCTCTGCCGCATCTGACCATCTCCTGCTGGACACTCTTTTTGTAATGCTGGTCTCTCATGGTTCTTCTCTGAACTGTCTGACAACTCTCTATCAGTCTCTTTCACCAGATCTTCACCCATGTCCCACATCCTGTGTGTGTCCCAAATTTCTGTCCAGGGTCTTCATCTCTTCTCTCTCTACACTTGCTACTCTCATGAACTCCCACGAGTTCAATTATTCTCTCTCCATAGCTAACTCTCAGATCTACATATCCAGTACTAGACTCTCCCAAGCCCCAGTTCTGCATCACGAGCTGGCTAGTGGATGTTTTGAAGTGAATATCCCGTAGGCATCTCAAACTCAACATATCCAAAACAAAATTCATTGTCTTTCCCCAAAAGTCTCCTCTTCTGAACTCTCCTCTTTCTGTTAAAAGTATCACTTTCCTTCTAGTTACTCAAATTTGCAACCTCTCAGTCTTAACTCTTCACCCTTTCTCACCTCCTATATAAGGAGAGAAGTCAGCTTAGAACATCTCATTTCTCACCTGAATGTACTACTTCGGAACTCTTTTTCCTTCTCTCTCATGCCCCAGGAAGTTCATTATTGGCAAAAACTAATCATTTTTTCAAGATCCTTTCAGCCTTGGTAACTCTACCTCATTGTTACCCTGTATCCTTCTGATTGAAGGGTGGAGTAAAGACACCAAAACCTCCTTTCAAGGAGGGAGCTCAGCTCAGAACATCCCCTCATTTCTCACCTGGCTGCCCTACTCTGGGACCTCTCTACCATGTCCCCACATGGGGTACTTTCACTCCACTCCCCCTTTCAGCTTCCTTTTGTATAATCTTACCCCATTAGATTGTAAGATCTTTGAGGGAAGGAATTGTCTTCCTTTTTTCACATTTGTATTGCCAGTGCTTAGCACAATGCCCAGTATGTAGTGGGTCTAAATAAATATTTATTCTTGACTATTCAAATTCTATCTCTACAACATCTCTCAAATTCATCCCTTTCCTACTATTTGAATAACCACCACCCAACTCGAGTCTCATCACCTCTCTCCCTGAACTCTTTCAACAGCCTCCTACTTTAGCCTCCTCATTTCAAGCCTCTCCTCTCTCTAATTCAGAGGTGGAGAACCTGGGGCCTTAGGTCTCTGGCCTTAAAGTTGCAGGTTCCCTGCCCCTGCTTCTAATCCCTCTGCCATCCAGCTGCTGAATCTCTCAACACAAAGCACAGGTCTGATTATGTGACTTCTCCATTCTGAAGCTTTGGTGACTTTCCATTGTCTCTAGCACAAATCACAGGCTTCTTTATCTGGCATTTAAAGCCCTTTACAATCTTGTCTCCAGCCAGACACATTATATACTCTCACAAACTCTACAGTTTAACCAAATTGTGGACTATTTGCTATACCTCTCACAGGCTGTTCCATCTCCCACGATGAAGACTATCCTGTCTTCATGAATAGGCTGCCCCTTCTTAGAGGGCCATCCTTGAGTAACTGCTTAAACAGGTCTATTCATTGAATGAGTGTATCTCACTCAAAGTGAGAATCTGCTAAGACCTAAGCCTAAAATGGTAAAGGTCTACCATTGCATCCTGGGCCTTCTCCAGGAATCCTGATGAATATCTGGCCACTGGACCCAGATGGCTTTGGAGGAGAAAGTGAGGTTGGTGACCTTGCACAGCCCTCCCTCACTCAAATCAAAATCAACTGCATCATGTCATTACCTGGATGTCATGGTCCTGGAAGGACAAGCACAACAACAAACCCTTCTTGGAAGGTATTCTCTCCTCACCTCTTCTCTATTCCCTTACCTCCTTCCCTTTCAGGTTGTCCTTATGACTTTCTGGACTTCAGCATTATGCTTCAGTTGCAGTCTTACCCCTCAACTTCCCTTCATACCTGGTTCTACCTTACCCTGGGACATCCTTCCACCATGCTCACCCCTTGTCCCTCTGGTGAGTTCTTCCCTGACCCTCAATCTTGGAGAAGTTCCCAAGTCAGCCAACCTTTGTTCCCTTTCCTCTTGTGTTTCTCCCTTTATGAACTTTCACACTATGTCTCTGAAAGGGTACCTTTATTTCACCACCCCTCCAAGCACAATTTCCAGCTGCCTTTTTATATTATTTTTTTCTGGATGACAAAGTGATTAGAAAACTAGACCTAAAAGTAGGAAGACATGAATTCAAATCCTGCCTCAAACATTTATTAGCTGTGCAACCCTGGGCAAGTCACTTAATGTCTATCTGCTTCAGTTTTCAACAACTGTAAAATAAGAATGATAATACTACCTACCTCCCAGAGTTGTTGTGAAGATCACATGTGATAATATTTGTGAAGTGTCTGGCACATAGTAAGCACTTTTTTTCCTTTCTTTCCCATTAGAATATAAGCTCCTTGAAGATGGGGACTGTCTTTTTTCTTGAATTTGTATCCCCAGTACTTATCATAATGCCTGACAACGTAGTAAGTACATAGTCAATGCTTGTTGCCTTGTTCCCTCATTTGTTCCTCTTAGACCTTAGATTCCTTCAAAGTTCAGCTCAGATCTCATTTCCTATATGTCTTCTCCAACCTCCCTAGGTTAGTACTTAGTAATCTTTTCCTACTCCCACTGCAATTACCTAGTTTTTTACTTGGTACATATTTTGTATATATTTGTATCTGTATATGTTGTTTTCCCTGACAAAAGTTTTGAGGACAGAGATTGTTTCATTTTTGTCTTCCCTTAGGCATTTAGTACATGATTTCTGCACATGGTAGATACTGAACAAATTCTTTGGACAATACTAAAAGAATTAACAGATAGAATACCTGAGCCACTACTTGTTATCTTTGAAAAGAACATTAAGTTTGGAATTAGATGACTGGAGTTCATGTCCTCTGCCTTTGCCACTTATTATATGTATGATCTTGGGTAAGTCAATTCGCTTTTTTGAGCCTTAATAAAATAAGGTGGTTGGACTAGGTGACCTATAATATCCCTTTCAGCACTAAATATATGATTCTATGGTTGTTCAAAAAGAGAAAACTACTGTGAGACTGAAGAAGAACAGATGTACTGATTTTTTTAAAAACGAATTTATGGAAGACAATAGAGCTTGCAAGTTATAGGTTAGAGAGCTTGAATTTGATTCTTGAAGTTTTTAGGAGGCTTTATTAAAGAAATAGCAAATATCTAGAAAAGGAAGCAACTATCACGAAAAGCCAGCATGATTTCATCAAGAACAGGTCATGCCAGAATCATTTCATCTCTTTTTTTTGACAGTTACCAGACTAGATCAGTTGAATGTTGGAGATAGAGTTTATCTAGATTTTAGGAAAACACTTGCAAAATCTCTCATGCTATTCTTGTGGAGAAGATGGAGGTGGAAACACAGTAAGAGTACAGTTGGTTGGATTTAGATCTGATTGAATGACCAGACTCAAAGAGCTGTCATTGATAGTTGGATGTTGACTTGGAGGGAGCTGTCCTGGCCTGGTGCTGTTCATCATTTTTATTAGTGGTTTGGATAACACACTTAACAAGTTTACAAATGAGGCAAAGTTGTTAGGATTAACTAACATTTTGTATAACAGATTCAGGATCCAAAAACATATTGGCAGTAAAATTTAGGACTGAATACTAAAAAGTGGAAATTTAATAGTAATAAACACAAAGTTCCACACCAGGTTTCAAAACATCAATTTACAAGATGAAAGTAGGGGAGGTGGGGCTAGTCAGTAATTTGAAAAAAAATCTGTTTTTAGTGAACTGCAAGATAATTTGCATCAACAATTCTTCAACAAAGCTAATATATTGAGAGTGCATTGAAAAGTATAATGTCCAGACTAGAAAAGGAATAATTTCTTTGTATATACCTGCTTAAACTACAGTTAGAGTATCGTATTTAGTTCTGGATGTCATACTTTAGGAATTCATCTAAATTCAACAAATATTTGGTAATCACATACTATGAGCATTGCATTTTATGAGGTGATGGTCATTCAAAGACAAAAAAGAAAACAGCCTGAAGGAACTTCCTCTCTACTGAGGCTACACAACATGTGAGAAATAAGTATTGCAAAAGGAAAACTGAGGAAAAAGGTAGTTCTAAGAGGAGAGGGAGTTAACAGAGGTGGTAGAGGTGAACTGAGTCTTGAAGGAAGACAAGGATTATGAGGGACTAAATAAAAAGGAATTTCATATGATTCTATAGGGCTTAACAGAGGTGGTAGAGGTGAACTGAGTCTTGAAGGAAGACAAGGATTATGAGGGACTAAATAAAAAGGAATTTCATATGATTCTATGAATCATATGATTCATATGATTCATAGAGAGGGCTTAACAGAGGTGGTAGAGGTGAACTGAGTCTTGAAGGAAGACAAGGATTATGAGGGACTAAATAAAAAGGAATTTCATATGATTCTATAGAATATCTTGTACAAATACATATTGGTGGAAGGTGGAGTATAATGTCTGGAGACAACTCCAGTCCAATTGAGCTGGAAAGTAAAATTCATAAAGAGGAATATGAAATAGTGCTACAATAGTGGGTAGGGATCACATTATGGAGCAATAATAGGTTTGTATTTTATTCTAGAGGGAATGAGGAGCTACTGGAATCACAGAGTTGTGCTTCTATTTTGATAGCTGTGTGGATGTTGGGTTAGAGAGGAGACAGGTGGGCAGCAGGTGGAAAAATTAGGAGGCTTTTTAAGGTAGTTCAGGTGAGAGGTGAAGAGGGCCTGAGTGAGTGTGGTTGGCAGTGAATAGAGAAAAAGAGATGGACATGATCAGCTGAAGAATATTCAGAGGGTGACCCAGGATGATGAATCACCTTGAGATAATTCCATATGAGGACTGGTTGAAGGAATTAGAGATATTTAGCCTGAAGATAAGAAATCACGGGTAGAACATGATAGATGGTCTTAAGCACCAATGTGACTGTACAAGAAGGATTAAAATGATTCTTCATGCTCCAATAGGAAAGAACTAGAAGCAGTGGTTTGAAGTTGTTTTAAACTTAGGTTTGACCTAAGGAAAACCCTCTAATAAAGCTACCCCAAATGGAATAGGGCTGCTTCGGGAAATAGTGGATATCCTGATGCTGGAGGTCTTCGAGCAGACATTGAATGACTAACCACTTGTCCCATGTTATAGGAGGGATTCTTGTCTAGATTTGGGTTGGATTATATGACGTCCCTTTGAGACCCTGTCAGTCTTAGAAATTCTATGATTCTGGAGATCTGTCTCTACAAAGTCTACCCACTGGTTCTAATTTTGAAAGCCAAGGTCAGGCAGAATACGTTTAATTAAAATACCTCACTATAGCTCTTATATTCTGCTCCAAAGTCTTCTGTTCTCCAAGGTAAATATCCCTAGTTCCTTCAAAAGATCTTATTTCACCTCCTTTTCAATTCTTCTGTTTTACAGTGTTATTGGCAGTGACAATATGCATCATGGCAGAGTGTATAGAGTGCTAGGTTTGGAATCAAGAAGACCGAAGTTCAAAAATCCCACTTCAGATACTTATTGACTGTGTGACTATGGGTAAGTCACTTACTCTTCTGAGCCTCAGATTTTTTATCTATAAAATAAGGCTATTGAACCAGATGACCTCTAATGTCTCTTTCATCTAGAAAATCTATGATCCTATGATTAAGAAGATTGGGCTCAGAAATCACATTTGACAGTTCTGTTAATATTCAGTTCACCCGGCATTGGTGACTTGTATTTATTGAAGATAAGTAGGGACTCTCTTATTCAGTTATCTTGGGTTTCACTTATCTATTCTTTTTTATTCTTTACTTTTAACTTCTTCATTTCCTAGTCTGTATCTTATTCCATATAGTAAAAAAATATATACACAACCCCCCCCAAAAAAAAAACCAGAAGCAAAACTGAGGTGGAGCAGTTGTGCCCTCTTTCCATCATCTATTAACTTTATCCAATCTACTCCAACTAGCTGCAGTAATATGAGTTCTTTAATCTTCTTTTGTCCCCAGCATAGCTAAAAAAGTATCTTTCTTGTTGTTCTAAGCTTTCATCTCAAGCCTCATCTCATTTTGAGCTTGAATGCTCCTGAGGCTATTCTTATGGGACTGTGCCATTCCATTGTGTTTATCCTCTGCTACTTGTCTTTGCTTCCATTTTCTGCATGTATCTTTGAAAAATATGGGCCGGTGAAGGAGCTCCTTGTGTAGGTGCATTATTCTCTTTAGACAGCTCCCACATTTCTTCTCCATTGTATTTCTTCCCCATTTGTGTTCTTGTCATCAGAATTTTCTTTTTGAGAACATCCCATTCTCTTGAGCCAGCTTTCCCTAGAAAATCCTAGGATTTGAGATCCTACCTATATCTTTTTTCTAAAGTTTTTAAAACCCACTCTCTCAAAATCTAGAGTATCTATCAGACTATACTTGGCTTTCTTCTTCTAAGACTACCTCAGACCAAAGGGATCTCTCTCCTCTCCCAGAGCACTTAGCTTATACCACTTTGAGGGCATTCAGTAAGTATTAACTTGTTTTGTGTTTTATGTGTACGTATCTCACTGTTTTTACTACATCATAAGATCCTTAAGGGAAGAGATTGTGTCTTGTTCATTTTGTATCTCCTAGAACTTACCAAAATATCCTGTGCATAGCTGATGCTCAATAAATATTGAATGAATGGATTAAACCTCAGAGTCAGAGTGGTTAAGATATTGGAACCCTCATTGAGAAGAACTTAGGCAAGAGCTGCTGCTTTCCTGCTCTCAAATATTCATCTGCCTTATCTTCTTTGTTGTGCTAACACTAAGATAACTGTGTGAGCAGTAGAATGGTTCCCACTCAGGGGATGAGATGAAGTGGGACCTTACCAGCAGGGCTGAGATAGGGGCAAGTGACAGAAGCCATTTGGTCATAGAAGGTTGTGACGTTTACTTGAAGATTTTTTTCAGGACACTTTTCAATCCTGATCACCCTTTATACCTCATGTTATGATGACACTCGTTTGTCATCATAGTGATGAATCATCATCATCATCATCATCATCACTATCAAACATATTGAGCACCTACCGTTCAAAGGACATTGTGATCCAAGGTTGAAGTTCTGCTTTTTAGAAC
The DNA here is from genome assembly GCA_028658325.1 of Potorous gilbertii. Lineage (NCBI taxonomy): Eukaryota > Metazoa > Chordata > Mammalia > Diprotodontia > Potoroidae > Potorous > Potorous gilbertii. The sequence continues at coordinate 108,942,153 of CM053771.1, forward strand.
GTAACTGAGCTCTTGGCTCAGTGGAGTCATTTGCATGTCATTTTGTATAAATCAGCATCCATTCCTTACCCCCTAACTCCCACAATGCAAAATAAAATAAGTGAATTAGTGCAACCAACTGCAGTGGCTTTCAAACCCAGAATTAAGGACATGACATACATGAAAATTTTTATACCAATCCGTTTAATAACATCCTGGGAGAAAGGAGTAAAACTGGAGAGATTTGTAATCAGGTGTGTGAGTGTGTGTGTGAGAGAGAGAGACAGACAGACAGAGACAGAGAGAGATAGAGAGACAGAGATAGAGAAAGACAGAGGACAGAGACAAAGTGACAGAAACACACACACACACAGAGAAAGAGAGAGAGAGAGAGAGAAAGAGAGAGAGAGAGAGAGAGAGAGTAGGAAGGTCCAGGATGTTTCAGTGGAATAAACATTGGATTGGGAGTCATGACATCTGGATTTGAGTCTCTGAGGATTTGAGACTATCTATGTGACCTTGGGCAGGTTACTTTACTTTCCCTTCCATAAAATGATGGTATTGAACAAGATGATCTTTAAGGGTCCTTTCAGCTCCAATATTCTGTGAAGCCTTGGTATCCCCCACCCTCTAGTTCTAAATATAGCCATGCTAGAATTCTTTTTCCATGGTGCTTACTAGTGACAGATTTCCCTTTTCTAGGTTTGGGCTGTCCCTAAAAGAGAACCTGACCTTTCAGAAATTCATTCATTCAAGAACTATTTAAACAAATAGCTTTCACAAGAACTACAAAGTTTCAAAAACCATATTAAAAACATCCTCCAAATTACTACTAAGAAAAATGCAAATTAAAACAATTTATGCAAATTACGTAAATTGAAAAAATGCAAATTAAAAAATGAAGTTTTACCTCACACCCTGCAAGTTTGCAAAGACTGCCAAAAAAGCAGGAACAATCAGTGTTGGAGGGGCCAAAGGTAGGCACATTCCTATATTGTTGGCAAAATGAGGAATTGGTCCAACCATTTTGGAAAACAATTTGGAATTATGTGAGAAAATGACTGGTGTTCACAGTTTTTGATTCAGCAGTCCTACAAATACTTAAATGAGGTCAAAGACAGAAAGAAAGGCAGAATGTATGGAAAACACCATACTAACACTATATGTAGTAGTAAAGGACTTAAAATTTGAGTGTCCAATTTAGGGACAATGCATGAAAAAACTGCGTTTTATCTATGTGATAGAATAAATAAATGAGGAATCTGAACAATCTAAACACAGGAAGATTTTTATGAACTGATGGCATAAAGTGAAACAAACAGAAACAAAACACTATACACAATGATTACAGTGCCTTAAGTGGAGCACAAAAACGAAACTAACCTCAGTAAATGAAAAACCATTAAGAGAAAACAATAATATATCCCTCCCTCCTCATGACAAAAAAAGTGTGTCAGTAGAGACTCTAAGAATAAAATGGTGTATAGATTCTCAGAGGTGGCCAATATATAAATTGTTTTTGCTTAATTGCTTTTCTTTGTTGTAAGAGATGATTCAGTTTTGAGACTGGATATGTGCAGGATATGTCTAGAAATGATTGTGATATAAAACTTTTTTTGTTTTAAATCTGCCTTTACATTATGCTGTGCACATAGCAATGCTTTTTCTTTTCTTTTATTATTTTGTAATTAAGTCTACAATATGTTTCTTTTTATTTTCTTATTCTACATTTAAGTTTTAACATCTAAGTTTAAAACAAATTAATAAAAAAATTTTTTAAAAAGAAAAAATAATTATTGCATACCTCCTGTATGACTCCAAGGGAGCTTCTCTATAGAACTCTTGGGAAAAAACCATGAAGTAGTTGAAATTCCTATCTTCCTTCTCATCCCCTCCCTATCTTCTGTTTTCCACCCTCATCACAGATATGTCACCCAGGTTTCATTCCCATATGGTCTTGATACTTCACCTAGTTGCCAACTAGTTCCTTTTCACGGAGTCAGGGTATTAAGAGCTGAAAGTGTTACCCTTCAAGTAAAACTGTACATTTAAACACTTTGAACTCAGCCAAGTTAAAACCCAACTTATCATCCTACTCTTAAAACATTGAATTTTCCTTTCTCTTCATCCTCCTCTTCCTTTTCTTTCTAAGGATTAAAGTCAATATGATATAAAGACCACAATCCTGAGAATTAACTTTGCCACTATAACTTAGCTGTGTGAATTTGGGGAAGTGACTCCCCCTACTCTGTGCCTCAGTTTTCCCATCTATAAAATTAAAGGACCGGACTGGATGACCTCAAAGCTTCCTCTAGGCTCTAAATCTATGTTCCTATCAAATAAAAATCCTTGTCTATCCATGAGAACCCATCCTCTGTCCCCCAACCTAATCAGTCATTGAATTCTCTTGATATTTCCTTCACAATCTTTGGCGTTTCTTGATCCTTTCCTTCTAATTTTCACCACCACCACTGTTGACCCAAAGCAATGAATTTCTAACGATAGAATTTCTGGCCCTGTGATGGGTGAGGGGAGGAATTTTTGAGCAATGGACTTGCTTGTCCCTTTCCAATCATATCTCATAAATGCCCTGGCAGAAAGAGTGCCTGTGGAACAAGAACAGGAAGGCAAAGACTCATAAACAGAACAACAGGGAGCCCAGCCCATTGTGTAATCACGATGGAAGGCAGAGCTTCCAGCAACAGAAATGCTGCAGGTGTGGTGGCTCTCTCTCCAAGCATGGCTGTAATCTCTTTCACTCACTGCTTCTCTCCCGGGGGCCCAATTACTGGCCAGGGCATAAAAGCCAGCAAAAGAAAGATACTTTTGCTAGTGATTGTGTGATCAGTCAAGCTGTTCCTGCTGGCATGCCAGGGGAGTGATTCAAAGTAGATTTCTATATGTTTGGCAGGTATGAGAGTTGTTCAGGGTTCTGACCTTGGGGAATCCTTATTACCTATAGTATTGGGAGCTACATTTCCCATTGTTCCTTTTGTATAAATTTTGTGTGTCTCCTTTCTGGCCAGTGCAGCTGGTTCTGGCTCCAGGGAAGATGTGTGTGTGTGTGTGTGTGTGTGTGTGTGTGTGTGTGTGTCTGTGTGTATATGCTGAGAAGGGCAGCATACTTTCAATTGAAGATTAGAAGTCTTAAGTTTGTAGATAATGGGAAAACTGGATGACCCACTAGGGTAAGAGTTCCTGACTTTTATGTATGTGTGTCCTGGTTCCACCCCCCACCCCATCCACCCCCACCTTTGGTAGCCTGGTGAGGCCTACTGAGCTCTTCTCAGAATATAGGGCAATTTTTTGAATTAACAAAATCAATAAGAATTACAAAGGAAAATCTTGAAACAAAGATACATTTTTCCCCCTCACTCAAGTTCATGGGCCCTAGGTTAAGAACCTAGAGGTAGTCGTGATTCTCACAGGTAGAACTGTTGCTACAGGGGATAAAATGGCATCTGACCCAAAATTCTTCTTCTATGTCTCCACTCTAGAAAGCTGTCTATGTGTCCTGTAAGTTCTGTGAAGGTAGGGACAATACATAAAAAGGATGTTTAAAAGGAATAGGCAAATAGTACACAAAATAGAATTGCAGTTTCATATGCAATCATCTTTTTAAAAATAATTTACTGTTATGGAAATACTTGTTTTATTCCATAAATTAGAAATAAGTAAGTAACTTTTAAAAATTAAGTCAGGGACAATGTTTTATTTAAATGCTCTTTTAGTATTTTATGTTTTTATCAGCACCTAGTGCAATGTCCTATGCCCTTTAGGTAACTATGAAAATGTTTATTGAATTAATAAAAGGAAGCATCTCTACCCAGACTTGCAAAGCTGCTCTTCTATATTTCATAGGGTTCCTTAGGAAAGTGTGGCTCATTAAGTTCTGGGAACCATGTTTAAACTAGTTCATTTAGGGAAACAGCATGGCTTAAGTCAAGCAAGGGCAACATGGAAGACAGATGTCAGTAATAACAGGAGAAAGGACTAAAGTCCTAATGTCAGTGAAGGAGTTGTCTTCAATGGTGCATATAAATGGGTATTGGAAAAGGCAGATCAAGGTGAGGAGGTGGAGCAAAGATGGCAAAGAAAAAGCAGGGACTTGCTTGAGCTCTCCCCCAAACCCAGCCAAATACCTGCAAAAATAACTCTAAACAAATTCTGGAGCTGCACAACTCACAGAATGACACTGTAAAGCAAATCTCCAGCCCAAGACAGCTTGGAAGGTAAAATCAGAAGCGTCTATCGAGCTGTGGTGGGAGTGGAGTGCAATCCTTGGGCTGTGCCAGCACAGACTAGGCATGAACAGGGCTGGGGGAGCAGGGCTGAATCACTGGCATCTGTGGTGGTTTCCGGACTTCTTAACCTCAAAACACTGAGGACAAAGGACTCAGAAAGCAAATGGAAAAAAAATTTTGGACCTGTGTGAGAGAGTAGCACAGCCCCAGGAGGGAGAGGGGCAGAGGAGCCTGGGGCAGCCACAGCGGCAGCAGCAGTTTCTGAAGCTGTTGGATCACAGATTGTGGGGGGATTGAGCTGCTGACAATAACCGCCCCCCCCCCCCCCGCAGTAGAAGCAGAGAACTTCCTTGACAAAGAGCTCAAAAGTCAAGTAAATGGCTGGGGAAATAAGCAAAAACTGGGGGAAAAAAGCAAACTATAGAATTTTACTTTGGTGACAAGGAAGATCAAAACATACAAGCAGAAGAAGACAAGAAAGTCAAAGCTCCTACATCCAAAACCTCCAAGAAAAGTATGAATAGGTCTCAGGCCATGGAAGAGCTCAGAAAGGCTTTGGAAAATCAAGTAAGAGAAGCAGAGTAAAAATTGGGAAGAGAAATGAGAGTGATGCAAGAAAATCATGAAAAACACATCAACAGATTGCTAAAAGAGACCCCAAAAATGCTGAAGAAAATAATACCTTAAAAAAATATTAACCCAAATGGCAAAAAAGGTTCAAAAAGTCAATGAAGAGAAGAATGCCTTAAAAAGCAGAATTGGCCAAATGGAAAAGGAGGTTCAAAAACTCACTGAAGAAAATAATTCTTTAAAAATTAGAATGCAGCAGATGGAAATAAATGATTTGATGAAAATAAAGTAATTATAAAACAAAACCAAAACAAACAAAAAGTAGAAGACAACGTGGAATATCTCATTGGTAAATGCAGATGAAAATTATCGTGTCAACTGCATGTAATTAGTGCATCTTGGAAGCAAGTCCAGTAATGTGTAGAAAGGAATGCTATAATTCCACTGTCTCTGGCAAGAGTCAAGACTGGTCCTGTTGTTCTGGAGAGCTAGAACATTATTGGGTTGTTTTTTTAAGGTAGCAGGTTAATATGTTTGAGGAATTAGAATGCCTTCTGTTTCCAGAATGGCATCAGTTTCTTCCTCTGTGAATTCTGTGTAACTCCCTGTGCTTTCTTTCTTTGAGAGTGGGTTGTAGAAGGTTAATCCTGTCTATTTGTTTTCTGGGGACATGGAAATGTTTGAGAAGATTTCAGTAATCTTAGTGAGTTTGTGGAGTAAGCTAAGATTTCATTCTGGATGAGATAATTTATCTAAGGCCTTTTCTAACTTGAAGTTTATGATCATAGATATCAATGCAGGAATTTACTTAGGATGCTAATTGACTCCACATCCATCTGGCTGGCTAATGGGGACCTGAAAGCATCTTCTGAGGTATTCCTTCCCCTGCAGCTCTACAGGGATAGCAGGAGAGAGAAATACGCAGCTGGCAATGGTAAGTGGCGTACATGATGAGGTATGAGTTCACAGGATGGAAAAAGTTGTACTCTATTCCTGTATTTGGAATATTGCATTCAGTTTTAGTGATATTGGCAAGTTGGAGCCCATCTAGAGGAAGATGAATTCCATGATGAGGAAGAATTGAGACTATGCCTTATGACTAAGGACGGGAGGAAATGTAAATAGTTGGCCTGGTGAGAACCCAAGAGAATCTGGGGAAGCAGCAGGGGAAGATGCCAGAGTCATCCAAGTATTGAGAACTCTTATTTAGACAAGGAACTAAATTTATTTTGATTGGTTCCAGAGGGACAAACCACGGACAATGAGGAAAGTCTACAGAAGAATAGCAGAATCAAGCTTGATGTAAGGGAAAATTCCCTAGCTAAGTAAGTTTAGAATAAGTTGGAAGGTAGAATACATTTCCTTCAGAGGTAGTGAGCTCTCCAATTTTGGAAATCTTCAAAAAATGCTTCATAACCCAACTTATTGGGGGAGGTTGTAGAGGAAATGGGTATTTAGGTATGAATTAGATTAGATAATCTCTAAGGTCCCTTCCAGCTCTGAACTTCTGCGATTCTGTGTCTGGGACTTGGTGCTCTGTGATCAATAATCATTCCTTTCCTTTCACATAATGTAATTGTGCCCTGAGTACTATAGATAAAAATTATTTTGTGGAAAGGATATAAAATAAGAACAATAATACCATCACATTTATATAACATTTCAATATTTACAATATGAGTTTTTAGGTGCTGATATTAAAATTGGCCAAAGTTTTCCCTTACCCCCATCCTTACTCTCTACCCCAAACTTTGCCCTAGGGATCTTGAAGGAAGAAGAAATGGAGGACCTTGTCACTTTCATTTGGGGGAGGGGTGTTAGAGGGAAGGGAAGGATATGAATATTTGAGCCCTTTTAAGGGATACCTAATTCCATTGCATAATATTGTTTTACTCAGTGACTATGACAAATGAGAGGCCCTAGGTGGAGAAGAATTTTGTTTTGGACTTGCAGAAAAAGGTCTGGCCCTTTTAGCTTGCCCTGCCTAGGGGAAAGGAATCAAAGAATTAGTCAGGTAATTCTGGGTTGGCTCATCATTTCCTTCCAGTTGGTGTTGGAGCATGAAGGCAATTTCTAGGGAAGTCTTCATGTTTCACGGTAAAAATCTGTTTTCAGTGTTGTGACCATCCTTCATCTTCTGTCTAACCTGACATCAAATATGTGCTCTGTTCCCCTACCATTTGGTCTGCCATTTTGGTAAAAGCAAAAGCAGTCCTCCTATCTCATCTGATCACACCTGCTTTCATAATTCTATCAGTCGTTGATCCACCCAGAAAAGATTTCTGCACACATAATTATGGCCTGCTAAGCCACAGTCCTATCCAAATTTCCCACCTTTGAGCCTAATTCCCCTGAACCTATCAATGAACATAGTAAGATGAGTGATAACAGGACAAACAGGTATGGGGACAGGGACAGTGGAGTGAAAAGACACTATGTTTGGGGAGAGGGGACAGAAGGACAGAATAAAATCTCATTTCTAATCACATAAAGAGGCTCTGTCTTAGTTCTTAGAACATTGGTTTTTGACTCAGGAAATCATAGGTTGAGGTCCTGACACTGACATTTATTAGGACTAGCTTGTCCTCTTCCTACATGATTCTGCATGGCTCTTCTGAGCAGGTCATTGACATTTCTAAGGTGCAAGTCATCCCTGGTCACATACACAACTTATCATGATGCATCTCTTGGTCAAGATGGCAGAGTAGAAAGACGGACATATAGAAGCTCCCCTCCATAGCCCAGAAAATACCTGTAAAAGTGACTAAACAAATCCTGGAGCAGCAGAAGCCACATAATGACAGAGTGAAAGAGATTTTCAGACCAAGACAATCTGGAAGGTTGACAGGAAAAATCTGTCACACTGGGCAAAGCAGAGTACAGCCCAGCAAGGGCTGCATGACCCAGCAGGGACAGGACTGGAGCAGGCCTCAGAGGGTGGAATCCCCAGCAACAGCTGTGGTTCCCAGATTTCTCAACCCACAAATGCCAAAGACAGCTTTAAATGTCAGTGAGAAAGCTTTCTCACCTGGGCGAGGACACATGGTCTGGTCCTGCTGGCAGTAGCAACTGCAGTGGCAGCATCCATTTTTGGAGCCTTCAGCCTAAAGACTCTGGGGTAATTGAGTCTCTGATATGGATCTCAGCTCTGAGGGGCAGCCCTGGGATGAAGAGGAGCAGTGGCGGTAGAGTTGGTGGAGGCTCTGGAGATGGAATCCTACTCACAGATCCTGAGCAGAAAAGAGTGCTTGTGGTTGCTTAAGAACAGAGTGTAAGCCAGGGGAGGAGTGAACTCCTCTCCCTGGATTGTGCCACCTTGGAGGAACTGAGAACTTACAGGTTCTCAGAGTTTACCCTCCTCTTGACAAAGGACTCAAAAGTCAAGTAACAGACTGGGAAAATGCCCAAAAAAGGGGAAAAAATAAGACTATAGAAGGTTACTTTCTTGGTGAACAGGTATTTTCTTTCATCTTTTCATATGAGGAAGAACAATGCTTATGTCAAGGCTTCTGCATCCAAAACCTCCAAAATAAATATGCAATGGTCTAAGGCCATGGAAGAGTTCAAAAAGGATTTTAAAAATCAAGTAAGAGAGGTGGAGGAAAAAATTGGGAAGAGAAATAAGAGTGATGCAAGAAAATCATGAAAAGCAAGTCAATAGCTTTCTAAAGGAGACCCAAAAAAATTCTGAAGAAAATAACACCTTTAAAAATAGGCTAACTCAATTGACAAAAGCCAATGAGGAGAAGAATGCTTTAAAAAGCAGAATTAGCCAAATGGAAAAGGAGGTTCAAAAGCTCACTGAAGGAAATAGTTCTTTAAAAATTAGAATGGAACAGATGGAAGCTAATGACTTTATAAGAAACCAAGAAATTACAAAACAAAACCAAAAGAATGAAAAAATAGAAGATAATGTGAAATATCTCATTGGAAAAACAACAGACCTGGAAAATAGATCCAGGAGAGATAATTTAAAAATTATGGGACTACCTGCAAGCCATGATCAATAAAACAGCCTAGATATCATCTTACATGAAATTATTAAGGAAAATTGCCCTGATATTCTAGAACCAGAGGGTAAAATAAATATTGAAAGAATCCACCTATCACCTCCTGAAAGAGATCTGAAAAGAGAAACTCCTAGGAATATTTAGCCAAATTCCAGAGTTCCCAGGTCAAGGAAAAAATATTGCAAACAGCTAGAAAGAAATAATTTGAGTATTGTGGAAATGCAATCAGGATAACACAAGGTCTAGCAGCTTCTACATTAAGGGATAGAAGAACTTGGAATAGGATATTCCAGAAGTCAAAGGAGCTGGGATTAAAAGCAAGAATCACCTACCCAGCAAAACCAGGTATAATGATGCATCTCTCCATCAGTCACTTGGTTGCTTGCAATTTTGATTCTTCTGATAATGTGGTCTCCTACAATTTATAGCCATAAGTACACTGAGAGAACAGCATTGTTAAAAGGAAAAGCTTTTATAGTAGTGAGAAGTTCTACATTAACTGAAAGCACCCTGAGATTTCTCAGATGGAATCCTGGGCAAGGAGGTACCAGGAAAAAATGTTAAAAGAAGACTGGTCAAGAAATCTAGGAAGGTAAGTGAGTAACCAGCTAAAGCTGGAAAGTTGTTCTTGGAAATCTCTCCTGCGGTACATCATGATTGAAGCTGAGGAGGAAAGTCTTTCCAATCTGGGACTAAAACAGGATGATTGTTATAATCGTCTACATTTAGAGTTGTATTGTTTGAGGGACAAGTGGGCTGATCAAATTTGCTCCACATAGCTACAGTGTATCCAGGAAAGTACAATACTAAGGTAAGTGAATGTATCCACAGCATTCAAACCTTCTCCATTTGTTGTAACTGATGGTTCCTTGTATGGATGGTGTGGTGGTGGTTGATGGAGTGCCTGTGTTTTCTTGGTGTTAATTATTAGGCCAAAATTGGAACAGGAACCAGAGAAGTGATCCAAACTTTGTTGTATCTCAGCTTCAGAGGCTGCATTTATAAATATGGACAATGGAACATCCTTAGACTCTTGGGGGATGACCTCCTCTTGACATATTACCTGGAAAATTTCAGTCAACTTTTGTTTGGGAATGGTCCCCCTGCCTTGTAAATCTCAGCTGGAATGGAATCAGCAGCAGGTGCTTTGCCACATAAAAGCAGCCTAATGGCCCTCAAAACCTCTTCTTCAGCTGGAAGTTGAACTAAGAAGGGATTGACTTCAACCTGAGGTAAATGGTCAAATGCCCTCAGTATTGATTGATGATGGTCTGTTGAGAACACTATGGAAGTGTTCAGCCCATCTCTCTAGGATCATGACCTTATCACTAATCAATGTGGCTCCATCAGCACTGAGTAATTGAGATGCTCCGTAGGTTTTTGATCCATAAATAGCTTTCAGGGAATCATAAAAGTGCTTTGGATTGTTACTATCCACGTAAAACTGAATGTCACCTGCCTCCTTACTGATCCAGGTATCCTGTATCTCTCCAAGCTTTGCTTGTACTTTGCTTTTGATGGAATTAAATGCTGCCTTCTTAGAGGTGGATGAATTATCCTGTTGGTAAATCTTGTAGAGTTCTCATTTTTTGTTTATCAGATTCTGAATTTCCTCGTCATTTTCTTCAAACCAGTCTTGGTGTTTGTGAGTGTTCTGACCCAGATGAGCAAATGCAGTACTGCACACCAAGTCCCTGAAAGCTGTCCACTCCTTTTATGCTGCACTGTGTTGACTCACCACTCCCTCCAAGTTAGCAACAAACTGTTCACACTCAGAGAAGAGCTCCGATTTGTTGACATTAATTCTTCTGGTAGTCATTTTGCCTTGAGAGAGGCAGTTTTGATGAATGTGAATATTTAGCTTGGAAAGGATAAGTCTATGATCAGTCCAACATTCTGCACCACACATTGGCTTTGTCACTCTCATATCCTGTCTGTCTCTTCTCCTTACAATCATATAGTCTATTAGATGCCAACGTTTGCTGCGAGAGTGCATCCATGAAGTTTTATTGTGTTTAGGTAAACAGAAAACAGTGTTGGTGATGAGAAGGTCATGCGATGCACAAGTCTTCAGCAGTAAATGACCATTGCTGTTGCTGTTTCCTCCCTAGGAAGGAGATGCTGCCAAATCTGATAATCTGAGCCTACTCTAGCATTAAAGCCATCCAGAATTATAAGCTTGTCCTCTTTTGGCACATTGATGATAAGGGTCTCTAGGTCTTCATAAAATTTTTCTTTGACTTCATCAGAGTTCATCATGATTGGAGCATAGGCACTGATGATGATGGCATGGCATTTTCCTGTAAGTGGCAATCACATTGTCATGAGCCTGTCATTTGATCCTTTTGGCAGGCATATCAGCTTGCTGACTAGATTAGTTTTGATTGCAAAACCTATGCCAGCTTCATGGAGCTCCCCTTCACTGCAACTACTCTAGAAAAATATGTATCCAGCTTCAACTTCAGTAAGCTGGCCTTCATTTACCAACCTTACTTCACTCAGGGCTGCTATTTGGATGGAATACTTGTTGAGTTCTCCTGCAAAAAGAGAAGTTTGTCTTTCAGGTCTACTGGATTTTGTGTTATCTATAAGTGTGTACATGTTCTGTGTGCTGATGGTGAGTGGAATCATCTTTGCAGATGTTTTTGTACATTTTTTGGTGTTTTGACCACATAGTGGGATTCCCCACCTGCCATGGTAATCAGGTCAAAGTTGAGTAAGCGGATAATGTTTAATGCACCTTTTCTAGACCCCTTCCTCACACCAGAAGGTAAGCAGTGCAATCCTTAAAAGACTGCTCAGATACCCAGGGGGCTGCTGAGTCCCTCTGCTGTTTCCAGTGAGAAACCAATTTATGGCATGGGCCACCTGTGTGCAGGGTTGTGACTACAGTTCCCAGTGTACCTGCACCTACTGCTTTCATCACTTGCCTGCCTCCACAGGACTTTGAGGTATAATAGTAAAACCATATGGGTGATGTCTTTTGATTCATGCATAAATTGGATTTAAGTAAGGCAGAGTTGCACGAAGTCATCAGCCTCACTCACTCCTCCAGAATCATCATAGTCTAGTGACAGGACAGAGTCAAGATGACTGGCAATGGTTCAGGATGCAGTGGATGACCTTGGTGTCTTCAGTGTCTAACTAAGTTCTAAGTGCTCCACATCGCCTGCTTCATCTGTCTGCATGGCCTTTGGAACAAATTATTCACATCTGCCCATTCCACCAGGGGAAGTTTTCACATGCTTGGGGTAGACACTCTTCTAAGTCACCAATGGATTTGAGAGCCCTTGGTTACCCTTAACCTGGTTTGGCCCATCTTCAGAAATGGTTTACTGGGGTTTGGCTGCTGCACATGCTGCAGTTTCTTGGAGCCTCAGGTGAGAATTGAGTGGAACAGGTGGACACCAACAGCAGAAAGCAGTCCTGAAAAGGGCTCAGCAGACTAGAGGTACTGGTCCTCCCTGAACACACTACTTTGGGGATTACTTTTTGGAAGAATGTACATGTGCCAGATGAGACTGGGTCACCATTAAGGACCCTCTTTTTCCTCCGTTTGAAAACTCAGATCTGGGCGCTTCTCTCTCTGGTTACTATGTATGTATGTAATGGTCAGACAGATCTGTCTGTTAATCTGTGATGCATGTATTGCTTATGATCAGACAGTTAGAAGCCCTGTCTGTTGGTCTTTATTTCTCTGTTTATATTTTCTTTGTTGGTATATGTGATTGAAGAAGATTGTTGACACCTCAACAGTTGCTTTCTTTTTAGAAAAGTAGATCTAAAAACCCATGGCAGCAGGCCATCCTGAATATGTGTCAGGGTGCTTGCTGCTACAGGTGTTTGAAGGAAGGGCATGGTGGGTAGGGAATTGATACTATTCTCTCTCCAATAGTAAGCTCTACTTTTGAGTTTCATGTTTTATAACAAATATAACAAATATGTTGTGCACCAGATGGGAGCGGAGCCTAGCCCTTCCCTGGCTGCACGGCACCGAGAGGAGCAGATCCGAGTAGGCTTCAGGGACAGAATCTCCGGCACCCGCGAAGGTCCCTCCACCCACAGGCACACAGGTCAGTGAGAGAGCCTTCTGGACTGGCCAAGGGGGAGCAAGGTGTCTCCATAACTCAGGCCCCCTCAGGAGGCAGCAGCAGAGACAGGGACAGCAGCAGACCCAGGCTCCCCAAGCAGGCAGGAGCTCAGATCCATTACTGAAGGTCTCCACATAAACCCCCTGAGGGAACTGAGCCTGGGAGGCAGCCCTGCCCCCACCTGAGCACCAAAATTAAGCTCACATGGAATAACCGCCATGCCCGCCACTGAAAGCCCTGAGGCTGGGGAGCAGTATTTGAATTTCAGACCCCAAGCACTAGCTGGACGGATCTAGGCAGGGGTGGAGAGGAATCTCAGAAGTCAAGTAACTGGCTGGGAAAATGCCCAGAAAAGGGGAAAAAAAATAATACCATAGAAGGTTACTTTCTTGGTGATTGGAAGTAAGCCCCTTTCCTTTCTGATGAGGAAGAACAATGCTTACCATCAGGTAAAGACATAGGAGTCAAGACCTCTGTATCCCAAACATATGAAATAAATATTCAATGGGCTAAGGCCATGGAAGAGCTCAAAAAGGATTTTGAAAATCAA
>CM053771.1:108956096-108973479 GCA_028658325.1 Potorous gilbertii
CAAATGGGGAGAAAATATGGAACCCAAAATTTTGTGAAAATGAATGTAAAAAGTTAAATTAATAAATTTATATTACAAAAAATGAATGCTAAAATTGTCTTTATACATAATTGAAAAAAATAAAATACTCTTTTTAAAAAAAAAAGTATATTGCTCAAAATAGCTTCACACCCCCAATGAATGCAGGAGGAGATGGTTAAACAAATGATGATATGTTATAGATTCTTGCTTTTTTGCTGTAAAAATGGATAAATATAAGGAATACAGAAAGGCATTTGAAGATTTGTAGGAACTGATGTAGATTGAAGTCAACCAAACCAGCAAGATGGTATATACAATGACCCCATCAGTGTAATTGGAAAAGAAAATTAACAAAAAAAATTGAAATTAAATTCTATGTAATTAAGTTGACCAAGCTGAGTTCTGAAGAAGAGACATGAGAATGTACCTTCCTCCTTTCTCTGTAGAAGATGGGGGACTATATGCATGAAATATTGCTTATACAACACTATTTGGCTTAGTTGATGAGTTGGTTATTTTACTGAACTGCTTCCTCTGCCCCCTTTTATTCTTATAAGGTATTATTCTCTGAATGGGAAGGGATGTATTAAAAAATGAAGTTCATATAAAAAAACAGAACAGAAATACATTTTTAAAATTAAATTTTTTCAAAATAAAAGCTTGCTCTTATTCAGAGTTGGGGTAGAGTGAAAGAACAAACCTAAGGGAGAGCAAGAAAGAAGCCAAATCCAGATGTTTCCAGAAAGATCTAGGTTTGGGGCCAACTACTGGCAACAGCAAGATTTACTGGAGGGAAGTTTCTCCAAGATGAAATCCAGTCTATTTACTCTTCTAGCACTTTGAAAATAGTTGGTGCTCAATAAATGCTTGCTAAATTGAACAAAGAACCTAAGCCCCTGTTCCCAGGTTACCATCTTTAAATGGAGAAATATCTCAAATCTTTGAGCAAAGGCAGTGGGATTGATCAAAGGGGATGCTCTTTGGGGTACCCTGTGAGATTTTGTCGTGTTTTTCTCTTTTCCTTTCTCCTAGTCTCTCTCCAGCCTCTCTTTAGCTCCTGCAGGGAAATCTGTGGAACCTGGAAGAGGACCCGCCCCAGACCAGCTGCATTTCTGCACTGGTTAAGGTTGAGGCGTGTAATGAATTTAGATTTAATTTGCAAGTGAAAAAGCTTGCTTTCTTTTGTAGCTTACACCAAAGCTCAAACGTCTAAGCTTCCAGGGTTTAAGTCTAATTAACTGTATTTCACAGCTTATTTAAAGAAAAGAATGGAGGCATTAAAATTGTAAAATCTAATTTTTGAGTAAATCTTTCAGCGCAAAATTAATGTCGCAGTATTAGAGCCGCCTTGGCAATATATCTCTTGTCTTCAAATTTCAAAATGAGCTTTTGCAAACATGAAATTATTCATTAGACTGTCTGGTAAAGAGATAAATAAGTGTCTCTTCAAATCCAAGATCTCCTCTTCTCTATTTAGCCAAAGACGGAGTTATTTGGTTTGAGGGGCAAGTGGGCTGATCAGATGTGCTCCCTCAGACAGGTAAGAAGGCGAGAAGAAAAATAGACAGGAGAATTGAAGGGGGGAAAGAGGATGCTTGAGGAGGGCTGACAGCACCTCTCTGCCCCTTAGGTTTTCTATTGTCAACCCCTGGCGGTGGGTGGGGCGTGGCTCTGAAGGATTCTGAGGAGCAACAGAAATATTGTATCCTTCTTCAGTTCATGGGCTCAAAGATTTTAGAGCTGAAAGATCATCAAACCCAATCCTTCCATTTTATGAATGAGGAAACTGAGGCCCTGAGAGGTGATGTGACGAAGAGTTAACAAAAAGAGAAGGTGGGGTTCCAATCCAAATTCTGACTCCAAATCCAGTATTCTTTCAATTGCTTGTCTTCAGAAAGTAGCTACCTGGAATTTAGGTCCAGTGCCTTAAGATTTTCTAGAAAAAACAGGGAGGCAGTTCTGGTCATGATGGGAATAGTGCCAGTCACCCTTCCTTGGTGCTCCCATGTCATGTTTGTATGCTGTGTTATCTCTTGGATTGGAAGAGGATGCTCCTAGGTTAGCACCTTTGTCACAGGGTTGCCATTTGATCTCATGACAACCCTGTGAGGGAGATGCTATGATTACCCTCATTTTACAGCTGAGGAAACTGAGGTAAGCAGAGGTTAAATGACTTGTCCAGGATTACACAGCTCCTAAATGTCTGAGGCAGGACTTGAATTCAGGTCTTCCTGACTCCAGGTCTAGTGCCCTCTCCATGGCACCAAAGCAGGTACATTTGGGAAGTCTGTACATTTGTGCACTTTTGTGTGTGCCTGTTGCCTGTCCTTTTGGTGACCCACCCATATTCCTGCTTTCTCATGTTGCTGTCTGGCTGCTCCAGACACCATCCAGTGATCTGCAATGAAGACTCTCAGCCTCCAGAATTAGATTGATCAAATTCTGACTTTACTACTTACTAGCTGTGTGACCTCGAATAAGTCACTTAACCCCTCTCTCTACTTTTCAATTTAATAAACACTTATTAAGAACCTGCTATGTAGCAGGTGAAATGGCTAGCTGGCCCCATGGTACATAGAGTGCCAGGCCTGGAGTCAGGAAAACTCATCTTCCTGAGTTCAAATCTGGCCTCAGACACTTGCTAACTGAGTGAACCTGGGCAAGTCACTTAACCCTATTTGCCTCAGTTTCCTTATCTGTAAAATGAGCTGGAGAGATATCAGGCACTACGCTAAACATTTTGTTGTTTAGTCTTGTCTGACTCTTCTTGACCCTTTTTAGGGTTTCCTTGGCAAAGATACTGGAGTGGTTTGCCATTTCCTTCTCCAATTTATTTGACAGATGAAGAAATTGAGGTAAACAGCGTTAAATAACTTGCTCAGGATCACATAGCTAGTAACTATCTGAAGTCAAATTTTAACTCAGATCTTCCTGACTCCAGGTCAGGTGCTTTATCCACTTGAATACCTAGCTGCCTACCCTCGAGGAGCTAACGATCTAATGGGGGAAACAACATGTAAACAAATATATAAGGCAAGATATATACAGGACAAACAGAAACTAATTAATGAGGGAAAAAACTGGAATTAAGAAGGATTGAGAAGGCTTCCTGTAGAAGGTGGAATTTTAGTTGGGACTTAAAAGGAAGTCAGAGAGGTGAACAGTCAGAGTGGAGGAGGCAGATCGTTCCAGCCAGGGGATGGTGGGCAGGGGGGCAAATGAGAGAGAATGTCTGGAGACAAGAGTTGCAATGTCTTGTTCATGGAAGAGCCAGGAGGCCAGTGTCACTGGATCCAAGAGTATGTGTTGGGGAGTAAGGTATAAGAACACTGGAAACGAAGCAGGGGGCTAGGTTAGGAAGGGCTTTGAATGCCAGACAGGGTTTTTGCTTCTGGAGGCAATAGGGAGCCACTGCAGAATACTTAGTTGGGCACTGTGGTGGTGGTGGTGATGATGATGACATGTTAGGACCAGCAGTCTGGGAAGATCAATTTAGTGGCTGAAAAGAGGATATGCTGGATTGAAGGGAAAACTTGAGGCAGGCAGACTCACCAGCAAAAAGTGGTATAATGTAGGTAGGAGGTGATAAGGGTGATCAGCACTAGGGTTCCCTATCTGTAAATTGAGGGGCTGGACTAGGTCACATTCCAAAGATGAGGTGATTCTCTTCAGATATTCTCCAGAGTCAATGTCTCATGGCTAGTCCCCTCTCTTTTCTAAGATGCTTATCCTTGGTTTCTCAATGGTGCTGACAGAGAGTAGCAGGGTTAGGGCAAGATGAGACCAAATTGGGATAGGCAAGCTGAGGAAGATCATGGTGCCCAGCTCTTAGACCCTTTGGTCACCCTGGAAGGTGGACAGAATAATGCCAGGAGCTGGAGGGGAAGATCCTTCACCAGAGATAGAAGCGCTGCAAAAGCCCTGTGTTTGCTTCTTAGGAGAAATCCCAGGCCTAATGGGAACTTCTTTGAAGTAATCACTTCTCAGAATCTATTTGGGTTTGAACATACTCTGCTGAATTATTCAAAGAGGAGGGGGATAAATTGGCTCTTTGAGATGGTGGGTATTAGAACTTGAGGATGGTCCAGAGTCTACGTCCCTTGAGTTTGAGAGGAGAATGCATAAGCACTGACCCTTTCTCCCCTTCCACAAGCCCCACTCCCCAACTGCCCCCCTTATAGGGGGCTACTTATAGGTAATGACAATAAGAACAACCTACATTCCTTTAGCACTTGGAAGTTTGAACATCACTTTCCATATAAGCTGTCTGGTGAGACAGGTGGTACAAGTATTATGATCCCATCTTACAGATGAAGAACCTGAGGATATAAGATGCATGAAAGCTTGCATACAGCTAGTAAGGGATAGGACGGAGACCCAAGGTCTTCATTTTCTGTGTGCGTGTATGTGCATCTTTGCTTCTCTGTGTCTGTTTCTGAGGTCAGATTTGAATTCATGTCTTCCTGACTCCAGGACCAGTGCTCTCTATCCACTGCACCGCCTAGTACACAAAGGATGTTCAGTATATTCTGAGTATGTCCCCCTGCCCCTCTAACTGTAGAGGGAACAAAGAGAGAAGCTAGGTTGTGATGTTTTGCTGGGAAGAAGTCAAACAAAGGTCAATGGATACTCACTATTTTACAGAAGGTCTACTGGGGTGAGGGATGCATTTCCTAATCCTAGTATTGATCAATCCCTTTGAGAGATTAGCAGAAATGGAGGGGGGGGTCATTTGAGGAAATACAACCCTGGGAATTTTACCTCAGTTGAGAGTGATTTCTCCAATCTAGGTATATTCCTCAGGACTCTGCTCTGGACCCTCTTCTCTTCTCTCATGGTGATGTCCTTAACTCCCATATGTTTAATTGTCATCTCTTTGCAGATGGCTCCCACCCTCATAGATCTAGCCCTAGCCTCTTCCCTGAGTCCAGTCTTGTGTTACCAATTGCCTATACAACATTTCAGACTGGATGTCCCAGTAGACATCTCATACTCTATATCTAACATTTAATTTATTATCCACCTTCCCCCCCACCCCATCCCTCTCCCTAGTTTTGTCAAAGATATCACCATTCTTCTAGTCACATAGATACATGACTTTGATGTTCACTCTCCTCCCCACATAACCAATCAATTTTCCCTCTTGCATTTTTATACCCATAATAATTTCCTTTTAAATTCATCCAAACCTTCTTTGTAACAAAGGAAAACATTTAACAAAGTCAACTGCTCCTGATATATATGCCGTATTCTAAATCCTTAACATGCAGAGCTCTATAGAGATGAAAAAGAAATGTTTTCTTTAGTTTTCCATGACAGATTGGTCATTACAATTCAGAATTCAATCACTTTCACATTATTGCAATCATGTATTGTTTCTCTAGTTCTGTTATTTCCCCCACTCTGTAATACTTCATAAATGTCTTCTCATTTTTCTCTGAATTTCTCTTTTCTGTTTCTCATGTACTTCTGAAGGGCAGCCCTATTCCATTACATGCAAATCCCACTATTTGTTTAATCATTTCTCAAACAATAGGCACCCATTTTATTTCCAGATTTTTATTACCACAGAATATTGTTATGAATATTTTGGTTGTATTTAGAACATTTTAAAATTGGTCTCCATAGGGTTTATATGCACTGTAGTCTGTTCCATTAAATATCTGACTACTCAAGAAGATACCACTAGAATACACTACTCCCACTGTTATATTCAGCTCCTGACCCCAGGAAAAAATGCTATTTCTGGTTTCTAGATCTCAGAACTATCCCACTTAGACCACTCTAGAAAGTTTCTTTTACCTTGATTTTCCCTATATGCTGACTTGAGTAAGCTTGTATTGCAATTTTCACACTATAGCCCCCTTTATTCCCCATCTCTCTACTACATCCCTATCATTAAATGCCCCACTACAGATAACGAACTAACCTGATATTAGTTCTCTTTTTGGTTTACACCATGTAGTATATGGTGTAAACTATCTCTGACCCCCAAGTAACTCTTTAAGATACTTTCACCCTTCCCCTCATATCTAAAGTATTAAAACTAGTACTACCTGTGGAACTTCTCCACCTTGAACTATGGTTCTGACCTTGACTCCCAAGGAATGATTAGGCATTTGGAGTGGTTGGTCTGGAGGCCAGTATGATTCATACAATAATAGAGTAACCACCCTTTCTTTTGATGTCAGGCTCTCTCATTTTTCCCTATCACTTACTTCCCAGGGCTGTTGTAAGGATCAAAGTGAATAGCACAGGCACATAGTAGGCTCTGATAAATGTTAGGTATGTATATCTTTATTATTTTATTTTATTTTACAAAGGACAAGGGGATGCTTATAAGGGATAGTCATGGAAAAGGAGACATGATCTATATTTAGAGGTATTTGCCTCAGATAAACAGTCTGGTGCAATCAATCTA
Source organism: Potorous gilbertii (assembly GCA_028658325.1). Classification (NCBI taxonomy): domain Eukaryota; kingdom Metazoa; phylum Chordata; class Mammalia; order Diprotodontia; family Potoroidae; genus Potorous; species Potorous gilbertii. The sequence goes on from CM053771.1 coordinate 108,962,539, forward strand.
TCCAAGGAAACCAATCAATTGACAAAGATTAAGTACCTAAAAGGTGCCAGATACTGTGCTAGTTACAGGAGTACAACTAATCAGAATGAAACAATCTTTATTTTCAAGGAGAGGAAGAAAACAAGAACACATAAAATATATACAACATAAACATAATGGGAAACACAAATACATGCAAAACAGCAAAACACAAGGCTGTTTAGGAAGGAAGTCACTAGCAGCTGAGAAGATCAGGAAAGGCTTCATTCAGAAGATAATGGTCTTAAAAGAAGACAACAAGTGCATTCCAGGCATATAGGACAGCCAGCGTAAAGACATGGAGATGAGACTTGGGGTATGTGTGAGACAAAGAATAACCTATTTTGTCTAACCACAAATTGTTTTCTTCATCTTTTTTCCCCTTTGGAGAATTAGATCCAACCAATAATGATAGGATGAATGACTTTGGGCCTCTGGAAACTAACCTATTGAGAAGAGAGAAGAATTAGGGGTAAGGCAACAAGAAACGCATGTCCATTCTACTTCCCTGAACCTGACTGGTTCCCCCAGGGGCTTATGGAATAAGATACTACTGCCTACCTAATTTCCCACATTCTGATGGGTAGGATAACAGCCCTGTTTGCCCTGTGGTTCCTCACCAGTATCTGAGCCCTTTCTTGACTTGTCCCTTGGTTTACCTGCTTTGAAGTCCCCTTGACTCCAGGCACCTTCAGGGCCTCATTACTTCCTATCATCTTTTGCTGAACATTTTCTACATCACCTCCCTGAACAAGGAGTTTGGCATCCCTCTCATCAATTTCTCCTCTCAAAGGTGGCTGAGATCCATAGGACTGCCTGCATTGATATTTAGGGAAAAGGGTCCAGGAAGAACCTTTCAGACTTTTGTTACACATCTGGCATTCATCTGGCTAATTGTCTTCTATCTCTGCCTGCCTCATACTCTATCCCTCAATCCATGAGCTACCTAAAAGATGAGACTGGGGAAAGGGAGAGGGGAAGTGTTAATTGGGCATGAATTTTCCAGAAACTATACCATTCCATTCAACAATTGTTGGTCAACCATTGGCCCTGGGGAAGATCCTACCCTTATGAAGTCTACCATATAGTTGTGTAGATATTATGCAATTATGGGATTATTGAGAGCTAGAAGGGACATTAGAAATGGTCTAATCTAACTCTTTCATTTTAAAAAATAGAAAACTGAGACTCCAAGAGGGAAAATAACTTGTCCAAGGTCATATATTTCTTCAGAGTAGATAGACACCTTAGAGTCCAACATATAGTAAAACAGGAATCATTCCTACAATCTACCCAATAACTAGTCATCCAGCCTTTACTTGAAGACCTCCAGTGAGGGGGAACTCATTATCTTCTGAGATAGTCCATTCTGCTCTGGGACAGCTTCAGTTGTTGGGAAGGTTTTCCTTGTATAGATCTGAACCGGATTCTGCAGCTCCCACATTTTGCTTCTAATTCTATTCTCTGAGGCTTTATAGAAGAATCTTGCTGCTCTTCTACATAAAGGACCTCTAGATACTCAGTCAGCTGTCAGGTCTTGCCTCCTACCTCCACCTACCCCCAAATCTTCTTTTCTCCAGGCTAAACATCCTTAGGTCCTGCTTTTGTTGATGTTGAGTTATTTCAGTCACGTCTGACTCTTCATGACACCATTTTGAGATTTTCATGGAGTAGATACTGGAGGGGTTTGCTATTTCCTCCTCCAGTTCATTTTACTGATGAGGAAACTAAGGCACACAGGATTAAGTGACTTATTTGCCCTGGACACATAGCTAGTAAATGTCTCAGGCCAGATTTGAACTCATGAAGATGAGTCTTCCTGATTTTAGGCCCAGCACTCTATCCATTACACCACCTCACTGCCCTACTTCATGCTAACAACCTACATATGTCATGAACTTGACCATCTCTTAACCATCTTTATGATCATTCTTTGGTTATTCTCCTCCTTATCAATCCCACTTAAAATATGATTCCCAGAACTGATCTGAACTGATCTCTATGTGATCTGACCAGGGCAAAGTGCTGCAGACCTATCAACACCATCTTGATCCTATATTCCATTCCTGTCTAAAGGCAGCCTATCATATTAGCTATTGTAGCTGTCACATCATAATGTTGGCACAGACTGAACTTGTTGTCCACTAACAACCTCAGATCTTGATCAGATAAACTTCTACCCCTCCTTTCCTATCTGCAAAACTGATTTTTTTGGAAAACTCAGCAAAAAAACTTTTTAAAATTCAATTTTATCTTATTAGAAGCAGCTTTATAAGTCTAGTCTGTCAAGATTCCATCATACAAGGTGTCTTATTCTTTCTGGCTTCATGTCATCTAAAAATTCTATAAGCTCACCACCCATGCTTTTATCCAAATGATTAATACAAATGTTAAAAAAGCATGGTACCAAGGACAGATCCCTGGGGTAGTTCACCAAAGACCTCCTTCCATTAGAGCTGACATTAACAGCTCCTGTCTGGCTCACACCATTCAACCGGTTTTGAATCCACCAATCAGCTAGCCCACACCTCATTTCCATGAGAAGAGAATGAGAGCCTTTACCAAAAGCAAATCTAGGCACACTGTTATCTGCAGCATTCCCTTGATCTAGCAGAGTAGTTACCTCATCAGAGAAGGAAATGAGGTCAGTCTGGTATGAACTGTTTTTGATGAAGCCATACTGATTCTTTGTGATCCTATTCACCTTTTCATAATGTTTACTAATCAACTCTTTAATAATAGATCCTAGAATATTGTTAGAATTTGAAGTCAAGTTCAAACGCCTATTTTGCAAATTCTACTCTTTTCTTAAAATTCTGTTTTAAAGTAGTGACATTTTCATTTCTACAATCCTGTGGTCCCTCTTCTGTTCAAACTGGCCACATATTGCCTCAGATAGCGCATCCTTGCCTGGTGACATACATTCATGCGGGGCACATGGGTGCCCTGCTATTTTGGCTTCTACTCCATACGAATCATTTTTATTCTGTACTTTTAAGTTGAAAGATCTTTCTTGTCAGAGAAAACTGAAGCAGAATAGAGTCCAGCAGTCTCATCTCTTCTCCATCATTTGTTTTCATCAGCTCATCTCCTCTGATGGGCAGACCTATCCCTTCTTTGAGCCTCCGCTTTCCTCTAAGATAATAAAACATCCCTTTTGTTATTTTTACGCTGCTTAACTTCCCCTGATAACTTTAGTTCATTTGGAGGATTCATGTTTAAGATACTGTTCTCTGGAGAGAGAAAGGCATGGCAGAGAGACTACTGGCCTGGGAGACAAGAGACTTAGTCTGACTCAGGGTCAGATGCTTACTAGTTCTATAACCTTAGGCAAGTCACTTAAAATCTCAGAACTCTCATTTCTTCACTGCCAAAATGTTGATAAAACCTATACCATTTACATCCCAGACTTACCATATTATTATAACATGTCATGTTTTTTTTAATCCTCCCATCCCAGTTATCTACTCTATCTTTAGTGAATACCTTTCTAGAATCTAAGCAGGCCAACTCCTTCATTTTGCAGATGTCAGAGTTGGAGTGTAGATTGACTCCGGACTTGTCAAGGGTCATATCTCTAGTCTGAAGAGGAATTTGAACTCAGGTCTTCTTATTTTCAAGTCTAGTGTCCTATGTACTGTACCATGGTGGAGAAAGATTAAATGTTCCTTAAGACACTTTCTGCCAGCAGGTGTATTTTAAAATTTTAGTTGGGTTTTGAGGAAAAGATAAATTTTATATTTACTTTTAGGCACTGATTTTGTGACTTTGCTTTTCTAACTTCTCTGCTGGGATTCCCATGCTTGAGATGATGAAGAGTATCTTTACTTTATGGTTCTAATGGCAAAAAAGATGATGAAAGAAAATACATCAGTTCCTAGTAATTCTGGTATAGAAGTTAGTTAGAACATATTCTTTATTTATAAAAATTTCAGTTTTTAATTTTTTTTATTTTGAGCTCCAATTTATTCCCTTCCTCCAGCTTTTCCTCCTCCCATTGAGAAAGAAAATAATATGATATCCATGATACATATGAAATCATATAAAATGTTAGCCATGTTGTCAAAAAAAGAAAGAAAAATAAAGTGAAAAAATATGTTTTAATCAGTTATAGTATACTATTAGTGTGCTTTGATGCTCAGATAGAGTAGACCTTCTGTCTTCATGACACACTTTGAGGATTATTGGGAAGATTCAAGATGACCCCAATTCTCTCCTGCCTGCTTGCCACAGTGGCTAAAATTTGGATCTGGTGTGCCATGCCTCTGCAAATCCATTCTTTACTATCACTAACCTCAGTTCTCAATTTAATAAAGCCTCTTTCCAAGATTCTGGCTACTTCCCCTTCCCTTTATTCCAAAGGATTTTAGAGATTAGAGGTGACAGGGCTAACTATTTTATGAAGTATGAGGTCCTATTCATATTTTATGAGATCTTCTCATCCAACCTGCCAACTTCCTGGATTCTTTGAGTTCAGTTGGCTGAAAGAGAAGGACTTGAGACTTCATTCCCTAGCATTCCATAATCCCTTAAATTAATGCATGCCTCCTCTTAGGTTTTGTTTTTTGATTTTTTTAAGCTTACTACAAAAGGAAGAAAAAAATATTAATTGAAAGAAAATAGGCTCTGGGGGTGAAGTTTGATGTATTTGAACCACAATTTGGACTTATAATTGAGGTTTAGTCTAGTTATTTTCTTCATATCTTGCCTGAAAAAAATAAAATCTAAGTTGGCTTGTGAATTCCTGGAATATCCATATCCTTTTCCACAGTAAAATTCTTTTTTCCCTTCTCACTTCCATTGTTTCTCCATTAGGAGAATGGAATCCATCATGAGCTTTTCATCCTTCCTCAGCTTACTTTCCTTGGAGAATTTTAGGTCACAAGATCCTACCTATCCTTTCTCTGATGCCTTTGAAATCTGTTCTCTCCAGTCTAGGCTGCATGCCCTGGGATTCCTCTCCCCTGTCAAAAATCCCAAAATTCTCTTTATTTCATTTTGAGAAACCAGCCCCTCCTTATAAGTGAAAATCAGATCCAGAATAGAATTTTCCCTCATTGTTTCTTTCACTGTTTGAAAGATAAAATTATTGTTACAGCAAGCAGAGAAATTATTAGCTGCTGTGCTCTTGGCAGAGAGGGAGCTTCAGCATACGTCTTGATAATGGAAGTCTCCCATCAGTATTTTATCATGCTCTGTATCACTCTTGTGACCTGTTTCCTGAACTTCTCATCCATTTCCTTTTCCTGTCCAGGTTGTCTGTGCTCAAATGCTCATATTGCTTCTGTTTCTGCTTCAATTGATCTTCACCTATATTTCCTCCCACAAATCAGTCAACAAGCATTCACTAAGCCTCTACTATGTTGCAGGTTCAATAATAGGTGCCAGAGACAGTATCTCCCTTCAAGAAACTTATACTATACTACTCTCCTCTGTGATTCTCTTTTCTGTTGCTTAGATTTCCTTACCTATTACAGTCATGAATCTCATTCCACCAAGTCACAGTGCTTTCGATCCTTTTGTTAGATATAAGTAAGCAGCACAAAGTAAAACAAGGTCAGCACACAAGTTAGGTGCTTCCTATTCCAGGAAGAAGATCATTTATGAACTCTGGGTGTTTAGGACAAGTTGAATCTTCTGGTTTGGTCCCACTGCATAGACTATCCTTCCTAGTCCTGGTCTAGGTAGACCAGTGTGTGCTTGATGAAGAATTGTAAAAATATTCAGGATATCTGTCACTTTTTTCTCCTTCCCTGAGTTGGGAAATCATTCCTTCACTTAATCAGCTGATTTATTATCTTGAAATTATAGGATTTCAAGGATTCATAAAATCTCTTCTCATTTTATAGATAAAGAATATGAGGTTGAGTGAGTTGCCCTAGGTCACCCAGAAAATTAATAGCATGGTTGGAATTTGAACCCATGTCGCAAGACCTCAGGTATATATGGAACCTTAAAGTTCATTTAATTTAAACAAAACTTGAAAGAGAATTCTTTCTGTGAAATGCCTGAAAAATATACCCTTACCTGTTGTGTAAAGAGCTCTACTAAGTAAGAATCAACACTTCCTTCGAAAGACTATTTCACTTTTAACTGGTTATAACTGTTGAAAAATTTTTCCTTACGTCAAGCCTAAATCCATCTCTGTGTACCTTGCTCCTGTAACTCCTGGTTTTACTCTTTGGGACCAAGCAGAACAAATCCAATTGCTTTTCTACTGGATTGCCCTTCAAAAGAGCCCACGTGAAGACAAATGTAACATCCCTTCTACGTTTCTATGCTGAATGACATCAGTTACTTCAAACAATCTTTATAGGTATAATGGGGGACTGGCTGTTGAGCATAGTCCTTATGGGCAAGTGCAGAGTGTCACTGATGTGATTTTCTCACATGGCAGAGGCTAGAGACCCTGCTTCTGAGAGAGTCATGATAGTGCATAGTGGAACAGCCTTCCAGAGATTGAAACAGACTTTCTGTAATTGTAATGGTAATTATGAGAGTTAGAGATCTTTCCCACCCATTAATGGGCCTGCCCATTAAGGGAAGCTTGATTAGAGGAGGACCACACTGTTTGTTAATTTTCCTTTTTAAAAATTAATTAATTAATTAATTTTTAGTTTTCAACATTCATTTCCATAAGATTTTGAGTTCCAAATTTTCTCCCCATCTCTCCCTTCCCCCTACCCCAAGACACTGTGCTTCCTGATTTCCATTTCCCCCAATCTGCCCTCCCATCTATCACACCTCTCTCTTCCCTTATCCCCATTTTCTCTCTTTTCTTGTAGGGCAAGATAGATTTCTATACCCCATTACCTGCATTTCTTTTTTTCCCAGTTGCATGCAAAAACAGTTCTCAACATTCATTCCTAAAACTTTGAGTTTCTACTTCTCTCCCTTCCTTCCTCTTCACCCATCCCCACTGAGAAGGCAAGCAATTCAATATAGGCTATACATGTGTCATTATGCAAAAAGACTTCCTTATTAGTCATGTTGTGAAAGATTAACTATATTTCCCTCCATCCTATCCTGCCCCCCATTTATTCTATTCTCTCTTTTGACCTTGTCCCTCCTTAAAAGTGTTTACTTCTAATTACCCCTCCTCCCATTTGCCCTCACCTCTATTACCCCCCCCCCACACCTCACTTATTCCCTCCTCCTCTATTTTCCTGTGGTGTAAGAAAGATTTTCACACCAAACTGAGTGTGCTTATTCCCTCCTTAAGCCAAATGTGATGAGAGTAAGCTTCACTTTTTGCCTCTCACCTTCCCCCTTTTCTCCTCCATTGAAAAAATTTTCTCTTGCCTCTTTTATGAGAGATAATTTGCCCCATTCCATTTCTCCCGTTCTCCTCTCAATATATTCCTCTCTCACTCCTTAATTTTATTTTTTTAGATATCATCCCTTCCTATTCAACTCACCCTGTGCTCTCTGTCTGTATATATGTGTGTGTGTGTGTGTGTGTGTGTGTGTGTGTGTGTATGTATATTATCCCTTCAACTACCCAAATACTAAGAAAAGTTTCAAGAATTACAAATATTATCTTTCCATGTAGGAATGTAAACAGTTCAACTTTAGTAAGTCCCTTATGATTTCTCTTTTCTGTTTACCTTTTCATGATTCTCTTGATTCTTGTGTTTGAAAGTCAAATTTTCTTTCCAGCTCTGGCCTTTTCATCAAGAATGCTTAAAAGTCCTCTATTTCATTGAAATACCACTTTCCCCCTGAAGTATTATACTTAGTTTTGCTGAGTAGGTGATTCTTGGTTTTAATCCTGGTTCCTTTGACTTCTGGAATATCATATTCCAAGCCCTGAGATCCCTTAATGTAGAAACAGCTAGATATAGTATTATCCTGATTGTATTTCCACAATACTTGAATGATTTCTTTCTAGCTGCTTGCAATATTTTCTCCTTGTCCTGGAGACTCTGGAATTTGGCTACAATATTCCTAGAAGTTTTTCTTTTTGGATCTCTTTCAGGAAGTGACTGGTGGATTCTTTCAATATTTATTTTACCCTCTGGTTCTAGAATATCAGGGAAATTTTCCTTGATAATTTCTTGAAAGATGATATCTAGGTTCTTCTTTTGATCATGGCTCTCAGGTAGTTGAATAATTTTTAATTAGCAGTTTGGAACTATGCCCAAAGGGCTAAAAAATGTGCATACCCTTTGACCCAGAAATATCGTTTCTGGGACTGTATCCCAAAGAGATCATAGAAATGGGAGAAAATACCTGTTCACCAAGAAAATAACCTTCTATAGTCTTATTTTTTAACTTTTTTGGGCATTTTCCCATCCAGTTACTTGACTTTTAGGTCCTTTGTTAAGTGGAGGGTATTCTCTAGGGACCTGTAAGTTCTCAGTTCCGCCTAGGTAGCACAATCAAGGGAGATGGCTCTCCTGGCCTGCACTCTTGTATGGAAGCAACCACAAGCTTTTCTGCTCAGGATCTATGAGTAGAATTCCCTCTCCAGAGCCTCCACCAACTCCACCACACCAGGGCTCTGCCTCACCCCAAAGCCACCACTCAAGGCTGAGACCCAGATCAGCCTCTTGATTCCCCCAGGGTCTTTAGGTTGAGAGTTCCAAAAATGGAAGCTGTGCTGCAGTGACTGCCTCTACCCTGGGTCCAGGTCCAAGGCTGAACCCTACTCCCTTCTCACCCAGGTCAAAGAGCTTTCTCACTGATCTTTGAAGCTATCTTGGCACTTATGGACTAAGAAATCTGGGAACCACAACTGCCACCCACGATTCCATTCCATGAAGCCTGCTCCAGTCCTCTTCCTGCCAAGCTTGAGGCCAAGGCTGTACTGTGCTCCACTCCGAGCCTGGTGCGATAGACCTTTCCTGTTGATCTTCCAGGCTGTCCTGGACTAGAAATCTCTTTTACTCTGTCTTTGTTTGGCTTCTACTGCTCTAGAATTTGTTTAGAATCATTTTTTACAGAGGGGAGAGCTACATCAATCAGGTCTGTCCTTCTACTCTGCCATCTTGGCTCCACATCGTTAATTTTCTAATGAGGCACTGGTTCTCTAGGGTTGTGATGCCTGCTGGCTTTGAGAAGTGTCTGAGGTGAGATTTTTATTTACTCATCGGAAGTGTTTGTTTGGCCAGATGATACGGCAGCCACTAAGGAGCCCGACCCACCCTTTGAAAATCCCGATGTTGATGCTTCTCTCTCTGGTAACTATGTAGGTATGGTCAGACAGTTGGATCTGTCTGTTGATTGGTGATGTGTGTATTGGTTATACTCAGAGAGTTGGAAGCTCTATCTGTTGATTATTACCTCTTTGTATTTTCTCTGAAGTTCATGGTGCTGACGTTTTCCTCTGAACTGAATGAATGACACATGTGCTTGACTAAAATGATTGTTGACTCCTCAAAAGTTGCTTTCCTTTTAGAAAAGCAGATCTAACAACCTATGCCCCAACCCCTCCTGCGTGTGCTGGGGTCCTTGCTTTTACATCAATAGAATCATCATTGATTCACTGCAAATCTGGGTGGGTGGGTATGGATACTCAAAAGGTGCTATTGTACATAGTTCTGATCTCTTGGTTTGACCTCTTATCTTTGTGTGACTCTTTACCTGAGAGCATTCCAGTGAGAGATGAGACACTATGTTGTGAGGGGAGGCCCACTCTCTCTGAGGCTGACATGGTCCATGGAAATGAGCCTCAATTCTATGTCTGAACATTTGTTCTTTGATTTTAGGTGAAGAGGATTAGCTTGGAAGCTATGACCTTGTCAATTTTAAAAGATCAGGAGAGTGAGCCATCTTTGGTCCAGGAATGCAATCTATTCCAGGTTTTACAGCTGACCAGCAAACAAAGAACCATCCTGCTTCAGTGCTATACCGGGACATGAACTTAGTCCTTGCTATGTAGAAATTGCCTTAAATCAGAACCCATTCTCCCCAGAGACCAAAGTAGTATAGAGAAGGGCTTGTCCCTAAAGGAAAAGTTTATGCTTCTATTCTTTTATATCTAAAGGTAACGTTAATTAGTTAAATGGAATTGAGGTGTTAGTCACTGGTAAGTAAAAGTACGAGGAACACACCTGGAATATGGGTTCAAGTCAATGACTTTAAAAAGAAGACAAGACCAAAACCAGCAAGCATACCTTTAGAACCTGAGGGTCTCGCTCAGGGACAGTGAGGTCACAGATTCTCACTTCATGAAGTACAATCTCAAGGAAATCCATCTTGTAAATGGTTTCTCTGATTATGAACATGGTCCAGTTTATATATTTCTTTCCTAAAATGTGGCTCCATAGAGTAAGGCCAGTGAGAAGTAACTAAGTTTCCTGAGGAATTTAATAATGTGGAAGAAAGGTAGAGGGACATAGAGAAATGAACTCTGGATATGGGCATGAATCTAGGCTCTGCCACTAATTGTGTGACTGTGGGCAAATCTTTTTCTCCTTATGGGTCTCAGTTTTTGAATAAGGGGGTTGGACATCTGCTGCTATGGTTTCTTCTTCTTGTGGAACAGGTGGTATTGTTCTTTTCTTAGAAAGAGTGACACATAAAAGGGTTGCTCAGACTTCTGGTGATTTCTTTCTTTTTTTTAAAAAAAATCCCCTTGCCCTCTATCTCTATGGGGAGTACACTAGTCCTCATTCCCAATTGGGATTAGCGTTAATAGATTCTTTCAACTCCTGTCTTACTCCTGAGAGGGAATTCCAATCCAGTCCAGTCAAACCAAGTCAAGTTAAGAATTTCTTTACTGTTCACTATGAACTAGGGCCTATGCTAAGCATTGGGGATAGAAATACAAGAGAAAGAAAGATAGTTCTAGTATTTAAAAAGCTCACATTCTTTTTTTTTTTTTATTTTATTTTATTTTATTTTATTTTTTTAAATACATTTATTTAACTTTTTACATTCATTTTCACAAGATTTTGGGTTCCAAAATTTTCTCCCCAT
>CM053771.1:108973979-109125810 GCA_028658325.1 Potorous gilbertii
TCTAACTTGATTTTCAAAATCCTTTTTGAGCTCTTCCATGGCCTGAGCCCATTGGATATCTATTCCAGATGTTTGTGATACAGAGGCCTTGACTCCTATATCTTTCCCTGATGGTAAGCATTGTTTTTCCTCATCAGAAAGGAAGGGAGGAAACATCTGTTCACCAAGAAAATAACCTTCTATGGTCTTATTCTTTTTTCCTTTTCTGGACATTTTTCCAGCCAGTTACTTGACTTCTGAGATTCCTCTCCACCCCTGCCTCACTTCCAGATCTGCCCAGATGGTGCTTGGGTTCTGAGATTCAAATGCTGCTCCCCAGCCTCAGGGCTTTCGGTGGTGGCCCGGCTGCTATTCAATGTAAGCTTAAGTTCTGGTGCTCAGGTAGGGGCAGGGCCGCCTCCCAGGCTCAGTTCCCTCAGGGGGTTTATGTGGAGACCTTCAGTAATGGATCTGAGGTCCTGCCTGCTCTGGGAGCCCCTGGCCACCCACTGCCTCTGCTGCTGCCTCCCGAGGGGGCCTGAATTATGGGGACACCCTGCTCCCCTCTCAGCCAGTCAAGAAGTCTCTCTCACTGACCTGTAGCGCCTGTGGGTGGAGGGACCTTCACGGCTGCCAGAGATTCTGTCCCTGAAGCCTGCTTGGATCCGCTCCTCTCAGTGCCACATGGACAGGGAAGGGCAAGGCTCTGCTCCCTTCCAGTGCGCGATGGACCTTTGGGATCAGTTTTTCAGGGCTCTCTGAAATGGAAATCTCCTTCACTCCATTGCTGCGTGGCTTCCACTGCTCCAGAATTTGTTGGGAGTTCTTTTTACAGGAAATCCATGGGCTGTGGGTTCGGAGCTAGCATATGTGAATCTTTCTACTCCACCATCTTGGCTCCTCCCCAAGAGATCATATTTGTCAAGATAATATTTGCAAATCACTATATAAATGCTATTATTATTCACATGTGCATACACCACACTAAAATGCTATGATACTCAGCATTCATTGCCTTCACTCCTACTGACATGATGTTGAATGAAGATGGTGAAACCCTTCTAACTGGGTCCACTAAAAATTCTTACTGAATCCAATATCATTTGGGCCCTCACTGCTGCTAGGCAATACTTCTATACCTCCCTCATTAACTCACTGTATTAACAATGGCTCTTCTAAACATTTTCATCCTCCCCCAAACCTCCCAAGTAACCATTCCCCACCCACAACTCTCTGAACTGAGAAGGTTGTTTCCTATTTTACATAAAAAAAGGCTATTTGTCATTAGCTCCCTCTTCTTCCTTCTTCCTCATCTCCTATGCCTTCTGCTTCTTGGCATCTGGATACCTTCTGCTACTGTCTCCTCCTTGACCCCTGAAATGGCCTTACTCCTTACCTTACTCACCCCTCTCCATGTTCAAGTGATCCTATTCCATCCTGTCTCCTCTAATAGGTTACCCCTTTCATTCCCAATCTGACAGTTTTTATTCTCTCCCTCTCTACTGATTCATTTCCTACTGTTTATAAAAATGCCCATGTCTCCCCCATCCTAAAAAAAATACTCATTTTATCTCTCTAGTCCTGCTAGCTCCTATATCTCTTCTGCCTTTTGTACCAGAACTCCTTGAACCCTTATGATCCAACTTACCATTGCACCAAAACTACTCTCTTCTAAAGTTGCTGATGCTTTCTTAGTTGCCAGCCCCAATATCCTTTTCTCAATACTCACTTTCTGCCACCACTAGGCAGCCTTTGACACTTGATTAATCTCTCCTGCTTCCTACTCTCTTGTCTCTAGGTCTTTGGGACATTATTCTTTCCTAGTTCTCCTCCTGCCCATCTGACTATTTCTCCTCTGTCCCCTTTTGCTAGATCTTCTTCCAGATCATTTTCTCTAATTGTCAGTTCCCTCAGGGTTCTGTCCCAGGCCCTATTCTCTTCTTTCTATATACTACATCACTAGATGAACTCATCAACTCCCAAGGATTTGATTTTCATCTTTATGCTGATGATTCTCAAATCTAACTATTCTGCCCCAAACTCTCTGTTGACCACCAATCTCACATCTCCAACTACCTTTCAGATATCTCAAATTACATTTCTAGTAGATATTTCAAACCCAGTATGTTCTAAATAGAACTCATTGTCTTTTCCCCTAAACTCTCCCCATCTCCTACATTGTTTATTACTATACAGGGCATACTCCCAGTCCCTCAGACTTGCAAACTAAGAGTCATCTTGGACTCCTCACTAAATTTTATCCCCCATCCCCAGTTTCCAATATTGTCAAGGTCTATTCATTTTACCTTTGTAACATTTCCTGAATACACCCCATTCTCTTTTCTGATACTGCCTCCACTCTGGTACAGGTCCTCATCACTTCATGTCTTGATTACTGCAATAGCCTTCTGGTGTATCTGCCTGCCTCAAGTCTTTCCCCTGTCTAGTCTATCCTCCATTCAGTCACTAAAGTGATTTTCTTAAAGTGTGGGTCTTAGCAAGTCATTTCCCTACTCAATAAAACTCCAGTGGCTCCCAATTACCTCCAAGATCAAATGCAAAATGCTCTGTTTGTCATTCATAGCCCTTTACAACCTAGTCCCCTCCTACCTTTCCAGTCTTCTTACATCTTACTCCTCAACACATACTTTTCAATCAGTGACACTGGCCTCCTGGCTCTTCCACAAACAGGACTGTGTTTTGCTTCTTTTTGTATCTGCAGTGCTTGGCACACAGTAATCAATATCTATTGATTAACTCTAAGATCTAGTGTGTATTTTTAGGAGAAGAGTGAGACAAGTTGACATAGATAGCTTTCAGCATAGTCTCTAGATCTAAGGATCTCATGTGATCACATGACACTTTACTCCCCTTATGCACTTGTGACTTTCTGATTTGTATATTTCTCTGTATAATTATCATCTGTGCCCTACAACACTTAATCTATAGAACACAAGGGGTTTACTATTTATCTTTGACTCTTGTCCAATGCTTAGCATGGTATATAGTAAGTGCTTAATAGATGTCTGTTGAATGAATGTGAAAAGAACACTGGACTACGCATAAGAGACTAAGTATTTAACTAATTGGGTGCCTTTCCCCTGAAGAGTCAATAACACTTATTTAAGTCTTTTGTGTAACCTACTTAGCACCCACATACAATCTTTTTCTTCTGGGTCTAAGTGAAAGAAAAGGGAAGGTGTGTGTGTGTGTGTGTGTGTGTGTGTGTGTGTGTGTGTTAGAAGGTGAAAAGGAAGGAGTCATTATTTTTTTAAGTGAGGTGGAGTTGCACAAAGTCAGCTGACTCTTTTCTAGAGTCATCAAAGTCCAATGACAAGACAAAAGTCAGGCTGACTGGTGATGGTCTGGATGCAGTGGATGACCTTGGCATCTTTGATGTCTGACCAGGTTCTAAAGGCTCTACAGTGCCTGCTTCATGGCTGTTGGAACAAATTGTTCTCTTCTGTCCTTTCTTCGGGGGAGGTTTTCACATGCTTGGGGTAGACATCCCTCTAATTCATTGGTTTTGAGGCCTGTCAGTTATCCTCAACCTGGTTTAGACTGTCTGCTGAGAATTTCACTGAGGTGTGGTCACTGCACATGCTATACAAGTGAGAGTTAGATGGTGGGACAAAGATTGATGAGCAGCCCTGTAAGGGATAAATACCCAGTGGCATTTTCCAGAGGAAGGGAGAAGGAACTCCACTTTCATTGAGAAGACAGAGAGGCATGTTCTTCTTATTGTCCAAGTTCAAATTATGATAGCATATTCCTATAGAATCATTGTGATGTAATGATAATAAGAACTTTCTAATCCTGAGAGTTATCAATGAGTAGAATAGGCTATCGTAGAAGGTAGGGAGTTTCTGAGCACCAGAGGTCTCCAAAGTGGTGCTGGAGTAACACTTGTGTGGCTAATGTAGGAGGATTCCTACTTTGACATGTGTTTAACAGAATGGCCCTTGAGGTATCTTTGCAACTCAGAGATTCTATGAATAACTCACATTTACAAAATGCTTTCTTCATGACAACCATCAGGATTCAGATCCAGGTCTCCTGACTCCAAGTCAAGGAGATGATACCTATACCATGGTGATGATGTTCTATAGCATTGTTAATAGCTTACTTTAGGTATCTCTTCATGAAATTCTTGATGATTTCACTGGTGGGAACATTCTCTAGGGATGCAGATTACAATCCCTTGTCCCAGTAGATGATTTTGTGAGCTACTATGAGACAAGAAATAATCATCTAGTGATCATCCTTCTAGTGACGAGACTCTTAATTTAGTGAGATTGGTCTTTGGCCAGCAACCATGTACTCTAACATTGGGTCCATACTCAAAATTATTCCAGTTTGGTAAGACCTGCCAAGGATTTTCACTCCTTTGACATAACCCAGTGTCTTTTCCACACATGATGAGACATTAAAGCAGGGATCTGAGGGACTAGGATAGTGACCCAAGTCCCATACAATGAAATGCAGGCATTATCATCAAGGGATTTTAGAAACTCTCTACCTCATGGTATCATTCGTCCTCTTTGAGATCAAAGGACTAACAACAAAATGCAAATCTTCCCATTTTATACATGAGGAAGAAACTGAGCGACAGAAAAGTCAGATGACTATGCTAAGGTCACTTAAGAAATAAATGGCAAATTTGGGACTTGAACTCAGTTCTCACCAAATCCAAGGCTCTTCCTACTCTACTAAGCTGACCTTTTCAGTTGGTTTAAATGTAAAATCATAAACTTAGGTTAAAGAAAATCAACCCTACAGGTACAAGATAGGTAAGAACTGGTTATTCATTAGTTCATCTGTAAGTGGTCTCATAATAGATTTTCAGTGCATATCACATGACCAGAAATCCATATATGTGAAGGCCCTATTAATGTAATTATATAATTATATATATTCAACTTCAATTACAATTATTAATTAAATTAGTTAATGGCAACATTAAACAGGTGTTAGGGTCTCACTATTCTAATAATTCATATGTTCAGTCATTTTTCAGACATATCCGACTCTTTGTATGAGGTTTTCTTGACAAGGATTCCTTCTCCAGCTCATTTGACAGATGAGGAAATTGAGACAAACAGGATTAAGTGACTTGCCTGAGGTCACAAAGCTAAGAAGTGTCTGAGGCCACATTTGAACTCAGGGAGATGAGTCTTCCTAACTCCAGGCCCAGCACTCTACCCTGTGCCACCTAACTGCCCTAGTTCTTTTTTTTAAGTTTTGCCATACATATACACATATATACATATATATGTGTGTATATGTATACATCATAGCCAATATGCTACAAACAGATGTCTTACTTACTGGATACCTAGGTTGTAAACCAACAAGAGAAGAAGATGATACAACCAACCTATTAAATCTGATATTGTAATTTGTGAAACGCTTTACCAATCTAAATGCGTGTTCAGAAGAGGATCATCAATGGAGCTATAAGGAACCTTATAGGTCCAGCCCAATCCCCTCTCTTATTGCTGAGAAAACTGAAGCAGAAAGAGCTTAAAGGTGGGTCACAAACTTACTAAGAGTGTCTGAGGTGAAATTTGAACCCAGGCCTTTCTGACTTTCAGCCCAGCCCCCTATCCACTCCTCCCTGTAGCCTCTGTTTTATCTTTTAAGATAAAACATTGAGGTCTTATGTGAAACTCACAAACACTACCACCAACAAAAATGAAAGGGATACAGAGGCAGCTGGGAGGTATAGCGGATGGAGAGCTGAAGTCCAGAATTCAAATCCAGCCTCAAACATTTTTATTATTAGTGGAAACCTGGGTAAGTCACTTAGTCTCTCTCTGACTGCCTTTCCTCACCTTTAAAATGGGGATCATAGTAACACCTGCTTCCCAGGGTTGTAGTGAAGATAAAATGAAAGGAAATTTGGAAAGAGCTTTGCAAATCTTAGGCCATTATTATTAGGCTACAAGCTTAATTTGAGCAAAGGTTTAATATGTATGGTGGCCATACTAAAAGCTAAGGAGACTTGAGGTTGCAGTTAGAGAGGCTTAGTCACCAGCCCAAGAGGTCTTTATTTGCATGGCTCCATGCCCTCTACAAATCACGCTGACTTCAGTTTGGGGAACCCCACTAAACGAAGGACTTGGACAAACTGGAATGAGTCCCAAGGAGGACAATAAGGCTGTTTAGCCCAGAGAAGACGTAAGGGAGAGCATGATAGCTGTCTTCTAGTACTAAGAAGACTGTCATCTGGAAGAGGTATGAGACTTAATTTGCTTGGTCCCAGTGGGTAGAAGTAGGAGAAATGAGTGGCAGTTGCATAGAGGCAGATTTCAGCTAAAAATACAAAGAAAAACTTACTAAAAAAATAGAGATATCTCTAATCCAACAATGAAGTAGGCTGCCTTAAGAGAGAGTGAGTTCTCCATTACTGGAGTTCTTCAGGTGGAGAGTCAGTAACTATTTGTTGGGTGTGTTGTAAAAAACATCTTCATTCAGGTATGGGTTATGCTAAGTGACCTTTGAGTCCCTTCTATTTAAGATTTTACAACTTCAGGAACATTGTGAGTTAAATAGGCTTTGGAGGGCTGACCTGGGAACCTAACCATTCTGTATAGCAATTTATATCAGAAAATACATTCTGAATGTTCAAACATAACCCTTTAGTGAGTAAATGTACTGTCTGCATATCAGTAAGAGAGGTCATGTTGGCACAACAAAAGGACCACTAGAGTATAAATCATGACCCCAGGGTCTTATTTCTGGCTCTACCAATAAATAGCTGTGTGACCTTGTACAAATAACCTTACCGGGACCATTGCAGTAGTGCGTTAATTGGTCTCCAATCTCTCTCTCTTTCCAGTTGTTCCTCCAACACCTTCTAAATGGATGTTCCTAAAACAGAGATCAAACTTTATCATTCCCCTACTAAGAAGTTTTCCATAGCTCCCTATTGCTTGTAAGTTCTGTCTGGCATTTAAAATTCTCTGCAGTCTGGTTCTCACCTACCTTTACAGTCTTATTTCACACACTTTCCAATACTGACCTTCTGGCTAGGTTACATATACAATATTCCTTTTGCCATCTCCACACCTTGGCAGAGGCCATACCACCCCCCTTCCCAGTATGAATTGTACACCCTCTTCCTTTCCACCTAACTTCCTTCATCCTATGCAAGGCTTTGTCTTTCTCACTTTGAGAGGGTTCTCCCTCTTGAAATCACTATGTATTATTTTGTAAATTTATATATGTATGTTTTTGGTAAATTTTTACATATTCAAGTTCGTAGACTTTAAGCTCACAGATTTAGCACTGGAAAGGACCTTAAAAGGTCTTGCATTCCAATCCCTTCATTTTACAAATGAGGAAACTGAGGCCTAAGGGAGGTCACCCAAAGTCATCTGTGTAGTAAATAGTAGAGCTAAGCAGAATTAATGCATGTACTATTTTCTACACTTAATGGATGAATAAACTGAGGTTCAGATCAAGTGAGTTAATCAATTATCACATAGCTAATGAGTATCAGAACCAGGATTTAACCCTAGGTTTCCCGGAGCCAGGTCCAGGGTGTTTTCTATCACATCAGGTTGCTGTCTACATGAGAAGCCCCTGTGATGTGGGGGTGAGGATAGTCAAGAAGGGGAAGGAGGCTTGCTATGAGGCTGACTTAGACTTCTAGATATTCCGATGAATTATGATTTCCCAATGGGATAGCCCCAAGGAGTCACAAACTGAGGGATTAATCAAGAAGGTTCTGGGAGGGGCATAGTCACCCTGAGCCTGCTCCTAACTAATCCCACTGGTACCCAACCAGGGTGCCATTTCTGTCTCCTCTGAGACCAGGTTGGGACTAAACAGCACAAGAAAGAAAGCATCTCTGAGTTTCATTTTCTTCCATAATGGGAAAGAGGGAGGGCAAAATTGCCAGAAGAGTACGAAAGAAAAAGAAAATTGAGGAGCCTAGATTTGAGTCTCTGCGCAGTTCTGCAAGAAAACAAATATCTTTATTGGCTCAGGACAGCCTGCCAATCAGCCACGAAATTGCTGGCTTCTCTTTCCTCCCTGAAGGGCCGCCTGGGCTGCATACAAAAGCTACAGAAGCAACTTCTGGGCTGGGAGAATGAAAGGCCCCTCGCTGCCTCGCCTTGGCTGATTTGCAATGCATTGCTTCAGCATAATTTCTCAACTCTGCATCCGCACAAAGGCTACTCTGTCGCTCTTTTCGAGTTTAATAATTTCTATTTCCTACACCTTGCATCCATAATGCAGCCTCCCAACACGGGCAGGACCATGAACCATCCTTCTGTCAGGGCCCCAGGAAGTAGGGAGGGGAAGTCAGTTAGTAAACAAGTGAACCAGTTCAGGCAGGTAACCCTACCTCTTCCAAATGTCCTACCTCTTTATCTCCCTATAACAGGTGGTTCTTTGAAAAGTGCATGGGCTCTGGGGTTAGAGGATGCGTAAAATTCCTATTGTTGGGCTTGCTCCCTGTAATGCTGCGCAAGTCACAACTTCTCTGGGACTCAGTTTTCTCATCTGTAAAATAAGGGCTGGTATTGGACAGTCATTTCCTGCTCTAAATCTGTGTGATGTGGTAAAACCCAAACATTTTCCTTTTGTACTTCAGTCATTTTTCCATGGTGTCCAACTCTTTGTGACTCTGTAGTTTTCTTGACAGAGATACTGGAGTGCCTTTCTTCTGTAGCTCATTATACAGATGAGGCAACTGAGGCAAACACATGAAGTGACTTGCCCAGAGTCATACAGCTAGATATAATTGAACTCAGGAAGTTGAGTCTTCCAGACCCCGGGCCCAACACTTTATACCCTGTACCACCTAGCTATCCCAAAACATTCCCCTAGACCCTGTAATAATGCTGTTCCATTTCATAAAGGGTAGAATTTATTTTGAGATGCGTTAGTCTCCCTTCCACAGGATGAGAGAAGATGCTTCAGTGCATTATAATTATGAGACATGGTTGGTCCCCAAGGATGCAAGAGGAAACCAGTCTGGAATATCGATACTACTATAATCTTTGGCACTTCGTGTATACTCTTCTTTGTACGTATTCTGGCATGTTGGCGTGAAGAAGACCTGAATTCAAATCCGTCCTCAGACACTTACTAGACCAGTGGACCCCAAGCAAGGCATTTAATCTTTTTATACCTTAGTTTCCTCATCTATAAAATAGGAATAATGGCTGTCATGAGGATCAAATGAATAGCACCGTATAAATGCATGTTAGCTGTTCTTTTTATTTTATTTTCAATCACAGAAAGGGTCCATCTTTTTTCTTCTCAGGATTCCACATTCCTTCCTGGCCATTTCCAATACTATTGTCTACTTCTCCATCCCCCTCCCATCTTTCTAGCTCCTCTCTTCCTTTGAAAGTAATATCCTTGAAGGTAGAGACTGCCTTTGTTTGCTTTGTTTTTGTTTCCAGAACAGAATAATTGCTTAATAACTTTTTTTCATTTTCTTTCCTTTGAGAATTATAACTCATTTCTATAGAAGTTTAAATTTACAAAAAGAAAAACATTCATTACAAGAATCTGAACAGGTAGGTAGCACACATATTATTCTCTCCGTTTTAGAGTTGAGGGAATTAAGCCATAGAGCAGGGTCAGCTACTTGTATCTATATTCCAACGGTTAGGAAGGAAGAGGCAGAGCCAGAATTCAGGTCTCCAGAGTCTAAAACCAGTATATTTTCTCAAGGCATCATGCCCTGTCTTGTTGAAATCAAGACTTTTTTTTTTTGAGGTAATTAGGGTTAAGTGATTGACCCAAAGTCACACAGTTAGTATCTGAGGTCAAATTTGAACTCATGTCCTCCTGACTCTAGGGCTAGTGCTCTGTCTACTCTGCCACCTTTCAAAATTCAGCTTGCAAGCCAAACAAAGGCTTCCTTGATTGCACGGCCCAGTGCTCTCTCCCTCCTGTGGGCTTAGAATCTGCTCCATTCATGGGTACTTAACACATGCTGCCTTGTCTTCTCCTTCTAGGTTCGTATGAGTCATCTCTCAGCTGGATGGCAAGCTCCATGAGAGCAGAAATCAGATCTTAGACCTCCAGGCATTGGCCACAGTGCCTGACCCCATAATCTGCCACTCAGCGAATATTTGTTGATTGATTTCTATGCCAGTTTGATGCTGATAACAGTTGTCTATTGATCCTGATACCTTTCCATGTGCCCATCAATTCAGCTCAACAAACACGGCTCCAGGGAAGGCTGCGAATGAACAAAGAAGAGTAAGGTCTAAGAATTTCAATTGATTTAAACAACATGAAGTGCCTACTATGTGGCACGGCATCATGCTCCAGGGAGGACAAGGACAAGATTGGAACAGATCTTTCATTCATCTGGAGGAGGGGTACAGCAGACAGAGAGGTAAGTAGAATACAAGGTGATTTAAGAAGTGAATGAACTCTAACCATTGGAGAGGAGTTTCAGTCATTTTTATGTCCAACTCTTCATGACCCCATCTGGGGTTTCTTGGCAAAGATAATGGAGTGGTTTGCCATTTCTTTCTCCAGCTCATTTTTACAGATGAAGAAACTGAGGCAAACAGGATGGAGTGACTTGCCCAGGGTCACAAAGCTTGTAAGTGTCTAAGGCTAGATCTGGATTCAGGAAGATGAGTCTTCCTGACTTCAAGCCTGGCTCTCTATCCACTTCACTATCTATCTGTCCAGGAGAGGAATGTAGATCAGGGAAAAAGGAATGACAGTTCTGTGCCTTAGAAGTGCTATTTAGTTGGGAGGAAAGAAGGGGAAGGAATAAGGATTTATATTATACCTACTATGTGCTAGACACCATGTTAAGCACTTGACAAATATATCTCATCTGATACTCACAGGAACCCTGGAAAGTGGGTGCTAGAATTATCTTCACATTACAGCTGATGAAACTGAGGCTGATCGAAGTTAAGTGTCTTGCTAAGGTCACACAGTAAATGTCTGAGGCTGGATTTGAACTCAGGTCTTCCTTACTCCAGGCCAAGTGCTCTATCCATTGTGAAACCATAGCTGACAACTGTGTGTAGGATGAACTACAGAAAGGGAAAGGCTGGAAGCAAGGACACCAATTAGGAAGTCATTACAGTGGTCAAGTCAGGAGAAGGGATAAAGATCAAAGCCAGTGAGGTGGCCTTATAAGTGGAGAGAAGGGGACTGATGTAAGAGGAATCCTATGGTGATGGGATCGGGCAGCTAGGTGCAGATCACCTGGGCCTGGAGTCAGGAAGATCTGAGTTTAAATCCAGCCACAGACACTTCCTAGATGTGTGACCCTGGGCAAGTCACTTAACTCTGTTTACCTTCGTTTCTTGATCTATAAAATGGGTAGGAGAAGAAAATGGCAAACCACTCCAGTATTTTTGCTAAGGAAACACCAAATGGGGTTATGAAGAGTCAGATACAATGATGGTGATTGGATAGGAGGTGACCCTTGTCAATTGGGTGGAACTGACCTCTAAACAGCAGACTGCCAAAGCCAAACAAAGCATGCCAGAGACAGGAGAGTCAGGATCACACAGATAATTTCCAAGTGAGGGAAATGGCTTACAAACAAGGACAAGACTTTCCAGGGCCCTGCCTCTAGTGGGGGAGTCAGAGTCCACGTGGGGAGATCTTGATACTTATACCAATGGCTTCACAGAGAGTCGTAGCCCTGGAAATGAGGGGTAATAGCAACAATGAGACAATTTTGATCCATAGTTGGGTTTCATGACCAGAACATGGATACAGCAGGTGCTTATCTGAGCTCAGAGAAGCCCTGGTATTGGTCAAAGCATTACAATACTTACAGGAAACAATTCTGGAATTTTGCTGTGGCTGAGATCATCCAGAGGTGAGCTCAAGGCAAAGCTTGGTGCTGGGCTCTGGAAAACAGGGTATCTCCTAATATCTTGACACCCTAAAGTGGTGAAACTGAGTAATGGTGCCTTTAACAGACTGGGTGATTGGTGCCTATTGATTTCACCTTTGTAACATCTCTTGAACATGTCCCTCTTCTCTCCTCTGACACCGTCCCCACTCTGGAGACGGCCCTCATTATGCCTGGACTGTTTCAGGAGCCTACTTGTGAGTCTGCCTACCTCAAGGCTCTCCCTACTTCAATCTATCCTCCATTCAGCCATCAAAGTGATTTTTCTTAAAGTGAAGGTGCAACCATGTCACAGCCCTCTTCCCTTACTCAGTAAACTCCAGTGACTCCCTGCTGCTTTTAGGATCATATCCAAAATTTTCTGTTTGGTGTTCAAAGCCCTTCCTTACCCAGCCCCCTCCTACCTTTCCACATCTTATATATTACTCCCTGACTCATACTCTTCTGTCCAATGACACTGACCTGCTGGCTCTTTAGACAATAAGACATGCCATCTCTCCACTCTAGGCTTTTTTTTGGGGGGGGGCTGTTTCCTATACTTGGAATGTTATTTCTGCTATGATCAACTACTGACTTCTCTTACTTTCTTTAGGTCCCAAATAAAATTTGATATTCTAGTGCTCTCCCTCTATTAATTACTTGATATTTATCCTGTACATAGTTTGTTTGCATATATTTGTTTTCTCCTCCATTAGACTGTGAGTTCCTTGAGGGCAGGAATTGTCTTTTGCCTCTTTTTATATCCCCAATACTTAGCATAGTGCCTGACACTCAGCAGGAGTTTAATATTTTTTGGTTGAGTGATTGATTGAACTCGGGAAGAAAATATCAGCTGTAAGGAAGCTGAATTCTGTTTTGGTCATCTTGAGTTTGAGAGGTAGATAGTACATCCAGATGGAAATGTCCAGCAGGAAATTGGCAATGTGGACCTAGAGATCAAGAGAGAGGAAGGCTCAACATAGCCATTTGTTATACATCCACATGAAGAGATAATTGAACCCATGGGAGCCTATAGAGGGAGGAAAGATCCCAGAACTGGCAGTTCCCCTTCAGGAACAAGATTCGGCTAGTACTTCAGCAGAAGAGGCCAAGAAGGAATGGACAGACAGATGAGGAGAGAAACAGAAGAGGACAAGTATCCGAAAAGCCAGGGGACAAAGGGGTGTGCAAGATCTATCTGGGAAGACAGCCATGCCAAAAGCTTTAGGAAACTTTAAGAGAATGAAGACTGAGAAAAGGCCATCGGTGTAGTAGTTAAGAAATGACTAGTAATCATGGAGAGAACAGTTTCAGTCAAGCAATGGGGTCAGAAACCAGATTGAGAAGTGAGTGGGTAGTGAAGAAGTAAAGACAGCAAGTGTAAATAATTATTTCTAGGAATTTTCCAGTGAAAGAAGGCTAGCTCAAGGGTATGGTATGGTCATTGCAGGTTTTTTAAAGACTGGAGAGATCTGGGCATGTTTGTAGGTTGACTAGGAGAAGTGGATGAGGTTAAAGATGAGAACAAAAGGAAGAAAGTAAGGAGTGTGAAGTAAGACAAAAGTAGAAGGAGTCAGCCTCTGTAAAGAGAAAAGCCACTGCTCCTTAGAGAATGGACAAAAGGAGAAGCAGAGGAAGGTATGAAGGGATCTTGAGGCACAGAAGTGGGGGGGGGGTAGAGGGAACTCTTTCTGATGGTTTCAGCTTTCTCTATAAAGTAAGAGAAAAGTCAGGAGTTGAGAGATGGGTGAGTGGGAGGGGTTTTGTAGGCTTGAGAAGAGAGGAGAAAATTTGGAACAAGTGGTAAAGGCAAGTGTGAGGGAGTCAGTCAAGGAAAGATAATCCTTGCAGGAGAATCCTGGCCCTCCTCCTTGCAGAAGACATTGAGAATGGCCCCAGACAATTAAAAACTAATGAGGTGATAAAGGCCTTGGGGACTGTGATGGAATCTGAGAACTACTAGCTGATAGAACGTCAATGAAGAGAAAAAGTGTGAATGTATAAGAACAAAATGGGTCCTCGGCAGATGTGAACTACTATCTTTTGACTTGGCAGGCTACCCAAACTTCCCTCCTCCAGTTGGCTCCTTCATTCACACCTTTTCTCTTCTTTCACACCTTTTCTTTCATTGACTGGGAGGACTGATGCGACATCACCACCATCCCTCTCTACCAACAGTGTTGGATCCCTTGAAAGCCTTTCTTTTTTTTAAGTCGATTCATTTTCAGCCAGGCTTGAAGTTTTGAAATATATAGTGAGTGCCTTGGATTTGAAGTTGGTGAATCTGGATTCAATTTGCATGACCTTAAGTAAATCTTTTAACCTACAGGAACCCATGTTTCCTCATTGGGAAAATTGCCCCCATCCTGCCCTCATCACCAGGCTATATTGATGAAAGCATCCTCTGCTCTCCACACTATTCTTCACATAACCACCAAAATAATCTTATTAAGGCATAAGTCTAGTATATCACTCCTCTACTGGAAAACTTCCAATGGTTCCCTATTGCCTGATGACCTCACTGGCTTCCATGGGTTCAATGATTGTTTCTATATAGATGACTCCCAAATCTACATATCCAGCTCTCATTTCTCTCCTGGTTGCCAGTCTCCCATCATCAGCTAACTGCCTGTTGGACATTCCCGTTTGGATATCTTCTAAGGATCTCAAATTCAACTCATTATCTTTTCTCCCAAACTCAATCCTTTTATTGGTTTCCCTATTTGTACAATCCTCAATCACCCAACTTCATAACGCTGTCATAATTAATTTCTTATTTGTCTTTCTTCCCAAGTCCAGTTGTGAAGTCTTGTCACCTATTTCCAGATATTTCACATTCGTTGTCTTCTCTCCATTCAGTTACCAACCTAGTTCATGCCTTTAGGACTTCTTAATGAAAACTATTGATAATAATAGATGCTTCCAATCTGTATCTCCCTTTTCCATTACATGTTTCACATAGCTGCCATATGGCTCAAATATAGGTCTGACCATGTCACTTTCTTGCTCAAGTAAATTCAGTGATACCCTATTTTTTCTGAGAAAAAAAAATTGTTGTTCACTTGTGCCTGACTCTTTGTGACCCCATTTGGGTTTTCTTGGCAGAGATATGGGAAGTTGTTTGCCACTTCCTTCTCCAGCTCATTTTACAGATGAGGAAACTAAGGCAAACAGGGTGAAGTGACTTGACCAGGGTCACGCAGCTAGAAAGTGTCTGAGACCATATCTGAACTCAAGAAGATTCATCTTCCTCATCCCAGACCCAGTGCACTATCCACTGCATCACCTACCTGCCTCAGGAAAAATGACAAATCACTTGGCATGTGCCAAACACTGTGTTAAAAGTTGAGGGTACAAACAGAAGAAACAAGACAGTCTCTGCTCTCAAGGAGCTCACACTCCAATTGAGGGAGACAACACACATAAGAGCTGTTTCAGGGCAGATGGCAAGACCCAGAGGACCTTGGGTTGCAGTGGCAGGGCTCATAGTAAAATCTAGTGCTTCTTCATCTTTCTGAAGGTTAGTGACTCCCAGCTCATTCATCCAAGCTGTGTAAACAGCCATGTTTTTCTTTTTGCCTAGTGGCTATGATGAGGTTAGAGAGGCCTAGGAGGAGGAGGGTCATTGGATGTAGGAAGGGGAAGAAGGGTGCTCTCATGGGCATCTCTTCCTGTCTGGCTTCCCTGGATTAAGTCTGGGAGGGGCTACTGTGTTTGGATTCCTCCTTTGCCACGTCACTCTGTCTTTTATCACACTTGTTACTGTTCACCCTTCATTCTTGAACAGGACCAGTAACATCATGAAGGTGATGTCTTGACTTGTGTGTGAATTGTATTCAAGTAATGCAGAACTATGAAAAGTTATCAGTCTTATTCTCCCTTGTGTTTAAGTCACATTCCTTAGTAAATTATCTGAGGACAGGAACCATGTTCTATCCATTTTTGTGTCCTCTCAACCCTACTCCACCTTCATGATAGGGATTTGTATACAGTAAGTACTTAATAAATATCAACAGCTCAGGTGCTTTTTGTTTGGCTTCTGCTCCTTTGTCTTTCAATAGACCAAGGACACTGGTCTTGGCCATTGGAAGAAGTCTCTTTTGGCAGCTTTCTTGATGTGCTCTACCCAGAAGCAAAGAATCACTTGGGCCCTCTAAAGTAGTCTACAAAGTGGGACCAGAGACCCTTGGAAGCATAGAGGCTGAGACCAAAGAATGATCAATCAATCAGATAGATGGAAAGATGGATCAAATCCCATCGTCCCTCAAAAATCCAATCATGGGACTTGTCTCCAGCATGATCACACCTATCTTTCTCTCTCAAGACATCCCACCCATTCTATCCTCTCCACCTGTGTGAGCTCCCATCTTCTCTTCTGAGCCCAACATCTCAGTCCTTCAGGGAAGTTAACATAAGTTTCTGTCAACTGGTTACAGCATAACCACAACTAGTGACTCACAACAGCAACTGCAAAGGAACCTGGGAGAATTCCAAGACCTCAGCTCTACCCAGTCTAGAATACTCACTTTCTGCCTCCCATACCATCCTGTACTCTCTCAGGCAATACTATGAAGGCAATATCTTCAATCTGGAGCAGCTGGTAAGAACACTGACTATCCTCTTTTCTTTTCAGATAGGACAGAATACATCCCATTAAAATGAGAAGGCATGGATGAGTTGTGATTTATATCATAGGCTCCATTACATCATCTCCCACCCCCTCAAAACTTCCTCTCCTCCTTCCAATTCTTTGATCTCTGTAAAAGGCACCAACATCTTTCCTTCCAGTTACTCAGTTCATAGCCTTGATGTCATCTTCCAGCTTTTCCCTCTCCCTCACCCCCCACATCCAATCAGTTATTAAATCTTGTCATTTCTACTTTGACAACATCTCTCCCATCTGTCTCCTCTCACCAGCACTCTAGTTCAGGACTTTATCACCTCTCTCCTGAATTATTGAAACAGTTTCTTTTTGGGTCTCTTTCTCTAAAGTCTTTTCCCACTCCAAATATTATCTCAACTTGATTTCATCCTTTTAAGATTTCCATTTTTGTCTGTTTTGTAATAGACATAATTATTAGCAGAATATTACATATATATGTGTATAAATAGGTAAACATAGATTTATTTTACCTTCAGGGCATAGGTAGATAGAATAGGAGAACTACTATTAATTCATTAAGTACAGAGTGAAAGTAAAAATTAAAACAAAATAGAAGACAACAGTCAAGGCACTGGGGTAGGTGCAAGGGACTCAAACAGGGAAAAACATCACCTTTTCCTTACAATCTACTAGGGGATAGGCGTGCTCATGTTGGAGGTAAGTCCCATGATTAGGTTATTGAGGGAGGATGGAATTTGACCCATCTTTTCACCCATCTGATTGGTTGATCACCCTTTGGGCTCAGCCTCTATGCTCCCAAGTGTCTCTGATCCCATTTTGGAGACTGCTCTAGAAGGCCTGAAGAGTGCTTTGCTGCTGCACATTAGGAAATTTAACAAACTGGACCTCTTCCAATGGTTAAGACCAGAGTCCTGAGTCTATTAAAAAACAAAGGAGTGAAGCCAAACAAAAAACACCTGAGTTATTGATATTTATTGAGTCTAAATATAGACTGTATTGAGGATACATTCCCCCTTAAATTTTACTGATAGGTGTGTGTGATCCAAACAGTTTGGAGATCACTTTTCTAGAACCCTGCCCTTCTTCTTGTGGCTAAGAGGGAGGAGGTGTGTATCTAAGAGGACTGTGTAGAGGAGAAAATCGATTCTCCTTGGAACTTCAGGCCCCCATCATTGGCCAAGAGAGCTAAGAGCAAATGTTCTGACAAGCCTCTCCTCTCCTCTTCAGTGGAACACCTCCCTTCACCCTTGGCCAAGTGGCCCACAGATAAATAATTCAGTCCCAGAAAGGCTGCCTCCCTGCTGCCTATCCTGGGGATTTAGTGCACACATCGCTCATGTTCCCTGCACTGCCACAAGAAAAATTACAAATTGATCCAAAGGACCAAGCTCCAGCTCATACTTCTCGGCACTGCCTCCACTTCTTTTTCTCTAAGTAATGACTGAGCCTGTGACGGGAAGGATTTAGGCTGGGTGCAAAAGGATGGGGCTTTTAAGCAAAACAGCTCAGGGAAGGAGAACTAACTGGACCTTGGTAAACTTGTAGACAGATGGACAGACTGTCCATGGTCACCAGAAAGGAACTAGAATC
This sequence comes from Potorous gilbertii, assembly GCA_028658325.1. NCBI lineage: Eukaryota > Metazoa > Chordata > Mammalia > Diprotodontia > Potoroidae > Potorous > Potorous gilbertii. The sequence continues at coordinate 108,992,018 of CM053771.1, forward strand.
TTGAGGCCTAGAAGTAAGGGACTTTACCAGACTCTGTAGGGAATAAAGAGTACTGATTAGCTCTGAGAAGACTGACAAATTCTCTTCAACATATGCATGGCCTAGAGACCATAAGAGAACCCTGCCAGGCTTACACCTTAATGGGCTAGGCAGCAGAGCTGCAATTAATTCATTAAGTACAGATTTAAAGTAAAAATTGAAAACAAAAGACCATGTGCAGTGCACTGTGGTAGGTGCTAAGGACATAAACATGAAAAAACATAGTCTTTGCCCTCATGGAATGTGCAATCTACTAGGGGAGAAAAGTCAGAAATAGCAACAAGATACAAATAACTATTCTATATGGTAGAATATGAAAGCAGAAGTAGTAGAAAGAGCCCTAAGAGTGGAACAAGGAAGTTAGGGTCTAGTCCTGTCTAGTCTTGACTATGTGATCAATCAATCAAACATTTAAGAAGTATCCATTATGTGCTGGGCACTGTACTGGAGAATTTAAAGACAAAACCAAATCTAATCTCAAGATATTTAAATTCCTTCTGGGGAGATAGCATAGGTATATACTTACATATGCATATGTATACAGGTCAGTTTTGGGAGGGATGAGTGCGGGACTGGGAGGATCAAAAAAGCCTTCATGTTGAAAGTGGTGCTTGAGTAGAGTCTTGAAGGAAGGAAAACATCCTAAGAGGCAACAGTGAACAAGGGGCATATTCCAGCCATAGTAAACAATCAAAACAAAGGCAAAAGCAGGAGAGATGGAACACAATGTTGGCAAAATAGCCAAGAAGACCAGTTGGGATGGATTGTAGTGTTAGAAGTGGAGTGATTTAAAGACTAAAAACTAAACAGAGTTCCTATTTTATCCTTGAAATAGTAGGGAGCCCCTGGAGTTTACTGAGAAGAGTAGTGACTTGATCACATCGGAGCTTAAAGAATCTCTCTCAGTTTCATTTTCCTCATCTGTAAAATGGACAGGTTAAACTAGATAACCTCCAAGTTTTCTCCAAGCACAAACTCTATGGTCCTGTGATGATTAAGTGAACAAGAATAAGAACCCCTGTCTCTCATGGTTGTTGTAAAGATAGAATGGAATAATCTTTGAAAGTACTTTAGGACCCTTAAAGTATTATATAAATGCTAGTGATGATGACGGTGATATTGATGATGATGGACTTACTATGTTTCAGCCACTGTGCCAGGCACTAGACATGCAAGTACAAACGATAAGACAGTTCCTAATCACAACAAACACATTCTAATGGATCTCCAAAAGTACAATAGGAGAATTACAATGTGCTCCCTCCATTCCAAAAAGAGCAAGTTCACTTCTGACTTGGGGCTCAGGGACATATTTATTGGTAGAGGTAAGATTGAATTTTGGTGGCATTTGAGCTGGGTCTTAAAATACTAGCAGAAACTAGACAAGAGAAACCAGGGGGAGGGGGGAAGAATTCTAATTAGAAGAAACAACATGTGCAAAAGAGTGGAGGCAGGAAATCTTGGAGTCTGTTTAGAGAACAGTAGGACCTCCAACCCACCACCTCACCAAGATAGCCTGTCAGTTGGTTTTCCAGACAAAGGAGAATACACATGCATTTTCCAAATAATGCTCAACATGCTTTCTTGACTCCAATGTGACCCATCCTTCTGTCTGTCCACTTTTGTTATAAATGACCCTGACTACCTCCCTCCACACTATTGAGTCAGAGATTCAGACAGCGTCCATGTCAAGAGACACTTTCATCCACCCCAGTCGGTTCATTCTCCATGACGCTTGCAATTTCCCTGCTCTAGGGGTCAAGTCTCCAGTGTGCCCTCCCAGAGTAATTGTGAAATTATTATGGTTGGTGATTTTAATTTAAATTGGATGGAGAAATGTCATACTGCGGTCGACTCATTTGCTATGGATTTTCACTTAACCAAATTGATTAGTCAACCAACTAGACTTAACTTGAGAGTTGTAATCATTCATTATTAGATCTCATTTTTTCCTGCTGCTCCTAGATGATGTAGAGAGATTAAAACTATAGCAGAAACTTCAGCAATGTTCTGTCCTGAAAGAGGTAGAAACTGTCTGGAAGCCAAAAAAATAAAATAAAATAAAAAAAGGTGAAATCGTTATTGAAAGTCTGTGGGTGGAGGCTGAAATCCATCTGTCCATTGGGGAAAAAAACACCATGAAATCTGGAGTCAGAAAACTGGGTTTGTCACCTTTGTGACCTTGAACAAGTCCTTTTTTCTTTTTTTTTTATCATCTCTGAGCCTTTGCTTTCCTCATCTGTAAAATAAGAGTTTGGACAAGATTTCCTCTAAGGTCCTTTTGATCTTTACATCCTAGGATCCTATCATCCCTTGCCCTACACCTTCCATCTCTGTGCCTCTGCTCCTGTTGTTTTCGATAAAAAAAAAATAGACAAAAATACACTAGATAGGGGGGTTCACTCAACCAGATTACCTCTTTCTAGAGTTGTAGGCTGCTATGGAGTTTACTGAGTTTGGGACGGGCTTGTTTTTTGGGGAGGAAGGGGATTGGAGATTACTTCATAGATATTAAGTTGGAAGGAACCTCAGAGTTCATCTACTCTAACTTCCTCATTTTGTAGATTAGGAAATTGAGGCCCATGGAGAGATCAAGTGACTTCCCAGGGTCATATACATAGTAAGGATCAGAAGGATTTTTGGCCCAAATCCAGATCTGTATCTGGCCCTAGTACAGGACTCTCTTTAAAATGAGGGGGCTTGATATTCCTTCTAGCTTTGATAAAAAAAAAAAACTGAGATACTCTTGAGTCTATCCTTACTCAAAGCTGGTCTCTATGGTATGAATCCAAATGATCAGGAGAACCCTAGGAAATGAGAGAGAAGTCAGTCACTCCCTCCCTGTATACTTGCAACTCTGCATTCTGCATACCCCATGAGGACTATTCATTAACAAGGGCAGGAAACACCTAAAATGTGCTACTGCTTCATGTCAACTCATTCAGATAATTAGAAAGTGTGATAATTCATTCCCAATCACTTGATTTAATACCAGGGTTATTTCCTTAACTGGTTAGAGAGAGGTCACATCTTAAGGTATTTTCAATTGTATCCCCCTTTCGGAAAGAGCACTAGGGGAAGCCGTCATATGATGACGAAGACGATAACATTGAGCATAGGGTCATAGGTTTAGAGCTAGAAGTGACCTTCGATATTCTACTTAATTTTTACCAAAAAAAAAAAAAGAAAGGAAAGAAGAAAGAAAGAAAAGGAAAGAAGGAAAAAAGAAAGAAAAGGAAGGAAGAAAAGGAAGGAAGGAAGAAGAAAAGGAAAAAAGGAAGAAAAGAAGGGAGGAAGAAAGAAGGAAAGAAGAAGAGGAAGAAGGGAAAGGAGGAAGGGAGGGAGGGAGGGAGGGAGGAAGGAAGGAAGAAACTAAGGCTCAAATAGGTGATAGATGTGCTTGCATTCCCACAGCTCATAAGGGCTCCAAGCCCAACGTTATTTTTATTGTACTGCTATCTCCATTCTGTAGTTTTGCCTTTCATAAAACACAAAGAGAAAAACTTTCTAAGTAAATCATGGACAAGTTACTTCATCTCCCCAAGCTTTAGACGCCTCACCTGTCAAAGGTTGATGTCACCTATACTACTCAACCCATAAGGTTGTCCTGATCCTCAAATGAATGGATGAATAAACGGAAAAGCATTTATTAAGCACTTAGTATGTGCCAAGCACAAAATGTCTGCAAATCATTGGACAAATTTTAAAACAACATATAAATGTCTATCACTATTTTTATTGTTCATACCACTTTAAAAATAAATTAGCATACTTTGAATGCCAGGAGATTGCATTCTTCAGAGAAGGAAGGTCTTTATTTCCTGATAAATCAAATCCCACATATTATGAAGGCTCAAAGCCTCTGGTGGACCATCAGTAACACAGAAGGAGCACCACATTTTTTGAATCTGCAAATGAGGAAAAGAATGCCCAGCCTCCTCCTTTCTTCCTTGCCCTTTTGTTCTGCCTCCTTCTGCATGCCTCAGTCCCTGGGACCTTCCTGTCTTCCTTTTCTTTCTCCCCTTCACTCTCTACCATGGCCCAAGTTTCCTGAGCATCTCTTCACATATGAACTGTATCATCTCATCATCCCATTCTTACAGCTGTTTCGTTGCCCTCCTCTGTTCTTGCCTGCTCCCTTCTTGTGCCCACACCTGGTTGATTGACAAATGCCACCTGACTGCCCCCAAACTGCTGTCATTTTGGTAGGCATAAGGTGGTGGGGGAACAAAGACTTTATTCAAACTCTCACACACTAAGGTTTCCAAAAAGCTTTTAACAGAGGCCATCATTTCCCTCCAAGAATCAATGCATTTTAATTCACAGGGAGATATTTGTCTGCCTCTCCCTTCCTTTGAGGAGTGGAGACACATTTAACAAAACAAACCAGCCTCGCGCGGAGGCAAACGCAGCTTCTTCGCCCTGAAATTACTGGAAGTTCATTTTCAAAAGCCGTCCCATTTTCTGGGAATCAATGCATATCAACTAAAATCAATAGCTTCTCCGTGTGGCTGGGCTGAGACACCAAACTGATCTAGCGCTCTACTGCATTTGTATCCAAATCTAGACATTCTCAACAAGTCAATGAATTTAAGCGTCTGCCAGTGTCTTTTCACTTAAAACTAATCTGTTTGCTGATCGGACTGTACATTTCCAGGGAGCGTTGTAATGTACTCTGTGTATTTACCAGATTCAATGTACATTAACTCAAATCAAAATATTTCCACTTAACTTACAATCGAGTTTGCCCCAACTTCAGTGAAGCACATAGGAATTAGCTCCAACCAATCAATGTGTCAGGCTAGCCTCCATGTTTCCCCTCCCTCTGGCAGGGTATAATGGTATCTCTGCCAATCTATCCCCTGGAAGCAAGAGTGTTAGAGATGAGAGATATGTTGACTGACAAACATGGTGGTACCATGTTAAGAATGCTGGATTTGGAGTCAGAGAAGTTGGGTTCATCTCCCACACTAAATGCCCACACTTAATGCCTGTGTGACCTAAGTCTTTTAATCTCTCTGGGCCTCTGTTTCCTCGTCTTTAAAATGAGTAGATTTCTAGCTCCAAATCTATTATCCTAGGAGTATTGTTCAATAGAAGTGCCTTACACAAAGTAGAAATTGAAAATATTTGTTGAATTGGATTGGTTTGGACTGGATGAAGCTAGGCATGTAGGATGGAGCCGCAACTCAGAGGTTATGTAAGTAAGGACAGAAGATCAGCAATTCTGTTCTTATAACTCCAAGGGGAAAGAACTCCCAGTCCTATGCTTCACTCTTGGTTGGCGCAAGGTCTAGTGAAAAATGAATTAAGTGAACCATCAACAAATACTGAATGAGTGCCACTATGGTAAAAATATTGTACAAGTTGTTGGTCTAGAGATGGAGAAGATTGGAGGGGGGAATCTAGAATCGGAGTTCTTAACATCGTTTCATGGACCCGAGGGCAGACTGGTGGAGTTTATCGAGTTCTTCTCAGAATAATATTTTTAAATGAATGAAATAAAATACATAAGAGCACAAAGGAAATCATGTTGAAATATAGTTACCAAAATGTTAAAAAAAAATAAAAGTTCACAGACCACAGGTTAAGAACTCCTAATTCTAGAGGGTTATAGATACAGGCTGTCCTCGAGGTGTTTACAGACTAGTTGGCACAGTGAGGCATAGGGATATTAAAAGATACTGCTTATTGCCTTGTATTTCTATGTAAGCACCAAATGAGGGCAAAGTCCTATAGGTCAGAGGGACAAGGAACTTGTGGATTGGAATTATCCAGGAAGCCTTCATGGAGGCAGTGGAATGTGAACCATTTCTGGAAGGATAGAATTCTCACAAGTAATGAGGAAGTAGGAAGCAAGTGAAAAGCAGAGCAAACATAGGGAGGTGGAGTCACAAATGGTGTTTCTTGGGGATCCAGTGATGACATCAGCTCAAGGTAAGAGTTATGGGAAGTTTGGAGTGGTGTAGCCAAAAGATAGTATAGATAGCACCACAAATAACAGATTTGAAATCAGGGTTCAAATCTGTTACCCATTCCTACTAGCAATAGGCTCAAGGGCAAATTATCCTCGGCCTCAGTTTCTTTATCTGAAAAATGAGGGCAATATATTTGTCTTACCCACCCCTCAGAGTTCTTGTAAAGAAACTAATCTGTAGTTGGGAAAGGTAGGCTAGGGCCAGATCCTGAAGGGCTCCCAGAGCTAAGCTAAAGACCTCAGGATTTTCCCAGAGGCTCTGAAGGATTTCATCAGTTCAGCCTTCCAGGAAAAGAGAGAGTAAGAAATTTCTGCCACTCCCTACGTGAAAGTCAACTCAGGCTCTCTTCTGACCAGGTGAGTTCCCTTTCTGTTTTCCCCAGGGCCAGTCCAGGGCATTGACTTCAGCCTCTAAGAAAGCTGGCAAGGGAGGCCATGGTCCCCCAGCTCTGAGGAGCCTTGCAGCATCACCATGGTGACACTCCCATCCTTTGCCAGTCTCACAAAAGGGTATTCTGGCTCCTCAGCTCACCTGGGACTCAGAGTTAATGAGGAGGTGGTAAAACTGTTTCATTTTCTCTCTCCCTCTGGCTCTCTCTCAAAAGAAAGGCAATTTACTCAGTCTAACAAACCTAAATATGCCCATCCACCCACCTCTATCCTGGAAAACAACAATCATGCCCTCCTAGAGTGCCCCAGGGTAAGGGCATAAGGAAAAGGGAGACTTCTGGACTGGGAAGGCATATTTGGTCTTTGGTCAGTGAAAGGTGGAATCAATAGGGAGCTAAGAGATCTCTCCCCTTTTGCTTCATCCACATGGAGGGCCAGAGATTGGAGGCTCAGAGGAGGAAGAAAGAAGCAGAGATTCAAAAGAAGGTGGACATACATCGAGATCCAAAGATACTATAATTTCTAAGTCTGATACTAAGGGTCCTTCCCCTTTGGAGAAAGCAATGCACTCAAGCATGAACTCACCAGTTTTTCTCACCCCCAGTACTTCAGCCAGTTGAGTATCATGACCACACGCCCCACTTACCCCAAACTAACTAGCCCAGGAAGTGTATGTAGGCGAAATGACATCTGTGATACATTCTAGGAGAAAAGAACCCATGTTGAGGTACAGGAAGAATAGAAGGGAGAAGAATTGCTGGGACACCCTAGAAGTATTGAAATGGAAGCCAGTTGGAGGATGGGGTGAGGGAAGAGGTGTCAGGAAGTGGAAGGAGAAAAGTGGTGCTTCTGAGTTAGAAAGGCAAGGGAGAGTGGGAGCATCTCCAGAATGAAATCTTCACACATGCATTGTCGTTCTCCTTGCAGAGGAGTGAGAAGAGGGGAGGGGGCGAGGAGGGTGGCGCAGAGCGGGAGAGGTGAGAAAACCAGCATCTTCAGACCTGCCCAGCACGGCTGGCTTCTCTGCTGTGTGTGGTACATCATCTCACAGTCATTAGACCAAACCCACAGGAAGGATGGAAGCTAGTACACCCCCAGTGGCAGGATAATTAGGAGTGTGTGTGTGTGTGTGTGTGTGTGTGTGTGTGTGTGCGTGTGTATGTGTAAGTGTACTCATGCGTGAGTGCATATCCATGCATTTGGGAGAGATGGCTCCTGGCATGACATTACCCATCTGCTTCCCCTATCAAAAAAAAAACAACCCAAACCTTTCTAGGGAATTCAGGGCATGCAGTGGTTAGCAAATGAACTAGTACCACCTTCCATACACAAGCCCAGAACTCCTAGCATCCATAGTCACCTGGGCCTAGTTATGTTCACCTCTACTATCCCCACCTGAGGCTTTTCCAAGAAGAATGTAAACTGAGGACTCAGTCAAACTCTCTATCCTTATGTAGCACATTACCCAATGTCATCCTAGGGCATGGAAGAAAGCAACAGCCCTGAATAAAAGGTGGTCTGGAGGTATGTACAAGTGAAGGAAACCCCTAGCACAGTCCTGTACAGATGGATTGCCACTGCAGGAAGAACCCTGTTTTCCACTCCTTGGGCTCCCACAGAGGCTTCTCATGGTTGAAAATTCTGCTTTATTCCAATTGGGCACAAGGCTGGATGGAACAGAGAATCCACAAGAGGACTAGAATGTAGGAGGATTTTGGTTGGACTGTGCAGAAAAGGCTGAATGAGTGCCTCCTTTCTGTCTCCCAAAACTGATGGGCAGGTAAAAAGGAAAGTCCTTGTACAGAGTATCCACAGGGTTGCAAAATGGCATCACTGATGCTTCTAAATAATTCATCTTGCTAGGGAAGTACCAGAGATGTAGTGGAAAGAGCACTGATAAAGTCAAAAGATCTGACTTTTAGTCCTGGCTCTGATGCCTTATAATCTTGTAACCATGATCATTTAATTTCTCTTGGTTTACTCATCCATAAAACAGGAATGTACGAAACATAATATATACAATTTAAAAATATATCCAAGGAACACATTTTGTGTAAAACACAGGAAAATATGAATTATGTTGTTATAGTAAGCCCAGACACCTTGTGGTTCCCACAGGACTTGAGGTCTTCTTATTATTCCTTAGTTTCATGGTGTTGTTTTGAATCAGCAGTTATTCACACCTCTCACCTGAGCCCCCATCCAGTAGATTTGTTTATAGACCAAACCAAATACGTCGTAAGAAATCATCAGTAAATGGTATTTTATGAAAATGGGAAAGCAAAGTATATCATGGACTTTGATATTTGGACACATTTGGCACCCAGACCACATGGCTTCCTCCCTCCAAATGTCTCCTGAGAGCACTTGTCCACTCCTCAATCACACACACACACGCGCACGCATGCACACACGCACGCACACTGTGAATGCACGCAGTCCAAAATCATGGTGTAGGTATCAAAGATAAGAAGTCTTCAATAGAAGTCTTTCTGTGGAGACATTTCCTGTTTTATTTCAATGAAATCATCTATTGTGGAAGCACAGCCCTAGATAAACTCTTTTTCAACACCTAGAGAGTATTGTAGAAAGTGCTACTCTCCGTTCTGCCATCCACACTAGCCTTAGCATGGTCAAGATGCCACCATCTCTTTTCTCTCCCTTTCTCTTTTCTCCTTCTTGTCCTGGGCCATATTTGTTTCCCTCTCAGAAAAAAAAATCCCAAACTTCACCTCACAGATGATACTCATACATAGCATTTGAATCAACTCATGCATAGCATCACAGAGGATCTAGTTCCAAGAATATAATAGCTCTGAAATAAATAGTATCTTAGTATAACGTATTATATACAGCATAGTATGTGTGAGTATAATGTATATTATAGTGATATATTTCCAAAATAGCCAAACAATATAGATTTCATGTCCAGACCCACTTCCTTATAATTACTATCTTGATGAGAACTATTTTTTCTTCTTTTTAGACCTCCATATGGATGTCCCTAAGAGGCAACTCCCTCCTTCCAGTCCATTTCTCTTTCTGTGCCCCAGACTGGAAGGTGACCCTTCAAGAGAATCAAGGTCACCATTAGTCAGAGCTCCTGGTGGTTGCTCCCTGTCCCATCCTCAAAAAAGTGTTGACTATATACATCTACACACCACACACATACACACACACACACACACACACACACACACACATACACACACACACATGCACACAACAGCTCCTAGGGGCAAATATCTCGTGATTCCTTGGGGAAGGAGTTTGGCTATAAACTCAAACCACTGTCTCTACAGCTCTTGGGTGGAAATGTGGGCCTCCAGCCTTGTGGCTGGGCAGAGGGAGCAAGTTCATGAATTTTTCAAGCAGATCAATGCAGGCGGCACCCTGTTGACATAATGACTATGCTAGGCTTGAAGCTGAGCAAGGCTATGGCAGTTGGTCCAAGGCTGGCACAGTTGGTACTGGCTGGGTGAGAGCCGGGCATTATTTATAATTTAGCTTATCATTTGCAGCTCTGGCTGGCTGGTTTAGAGCCATTTGATGTTGGTGTGCCTTTAGAAAGTGGGCGGGGGAGAGAGGGAGGCAGGCCAGCAGAGACCATAAAAAGGCAGAAGAAACAAAAGGAGGTTCGGAGTGGGACTTCAAAAAAGCCAAGTGTTTGAAAAGATCTCTGGTAAGGTTCTGACCTACTTTGCATGCCGATAAGCTATCTCCTTTGCACTGAAAGTGGAAAAAAAATATCCAAAAACCCTTCCAAGTGGTCCAGGCTCAATGGAAGTGTGTCAGGCCGGGCAGTAGCAAAGGGTTTTAGTGCTGCAATCAGAGACCACTTAGGAACAATGATTTGGGTAATTATGAAAGATTTAAGCTTCTGTCTTCCTTCCCAGACTTTTGCAAAGAGATGTGATGGAGCTGCAGAAAGAGAAGGAAAGAGCTAGAGAAAGGGGGAGCCTGATAGCCTGCCCGGACAGCTTTACTATGCAGGAAACTGGACTATACAGGAGGCTGAGAAAGGTTAAATGATTGGATCTGGGTCACACCGCTAAAGAGTAGCACTACTCATGGTCCAGTCAAGCTCTAGAACTTCCAGTACATGGCTGGAAAGATGAACTGCACATATGTGAGCTCTGATGGCACCACATGGGATCCAGGAAGTGGTGACGCTCATTCTGTCCTCTTGGGAGGCTGTAAAACATTGCCTGAGTTGCTATGACCCTTTTTAGCCACCTCCTCCGAAGAACAAAATGTCAGGGCCTTTTCTTGGTTTGGGACAGACCAGGCTGGGGTAGTAAACAAGGTCAACTGAAGCATCCAAGGTGCACCCCCCATCCCAAGCAATCCTCAGAGTATATTGAGGCTGTACCATCCTCTCTCAAGGATCTGCTTGGACCCAGAGGCAGGACCTAACAGCAATCAGTTGAAATGAAAGAAAGATAAATTTTAGCCAAATGTGAGGGGGAAAGTTCTTTATGTAATTATAAGTGACATTTTTAAATTCTTTCACACCACTGCTTACAAAGGTCCAATGGTTCGCTATTGCCCTTAGGATAAAAGAAAGATGCCTCATGGAAAATCATTCATAATCTGGCACTAATATACTCCTCCAGGCTGGCTACACCGTAATTCCTTTCATGTAAGAATATAGATTTGGAACTGGAAAGGAACTGGAAGATTATCTAGTCTAACCCTTCATTTGATAGAAGAGAAAACTAAGCCTAAGAAGTTTAGTGACTTTGTCCAAGTTCACTAAATTAGATTTAAACTCAGTTCCGCTGACTACAAATCTGGGGTTATGCCCATTGCACACTACTGCCTCTCATACTCTACACATGCTCAATTTAGATAGGCCAAAGTGGCCTATCTCTTTTCACTTTCAGGTCTTAGAAGCTCTGTTTTATTCTTTGTCCTTATACTCTAGGGGCCTACCATGGCTTCTGACTCTCAATAGTTTAACAAGCTTAATGAATGCTTGTTTATTGACCTTCCTAACAAATACAGTTACCCTAAAACAGAATGAATTATCAAGGAAATGGGTATTTTACTCACTAGAGGTTTTTTCAGATACATAAGCACTTGCTGGGCATGTTTTGATAGAAATTCGTCTTCAGGTACCGATTGCACAGGGTGACCTCAGTGATCCATTTGAGCTCTGAGATTCTGAAACTGTGACTGTCTACGATTTTGATCAGCACAGATTTTGTTTTTAAGTATCAAGCTGGTTTCCTCCCACTCTTCAGCGTATTCTTGGGCCACTTCAGGAGTATGTTCAAGGAATTCAAACCCTTTTTAATCTCAGCCTGAGCCTCAACATACATAGAAAGGTCAAGCGGTGACTTTAAAAACAATCATATCATGTATTCCAAACAAAAAAGAAATGAATTTTGGGTTATCCACTATTGTTGGATTACCCTTGCCTCTGTTCTTCCAGTTAATTGTACTTATTTTTTAATTATATCAGAGGGGACTTCAGCCCCCACCCCCATTCCTATACTTAGCCTATAACCCAGAAGCTCTTGTTTCAAGCACAAGATTCTCAATGTGACTTTGACATTTCAGTAGGAGAGCATCCATCATTGGTTGCCCTTCACTGAACAGAGGCATCTACTCCTTCTTTTCTGTCTGGATTTCCTTCTGGACTTTCTGATGAGGCACAATGACAACCTTTCAGAGATAGCTCTGTATGGATCATCTAATTCATCACTGGGGACAAATGAAGGAATAAATAAATGAATTGGATAGATGAATGAATGTAAAAAAGCATTAATTAAACTCTTACTATATCTCCAGGCACTGTGTTAAATGTTGGGTATACAGATATATAAAAAAGCAAAACAATCTTGCCTTCAAAGACCGTACATTCTAGTAGAGAAAGTGAACACATACTAGGGGAGTGTTGGCTAAGTTTAGGAAGTCATAAGGACAACATCCATAAATGTTGTCCATCATTCATTTTTGAAGAGGACCATTGACATCATGGGGTGATGTCTTGACTGGTCCATGAAGTGGGATTTTAATGAGGCAGAGTTGCACAAAATATTCAATCTCACTTTCTCTTCCAGAGTCTTCAAAGTCCAGTGGCAAGGCAAAAGTCAGGACAACTGGTGATGGCTGGGATGCAGATGACCTCAGCATCTTCAATGTCTGACCAAGCTCTAAGTATTCCACAGTGCCTGCTTCAGCCACCTTCATGGCCATTGGAACAAACTGTTCTTATTCACCCATTATGCTGGGGGAAGTCTTTATGTTTGGGGTAGACACTCCCCTAAAATCACCAAAGGTTTTCAGACCTGTTAATTTTCCCCAACGTGGTTTAGCTGTTTGTTGAGATGGTTTTTTTCTGGGTGAGGACACTGTGCATGGATCTAAAAAGTGGGATAATTACTTTTATATCTCTTTTTTCTTAAATATTGCAAAAGAAGGGAAGAGGTTTCTGGTCGTGCTTTCTGCTTTTTAGGAATATACTTCTAATAATATTTCCTAAATCCGTATTTCACAGAGCACTGGCCTTGGAGTCAGGAGGACCTGAGTTCAAATTGAGCCTCAGACTTACTATATGCATGATTGGGCAAGTCACTTAACCCCCACTGTGAGAAGAAGAAGAAGAAGAAGAAGAAGAAGAAGAAGAAGAGGAAGAGGAAGAGGAAGAGGAGGAAGAGGAAGAGAAAGAGGAAGAAGAAGAAGAAGAGGAAGAAGAAGAGGAAGAAGAAGAAGAGGAAGAAGAAGAGGAAGAGGAAGAAGAAGAAGAGGAAGAAGAAGAGGAAGAGGAAGAGGAAGAAGAGGAAGAAGAAGAAGAAGAAGAAGAGGAAGAGGAAGAGGAAGAAGAGTAAGAAGAAGGAGGAGGAGGAGGAGGAAGAGGAGGAGGAGGAGAAGGAAAAAGAAGAGAAGTTGAAAGAAAATAAATAAATCCTTATTGCTTTTATTTTAACACATTCACCTTTAATCTGACATCCTGGCCACATAAAATTGTAATGTTGTTAATTGTAAAATTGTTAATGATGAACACTAGATTTGCAATCAGAAGGCCTGGATTCAAATCCTAGCTCTGTCACTTAATGCATGAGCTTAGACAAGTCACTGACTTAAGCAGAAAGAGTAGAGAGTAGAGAGAAAGAGAATGGAAAGGAAAAGGAAGGAGAGGGAAAGGAGAGGAAAGGAGAAGATAGCAGAGGAGGTAAAGGAAGGAGGGAAGGGGAGAAATTGAGGGAGAGGAAAGAGGAAAGGATATTCTTTCAGAAATGTGGGTCTAAAACAACCCTGACAAGGAGCAAGTTTCCAGAATCTTTAGAAGGAGGCAGGGGTAGGGGGCACATGGCTTCTAAGGTGCTAATTCCACCAAACTTAAATGAGGGCAGTGGGAAGCAGAAATCAAAACAGACCAGGTAAAATGTCCATTATCCCAACACACCAGCCAGAATTTCCTGGAGCTCAACTTATCTGCTCCTCATGAAAGAGTGTAAAATACAACTTTCTTTTCAAAAGGAAAATAAAAGTCACTTGACCTCTGAGGGAAGTCATTTTGGTAGTCTGGACCCCAGAGAGGCAGAGAAGCCCATTGAAGCAGTCTCCCCCCAAATTTGCTCACCACATTTAGAAAGCATTAAGATGGAGAGCTCCATGTGGTTCAGATCTCCAGGTGCCTGCGTTCTTCTGGAACTCACATCTCATTCCTCATATGGTATAATGGCACACCAATCCTGCATTTTGTGGATCACTTTTGGATGCTTTTCCAGGATAGATGATGAGATGTGCCAATCCATCTACACTGTTTGTTGTTCTTCCTTCTAAGAATATGGTGAGGGGAAGCTAAGTGGTATAGTGGATAGAACAGCTACTCTGGAGTCAGAAGGACCTGAGTTCAAATCCATCCTCAGACACTTACTAGCTGTGTGACCCTGGGTAAGTCACTTAACCCCAATTGCTTCCAAAAAAGGAATATAGAGATATTTTCCCCTCTATATATGTAATACAACCTCTAACATACATATGCACATGTGTATCTATTTATAACAATATTAAGATTTTTTAATACAACTTTAAAATAATAGAATCATAGATTTAGATGTGGAGGATGACTTAGAGGTCATCTAGTCCAGCCCTTTCATTTTACAGACAAGGAAACTGATGTCTGTAGTGTAAGTGAATCACCTAAGCTTATACAGATATTAAGTGGCAAAGTCATGATTTGAATTCAATTCCTTTAATTTCAAATCTATCACTCTTTCTATTGTACTATGAAGACTCAATAGGAGTCTTCATATTGTTATCTTCATTTTGCAAATGAGGAAATAGATCCAGAAGAATTGAATCCAAGGTTTCACAGGCAATCAGTGGCCAAGTTAAGAATAGGATCAACATTTCCTGACTTTCAATCTAGCAATCTTTCTGCCCAGCAAACTGCATTCCCTTGGACATTTGTATCAGTGACTTTTACTACATTAGTACCACGTGTCCAATGCTCAGACATCAAATCATCTCTACAACAGCTTAATCCCTCCTTCCTGAGTCCATGACTTCCCTTTCCAAGAGTATATAGAGTCTGACTTGCAAAGCTAGCCAAAGTGAGATATATTTTACCAACAGTAAGATGAACCTCATTGGACCGAATCCAATTTACATGACCTATACTTGTAGAAAATAGCAGATAATACCACCAAAGAAAATCAAACTAATCTTGATAGTAAAAGAAATTTGATGACATGGGGCATGGGAGACCTCTATTCCAAGAGAGTTGAATGAGCAATAGTATTACTGTCCCAGTTTAGAGGAGGCCTGAGGTTCCTTTATTTACACACTCCTCATCCCCTCCTCCTCCTCTTTCCCTATAAGACTCAAAACATATGGTGGTATTTCTGGAAAAGAACAATCTTTACCCTCCTCTCTCTCTCTCTCTCTCTCTCTCTCTCTCTCTCTCTCTCTCTCTCTCTCTCTCTCTCTCTGCCCAGGCAAGAAATGAGGGTCCTTATTAGTATGGTCAGTGAAGAAAAGAGATATATACAAGAGGTATTATGGAGGAGAAATGAGAAAGTGTGACAAATGACTAGATATGTGAGGTAAGGAAGAGTTGAGATGTAAAGGACAGCATGAAGATTCCAAATACAGATGACTTTACCTGAGTAAGAACCAGAGTGCACAAACCAGGAGGGCAGTGACTATACCTCTTTCTGGATCATGCAACCTTAGAAGCACCAAAATTTTATAGGTCCCCAAACCAAGCTGTGAAAGCAGTAAGACATATAAATGTCAGAAGTCAGACTAGACATTCCTACCACTCCAAGAAGTGAACAGAGCCCATAACATAAAGTCTAAAGACAAAAAAATAGACCAGAACAATGAGCAAACAACAACAAAATAATCTGATCATAAAAGGCTACTCTGGTGACAGAGAAGCTCAAGATACAAACTCAGAAGATAATAACTTGAAAACATCTAAAAAAGCATCAAATAAAAATGAAGACTGGGCTTAAGTTCAATAAAAATTTCTAGACGAGCTAAAGAGAGGAGAAAAGAGTACAATTATGATTTTTAAAAATCAAACAATAATAGTGGAGGAAAAATTTGGAAAAAAATAAGAGCAATATAAGAAAAATTATGAAAGGAGAATTAAGAGTTTAGTCAAAGAGACATAAACAAATACTGAAGAAAATAGCCACTTTAAAATCAGAATTGACCAAATGGTAAAAGAGGTATGAAACTTCATTAAGGAAAATAATTCCTTAAAAATTAGAATTGGTTAAGCAGAAGCTAATGGCGCTTCAATACATCAAGAAACCATAAAACAAAGTTTAAAAACTGAAAAAAATGTGAAATATCTCATTGGAAAAACTAACCTGAAAAACAGATTGAAAAGAGATAATTTAAGAATTATTGAACTACCATGAAAACCATGATTGAAATGTCCAATAGTCAGTTGAAGATAAAAGGTTGGAGCTCAAAAGAGAGAGTAGAGCTGCATATCTAGATCTCACCATTTTGATATTAAATGAATGATATAAAAACAGTAAACAAAGTATTATGCAAATTATGACTCTCTTGCTCTAGAATCTTCACTGCCTCCTTATTGCCTCTAAGATGAAATACAAACTCCTTTGACATTTGAGGGCCAGCACAGTTTTAGCTCCAGCCCACCTTTACAGAATTTTTGCATATTAGTCCCCTTCATGCACTCTTGTGTTCCAGTGAACTTGCCTACTTACTATTCCTCAAATGCAATATCCCACCTCCTGCTTCTGTGCTTTTTTATAGACTCAGTTTCATGGGTACACATCCTCCTCACTTCTGCCATATGAACAGAGATGATAACTAAGCCTATGGGAGCTGATCAGGTCATCAAGGAAGAGTGTAGAAAGAGAAGAGGATTCAGAATAGAGCCTTGGGGTCCATTCACAGTTAGAGGGCATGATATGGATGATGATACAACAAAGAAGCATAATAAAAATGTCAGACAGGTAAGAGGAGCACCAGAAGAAAGCAGTGTCACAAAAAAACCCAAAGGAGAGAGAGAATCCAGGAAGAAAGAATGGTCATTGTTATCCATGCTACAGAGAAGTCAAGAAGAATAAGGAGGAATAAAAAGGCATCAGATCTGTCGATTAAGAGATCATTGGAAATTTTAGAGAATACAATTTTAGTTCTTAAAAAGATCAGAAGCCAGGTTGCAAAAGGTGAGGGAAGGGAGGTAGCTAGGTGGAACAGTGGAGAGAGCACTGGGCCTGGAGTCAGGAAGGGATGAATTTACCTCACACAAGTACTTACAAGTTGCATGATGCAAATTTTCTAATTCTGTGACCCTCTGAATGGGGGAGGGGAGATGTAGTCCAGTTAAGGAAATAACAGTTCCTTTTCATACACTGATTTAAGGTTTCTTCCTATTCTATTGCCTTATCTGTGCAGGGAGGTGTCCATGGGGTTTGTCCTCAGAAGGATTTCCTAAAAACTACCTCCAGTGTGGTGGGAAGAGGAGCCAAGATAGCAGAGTAGAAGGATGGACCTACTGTAGCTCTCCCCCCATAACCAATAAAATACCTGTAAAAATGACTCTAAACAAATTCTAGAGAAGCAGAAGCAACAAAACGACAGAGTGAAAGAGACTTCCAGCCCAAGACAGCCTGGAAGGCAGACAGGAAAGGTCTATTACACCAGGCTCAGATCAGAGTACAGTGCAGCCTGGGGCACATGGCAAGACAGGCAGGCCTGGGACAGGCAGGCTTCAGGGCATAGACTCATAGGCAGCAGATGCAGTTCCCAGATTCCTTAACCCACAAATGCCAAAGACAGCTTCAAAGGTCAGTAAGAAAGCTTTTTCACCTGTGTGAGAAGGGAGAAGGGACTGGCCCTAGTCCTGGCCCCAGGGCGGCAGCAGCCACTGTGGCAACACCATCCATTTTTGGAGCCCTCCACCTAAAGACTCTTGGGGAATTGAGCAGTCTATTTGGGTCTCAGTTCTGAGTGGCAGTCCTGGAGTGAGTAGGAGTGCTAGTGTGGTAAAGCTGGTGGTGACTGTGGAGAGGAAATTCTACTCACAGATCCTGGGCAGATAGGAATGCTTGTGGTTGCTCCTAGACCAGAGTACAGACCAGGAGAAGAGTAAACTCTCCCTTGATTGTGCTACCATGGAAGAACTGAGAACTTACAGGTCCCTAGAGTATACTCTCCACTTGACAAAGGACACAAAAGTCAAGTAACTGACTGGAAAAATGCCCCAAAAGGGGAAAAAAATATGGGTATAGAAGGTTACTTAAATAAAGCATACTGTCAGAGGAAGACATAAACATCAAGGCTTCTACATCCAAAACCTCAAAAAAAATGCAATGGTCTCAGGTCATGGAAGAGCTCAAAAAGGATTTTGAAAATCAAGTAAAAGATGTGGAAGAAAAATTGGGAAGAGAAATGAGAGCAATGCAAGAAAATCATGAAAAACAAGTCAACACCTTGCTAAAGAAGACCCAAAAAAATGCTGAAGGAAATTATACCTTTAAAAATAGACTAACCCAAATGGCAAAAGAAATCCAAAAAGTCAATGAGGAGAAAAATGCTTTAAAAAGAAGAATTAGACAAATGGAAAAGGAAGTTTAGAAGCTCACTGAAGAAAGTAGTTCTTGAAAAATTAGAATGGAGCAGATAGAAGCTAATAACTGTATGAGAAACCAAGACGTTATAAAACAAAACCAAAAGAATGAAAAATAGAAGGCAATATGAAATATTTCACTGGATAAACAACTGATCTAAAAAAATCTATCCAGGAGAGGCAATTTAAAAATTATGGGACTACCTGAAAACCATGACCAAAGAAAGAGCCTAGACATCATCTTTCATGAAGTTATCAAGGAAAATTGCCCTGATATTCTAGAACAAGAGGGTAAAATAAATATTGAGAGAATCCACAAACCACCTCCTGAAAGAGATCCTAAAAGAAAAACTAGGAATATTGTAGCCAAATTCCAGAATTCTCAGGTCAAGGAGAAAATATTGAAAGTAGCCTAAAAGAAACAATTCTAGTCTTGTGAAAATACAATCAGGATAACACAAGATCTAGCAGCTTCTACATTAAGAGATCACAGGACTTGGAATATGATAGTCCACACAAGGTTGAGGTAAGGATCAGCTGCTCAGATCCCCCAGGGGCTTTATGATCAAACAATGGATGTGGGCTGATGTGGCCTCTGCCACTGACACCTGAGGCTGGAGCTATGGAAAGACCCTGATCCCTTATCGGCCATCTGAAAAAGCCCTCTCACTGACCTTTGGAGCCTGTGGGTTGAGGGATCTGCAAACCACTGCTACTGCTGCTGGAAATTCCACCCCCCACCCCCCCGAGGCCTGCTAGGTCCTCTTCCCAGTGCTATGCCACGAAGCCAAGGTTGGGCTGGGCTCTGCTCCATGTCCAGTGTGCCAGAATTTTCCCATTGGCCTTTCAGATCACCCTAGGCTTGAAATCTCCTCCACTCTGTTGTTCTAGAGCTTCTGCTGCTCTAGAATTTGTTGAGAGTCTTTGTTTACAGGTATTTTATGGGCTGTGGGGGAAGAGCTAGTGTATATGCATCTTTCTACCCCACTATTTTGACTCCACCCCCCCACCCCCAAAGAAAACACTTTTGGAGAGGGACAAGGTCAAAAGAGAGAATAGGATAAATAGGGAGCAGGATAGGATGGAGGAAAATATAGTTAGTCTTCCACAACATGACTATTATGGAAGTCTTTTGCATAACTACACATGTATAGTCTATATTGAATTTCTTGCCTTCTCAGTGCGGATTCAAGGGGAGGGAGGAAAGGAGAGAAGTTGGAATTCAAAGTTTTAGGAAAAAATGTTGAAAATTATTTTTTCATGCAACTGGGAAATAAGAAATATAGGTAATGGATAAAGAAATCTATCTTGCCCCACAAAAAAAGAGAGAAGATGGAGATAGGGGAAGGGAAGGGGTGTGATAGAAGGGAGGGAAGATTGGGGGAAGGGGTAATCAGAATGCACAGTATCTTGAAGTGAGAGGAGGGGAGAGATGGGGAGAAAATTTGGAACTCAATATCTTGTGAAAATGAATGTTGAAAACTAAAATTAAATAAATAATTTAAAAAAAACTACCTCCGCTGTGCAGGTTGCCTTTGTCCCTCGTAACATAAATACTGTCCTTATCTTATAAATGAGGAAGCTGAGGACCAGAGAAGGAAAAGGACTTGTCTACAATCCTACAAATAACAAGTGTGACAGCCAGGCCTGCAGCATCTTGACTACAGATTCAGTATTCTTTCCACCTCTGGTATGATGTTGGGCACAATGTGTTGAGGATATAGTGGAATCCTTGTTTGGAGCAGAGGGCATATGGTGAGCAACAATGGAGTACAAGTTGGAAAGAACTCTGGTGGGGTTAGATAACTCAGGACTTTGAAAGCTAGACATAGGAATTTGGCCTTTCTTCTGCAGGAAATGTGGGGTCACCGCAGGATCTTAAGCAGAGAAATGAAATGAAGAAAGCAATATTTTAGGAGGATTAGTGTGGCAAAGGTATATAGCTTGAATTAGAAGTGGTAGAGGAAAGAGACAAGAAGATCAACAAAGCTATTTCAGGAATCCAGACATCCAATGATGAAGGCCTGGGAATGGGGAGGAAAAGGAGAACTAGGGACATTTCAAATAAGGAAACCATAGGACTAAATTGAACTTTTCTCAAGTACCCCAAATCACTGAAACCTGGCTTCTTTTTCTAACTTCCTTAATGCGGGAAAGGAATAAACATTTATTAAGTACCTACTATGTGCCAAGAGGGTAACTAGGTGGCGCAGTAGATGGGTCACTGAGTTTAGGATTAGGGAGACTCATCTTCCTGACTTCAAATCAGAAACTTCCTAGCTTGTGTAGGCAAGTCACTTAACCCAGTTTGCCTCAGTTTCCTCATCTATAAAATGGATTGGAGAAGAAAACAGCAAACCACTCCAGTATCTCTGCCAAGAAAACCCCAAGTGGGGTCACAAAAGTAGGTCATAGCTGAAACAACTCAACAACAACAGCAAATGTGCCAAGAACTTTAAAAATATTATATCATCTGACACCTACAATGCCCCTGGAAGGTAGGTGCTAGGATCACCATTTTATAGTTGAGAAAATTGAGTTAGCCAGAGTTTAATGACTTGTCCAGCATCACATAGCTAGTAAGTGTTTGATGCAGGATTTGAATTCAGGTCTTTCAGACTCTAGATCCAGACTCTGCACCAATAGCTACCTAGTAAGGATAAAACCATCTTCTCAGTCAACCAAGCTCAAAACTTCAAAGTTACCTTTAGTTCCTTCTATTAGCATTCCCACATACCTAAACTCTTATAAGAGCTATCTGCCTGACGGGTCTCCTGAACTCCAGCATACTCATCCAGAACCATTATCAACTCCCACTTCCTCCCAGTCACTACTGTCAGATAAATCTTGCTAAGGCATAGCTCTAATCATATTATTCCACTTATCCAAAACCTCCATTGATTCCCCATTCACTACTAAATAAAGTCTAAATTCTTTAGATTGGCATGAAAGTCTCTCCAGAATTCAAAAATTCATTCAACATATATGCATCAATCACTTTGCGCAAATCACTGTGTTAGATACTGGGAGAGAGACCAAGTTTACATGCCTTCTGCCTTCATGGAGGTAATGATTGAGTTAAGATAAGAGGGAGGGAGGAGGATTCTGCATATACTTATGCCACTTATCCTCATCCAAGGAGAATAACTGCATTTCACCCAACCTTAGTTTTCCTCTTCCTCCAATTTTCAAATTTATTTTTAAAAAGGTGGTAGTGCAGGGTTAATGAAGGCACAAGCTGAACCAATCAGTACAAGGCATATAGATGCAGATTTGAGTCATCAATTAATCGACCAATATTTATTTTTGCTGTTGTTTGGTCATGTCAAATTCTCCATGACTCCATTTTGAGGTTTTCTTAGCAAAGCTGGAGTGGTTTGCCATTTCATAATTGAGCTCATTTTGCAGATGAGGAACTGAGATAAAACAGGGTTAAGTGATTTGCCCAGGGTCACACATATAGTAAGTGTCTGAAGCCAGATTTGAACTCTTCCTGATTCCAAATACAGTGCTCTTTCTACTTTGCCACCCAAGCACCTGGCATCTACCAATCACTGTGCTGAGTACTAGACATACAAGAACAAAAGAGAAATGGCAGTTCCTATTCTCAAGAAGATTGCATCCTATAAAGGAAGCTATAGATGAATGATAGGAAAACTATAGATGGATGATAGACATATAGAAGAGAGAGAGAGAAGAGAGAGGGTAATCTCCCTAAAAATTGATATTTGGAGATATGAGAGTGGAGCTTAGGAAGGGAATGAATATGGAAGAAAAGCAGATGTTGTGACAGAGCCTTGGGAGCTTGGAAGTCATAACATATATACATATTCCAAAGGAACTAGGGATGTTTAGACCACAGAAGTGACACCTGACATCAGGAGCACTTGATAGCTACCTTCAAATATTTGAAAGGCTACTATTTGGAAAAGGAATTAGCCTTGTTCTTCTTGGGTTCAGAAAGCAGAACAAAGAAGAATGGGTGAAACTTGTGAACAGACAAATTTAGGTTCAAGGTAAAGAAAAATGTCCTAAGTAGAGCTATAAAAAATAGGATGTGCTATGGCAAGGAATGGTTGCCCCTGGCAAGAGGTCTTCAATAACAAAAAACAACAAGAACAAATTGGATAATCAACCATTCTCTTGTGATGGTACAGAAGAGGTTCTTGTTCAGGTATAGGTCAGACTGGATGCCCTTTGATGCACCTTCAAATTCTAATATTCTTCAACACCCAGTTAAGAGGCAGGAATAAAAAGAAGCAAAACCAACAAAAACAGGCATAACAAGACACACAGAATAACTAGGGAAGTCAATGTCATGAAAGTCAAGGAAGGCATTTGAAGGAGTTGACAGTACCAAATTCTATAAAGAGAAAGAGGAAAATGAATATTTGGGAAAGGCTCTTGAAGTTGTTCATTTTTGACTTTGAGAGAATAGTTTCAGGAGAATGATAAAGGTAGAGGTCAAGCTGAAGAGGGACAGAAGGGATTGGAGGCATCAGGTATTGACCTCCCTGACATTTATAGTCATTCATCAAATTTGCCAAACATTGATTAGGCTCCTACTACGTTTTTGTTGAGAGGGTCATGATATCAGGGAGATGATGACATGACTTGCAACTGACTTTGATTTGAGTGAGGGAGGGCTGTGCAAGGTCACCAGTCTCACTTTCTCCTCCAACGTCATCTGGGTCCAGTGGCCAGATATCCATCAGAATGACTGGAGATGGCCCAGGATGCAATGGGAGACTCTAGCCCTTTGAGTAAGGTAATGTGCATTCAATGAGTAGACCTTTTAAAGAAGTGATTCAAAGGATGGTCCCTTTAATAAAAAAAAAATCAAAGTAGGAGGGGAAGACCATCAGGGTTACTGGCCAAAAGAAAAACAGTTACTATAAGGTAGGAGGGCAAGGACTCATTGTGGTCCAATGTATGACCTCCAGAGTGAAGAAAGAGAGAGGGGGAGGGGGGAGGAGAGAAAAGAAGAAGAAGAAAAGAAAGAAAAACATTAATGAATGGAAGAAGGAAAGAAAGGAAGATAAAAAGGAAGAAAGAGTAGTCTAGCCAGTAAAGCCCAAAGTAACTGGGCAACTTTTGGCTATCAAAATTTGCCTTCCTTTAGAGAGGAGAAGGAGAGGGAGAGAGATAAGGTGAGTTATCCAACTGGTTGGGTCCCCATTCAGGTGTGGAACTAGGCACTGGGGAAAAACAAAAGACAAAAAACAATTCTTGCTCTCAAGGAATACACTATCTGGGGTCAAGGGAGGGGTAGACAGAGGAAGGAGACAACACGTAAACAGCTAGGCATAATGTTATATACATACATATGTATATATAGGAGGTATATATGTTTATATATGTCTATATAGGGATATGGAGATATATATATATCAGAAACATTGGCAATAATTAACAAAGGGAAGACTGTTGAATTAAGGTGAATTAGGAAAGGCTTCTTGTAGAAAATGGGATTTTTAGCTTGAACTTGAAGGAAATCAGGGAATCTAGATTAGCAGGAAAAGAATTCCAAGCATGGGGGACAGCTAACGAAAATACCCAAGCTGGGGGATGGAATATCTTGTTTTAGAACAGCAAGGAGAGTGGTGTCATTGGATCATAAAATATATGGCATAAAAATATAAAATATTATAAATATAGGAATTATAAATATGTAAAATAAAATATACAAATTATAAAAATATAAGTTATAAAAAATCAAGAAAGTTAGTAGAGAGCAAAGTTATGTAGGACTTTGAACGCCAAACAAAGATTTTGTATTTGATCTTAGAGGTGATAGGAAATTATTGGAGATTGGAGTTTATTGAATAGGAGGAACAGGAGGTGACACGGTCAGCCTGTTTGATCAATTTGACAGCTAAGTAGAAGATAAACTGGAAGGGGGAGATCAACTAGAAGACTATCACCAGGAATGAGGTGGTGGTCTAGACCAGGGTGGTGGCAAGTGTCAAAGGAAAAAAGATATTATGAAGGTAAAAATCAATAGGCCTTGACAATAGATTGGATAGGGGTGGGGAGAGAAAAGGGGATTTGAAAATAGCACCTAAGTTGCAAGACTAGGTGACAAGGAGGATGGTACTACCTTTAACAATAATAAGGAAGTTGAGAGGAAGATTTGGGGAGGAGAAAAGAAGTAATCAAAGTGTGTTGGGGGGACTGAAAGATTTTGAATGGAAAGAAAGAAAAAGAAATTAAGAAAAGAAGAAAGGAATGAAGGGAAGAAGAAAAGGAGGAAGGGAAGAAGGAGGAACGGAGGGAGGGAGGAGGAAGGGAGGGAGGAAGAAGAAGAAAGAAAGAACTGGTAGAGAAAGAAAGGTTGAAGATATCAGGACAGGAGAGGTCAGAGGGATCAAGAAAATCAGGGCAAAGGTCAATATCAAGACTCCCTTCTCTTGCCAGATTCTACTGTCTCTGACCTTCATCCAAGGCTGACACAAGTCACTGCTTCCCAAGGATGTTGGGCATGAGAAGCTCAGAAGAAAAACATTCAGGTTTGTGCAAAACACTGTGGTACATTGATGAGAGTACTGACTGAAGTCAGAGGATCTGGGTTTGCATTTCACTTCTGTTAAGTGTGAGAAGACTGAAAAAACAGGAAAAGGCCTGTTTGTAAAGAGATTTAAATGCCTAAAAGGCAATTTTATATTTCATCCTGTTGACAACAGGGAGCCACTGGAATTTGTTGAGTAGAGGAGTTAGTGGGTCAGACCTGTGATTTAGGGATATCACTTTGGCAGCTGAGTAGGTAGACTAGACTGGGGTAGACAGGCCAACCAGAAGCCTATTTTGATAGTTTAAGTGTGACATGATGAGGGCTTCACCAGGGTGGCAGCTGAGCAAAGGGAGAGAGAAGATACATTGGAGAGATATCATCAAGGTAGAAATGACTTGGCCACAGGCTAGAACGAGTGAGGGGTTAAGGATGACACTTGGTCTGCAAGTCTAGGGGACTGGGAGGATGGTAGCGCCTTTAACAATCATAGGGAAGTTTGAAAGAGGGGAGGTTTTGGAGAAAAAACGATGAATTCCATTTTGGACATAGTGAGCTTGAGATGCCTAATTTCATGCCACCTCTGGGGCTCTCTCCATTACGCCACA
This sequence comes from Potorous gilbertii, assembly GCA_028658325.1. NCBI lineage: Eukaryota > Metazoa > Chordata > Mammalia > Diprotodontia > Potoroidae > Potorous > Potorous gilbertii. The sequence continues at coordinate 109,017,613 of CM053771.1, forward strand.
TTGCTTCTCATGGTTCTGTCAGTTACCTCAGAACTATTCTTCAAGGTATCAAGAGCAATTTTTTTTATTCATGTTTAACTCATGAGCAATAGACCCAGAGATGTCTCTTGTTTTCTTATACTTTTAGGAAAATAGATTTGTCTGTGTCACTCCTCATTTTCTTATACTTTCAGTAAATACAATAGACCAAAGTGCAGAGTCTATTTTAAAATGGGCACAGTCATAATTGGTAAGGTTACAGTTATTCAGCTAGCAAGAGTCTGTTGTTCAGTCATATCTGACTCTTCATGACCCCACTGGCAAAGACACTCGAAGTGGTTTGCCATTTCCTTCTCCAGTTTTTTTTTTACAGATGTAGAAACTGAGGCAAATAAGGTTAAGTGACACATATGGAGATGTCTGGATCTTTATCTGGATCTGCAGCTAGTAAGTCTGAGGCCAGAATTTAATTCGGGAATATGAATCTTCCTGACTCCAGGCCCTGTGCTCTATCCATTTTGCACCTAAACTGCCTAGGAAGAGTCAGAGTTGGGTCTTAAACCCAGACCTCCTGACTAGGGCTCACAGAATTTTCACTATACCATAGTTTGATTTTCAGTTAGCATTCAGCTTTTCTGTCAGTACTTCTGAACTTTCAACTAGCTTATCACCATGATTTGGTGAGGTATGTCAGGTGGATGAGAGCTTCACCGACCCCCCTTGACCTAGGTACACAGAAGTTGAATGTCTTCCTCAAGGTCGAAGTCAACCCTCCAGATCAAAGGGGAAGAGGCTTGAACTTTTCGATCAGAGAGCCAGGAAGGCGGAAGGATCCTTTCCAATAGACCTTCTGGCTGTGTTGGAGCTGCCTGTCTCTGGCCCTGCTCGTGTAGCTGCCCCTTCCCATTCAGACCAGCACCTTCCCTTCCTCTGGCCTATCCAAAAATCAATCCCGACATCTCCTTAAATCAAAGTCAGACACAATGAAAGGGTGGCGGGGAATTTTGTTTACTGATCCTGGCATCTAATTAAAATTAGCTGATGGTTCTTCTAGTAGGTTTTTGTTCTGACTATTTTAAGCGCGGGCGGCTGGATCAGTGCAGCCCCTAGTAAGCTGTCAAATCAAATTTTCAAAAGCAAATTGCTTTTATAATTAATTTAATTATTATTAGGGCTCCCAGTTTTGTGTTGCCTTAATGAACACAATCAGGTTTCACCCTCCGGTTCTCGCCCTCCTCCCCCTTTCCTTCTCCCCACCCCCTTCCCAGGCCCACCTCCCACCTCCCCAACCCAAGCTGGGCAAACGCGGGGGAAAGGAGGAAAGCAGATACGCACCATGCGCCCACCCCCTCCCCGCAGCCATCTCCCTCACCTCCGAATGAGTAATTAAAGTTCTGATTGTTGTCTCGGCTAAATGGTACATGTTTTAATTACCCCAGGAGCCGCCCGAGCATCCTTCCCCCCCCCCCACAACACACACACACTCACTCCACGCCCTGAGCGCTGGCATGTGCGAGGGTGAGTGTGAGCGTGTGCTGCCAATGACAGCGGCCTGTCTGTCACAGCGGGCGACGCCTTCGCTGGGGAACTAACTGCCAGTTACTAGGGAAACGGGGAGGGAGGCAGCTGGGTCATCTGGGAGGGGGGCAATTGGCATCAGTCGGCATTGCGGCCCTCTCCATGTGCCTGAAACCCCCTCCCCTGCCAGCCGAAATCTCTGGGACCTTAGAGGAGAGGCTGGGGGTAAGAGTAAGGAAAAAGAGGTAGTCCTCTGCCCCACTGCCCACCCTCCCCTGCCTTAGGGGCTGCTTCTCTCTCAAACTCGGAGGCAATAGATGGGGGGAGGGACAGACTCCTGTAGTGACCCAAGGCTGAATGACTAGCCCTGTTTTTCTGGGTATTTCTATCTTTCTCTGTCTCTTCTTTCTCCATCCCCTCTTTTCTTCCTTCCTTCCCTCCCTCCTTCCCTTCTTTCCTTCCTTTCTACCTTCTTTCCTTCCCTATCTCCTTCCCATTTTCCTTTCTACTTCCCTCCTTTTTCTCCCTCTTTCCTTCCCTCCTTTCTTTTTCCTCGTTGCCTCTTCATTTTTCTTCACCTCTCTATCTCTTGTGTCTTATTCTCTCTGTCCCTCTAGTCTGTCTTTTAAAAATTCCTTTTTCTGTCCCTCTCTTTTACCTATCTCTCTAATTCCATTTCTTTGTGATTTCTTTTCTACCTTTTCCTCCCTATCTTTCTGTTGCTAATTCTCTGCCTTGTAAACAGCACTATATTCCTCAATTCTCTCTCCCCCTTCCTCCTTTCCTCCCTCCCCTCTTTCCCTGTCTCTCTCATTTTAAAATTTTCTCATTTGTTTCTCTTTACTTCTCTTTCTTCCTCTTTTTCTTTTCTTTCTCCCTCTCTGTCTCTTATTTTCTCTGCCTCTGGGGTTCCTCTGTTTGAGTCTTCAATTCTTCTCCTTTGCTTCTATGCCTCCTTTCTCTTTCTCCTTCTATCTGCCTCTCTCAGTATCTCATTGTCTCTGTTTCTGATGTCACCCTTGTAGAACTGCTTGAAAAAAGACACAGGGAGCCCACCTGTACAACAAGCCGAGCTGACAAGCCACCACTCACTCTTACCAGCACAACTCCAAAATCACTACAAATTGTTATGAGCCCTCCATGAGTGTCTGTGGCTGTAGTGAAGGGAACCTGAGCCAATGAGGAATACAGAGGCAGAGAACCGGGTGTTTCCACTCATGGTCTTTTAGAATGGATCTGGGCATCCACAAGTGTATGGGTAGGATGTAGGTTGCATTTAGGCAGACTAATTAAATGGCCACCAGTATTTCTGAAATGGACTTGAGACTAGGAAGAAAATGACTGAAACACTGAGTAGAGGCAAAGATTATGAAGGTCATCGAGGAGCCAGTCAGTTGACTAGTAGTTAAAAAATTTGGATGGCCAAAAGATACCTAGGTGACTTGGGCTTTACTGGTTAGTGTCCCTTCCCTTTCCTGCTCTGCCCTTCCCTTCCCCTTGAGCCTACTGCACTTTGTCACACACCATGGTGCCCCCTGCCCCCTGTCTAAAAGCTCTCTTCTGGACCCTTCCAGCTCTACAGTGATTATCAATAGTAACTGTTGCTGTTTCCCTCTGAGCCTGATGTTTTTCTGTTCATTGCCTCATTAAAGGAGCAATGCCCTGACTACTACTTGGACCCTAGTAGCCCCACTTTGTCAGCTTCTTGAAGCCAAGCACTATTTTGTTTCTGTCTTTGCTTAATAGTGGTGCACATCGTAGGTACTCTATGAATATTTATTCATTTGAATTGAATCTATGGAAAATTCCTCTCTTTCTAATTGCCCTTTTCTTCATAGTGACCTGGACATTTCACTGGTTTCATTACTACATAAGAAGTATGGTGCAGGCTACAGATATTGAACTTTTAAGTCCTGTGAGTAGATACAGCTGGGTGAATGGAGACCCAGCTAGCTCAGCTCCTCCTCTCCTGGCTGCCCCCTCTCCGCTCCTCTTCCTTCTCCTCTCCAAAGGAAGGTAAATTTGAATGGCCAAAAGATGCCCAGTTGACTGGGTTTTACTGACTAGTTCCTCTCCTTTCTTGTCCTCTCCTGTCTTCTCCTCCACTCTCCCAAAACCTTAAACCTACTGCACCCTGAAGCTTGGACACCAATGGGGCCCTACCTAAGGACTTTTCTGGACCCTTCTAGCTTTAGAATCAATAGTAACTGTTGCTGTTTTCCTCCCAGTCTGATTTCTTTCTTTTTCCTGGCCGTAAAGGGGCCATGCCCTCTCTACTTCTTAAACAGTCCTATTCAGTGAATGGGCATTGCCGTCACCCTAAGTGAGTACCTGCACAGACCTTGGTCTAAAGGGTCCAAGGTCTCCCAGTGCATCCTGGGTCATCTCCAGTCATCCTGATGAATATCTGGTCACTGATTCAGATGGCTCTGGAGGAGAAGTGAGGCTGATGACCTGCACAGTCCTCCCTCACTCAAAACAAAGTCAGGGGCAAGTCATGTCATCATTTCTCTGATGGCATGGTCTTCTTTGGCAACAAAGGATGAATACAATTGTGCATCAGGTACTAGGGATATAAATAAGGATAAAAGATAGATCCAGCTCACAAGGAGTTCACAGTCTCATGGAAATGGTGGAAGGGAGAGGACAACATGCAAACAACTATGTACTGATATATATACATATATATGTATGTATGTATGTATGTATGACAAATTGGAGATAACCAACACCAGAAGGCATTAAGTTTAAGAAGGACTGGAAAAGCCTTCTTGCAGAAAGTGAAATTTAGCTTGGACTTAAAGGAAATAAGGGAGTCTGGCAGGCAGAAATGAGGTGGGAGAAAGCTTCAGAAAGGGGAGGCAGTCATTGAAAATGCCCAGAGTCAAGAGATAGAGTACCTTGTGAGAGGGAAGAGGAACAACAAAGTTGCCAGTGCAACTGGATTGCAAAATATGTGGGGGTAAGATCTAAGAAGACCAGAGAGGTAGGAGGGAACCGGGTTATGAAAGTCTTTGAACATCCAACAGAGGATTTTATATTTGATCCTGGAGGTGATAGGGAGTCACAGGAGTTTATTAAATAGAGGGGTGAGGGATTGGTATGTTCAGATCTGTGCTTTAAGAAGATTGATTTGATGGCAGACTGGAAGAGTGACTGGACTAGGCAGAGACTTGAGGCAGGGAGAACAACCAGCAGATCATTGTAATATTCCAGATATGAATTAATAAGGTTTTAACCCAGAGTAGCAGTAGTGTCAAAAGAGAAGGGGGACACACAAGTGAGATGTCATGAAGTTAGAAACAACAGACCATGGCAATAGATTAGATATGTGGGAGGGTAGAGAATGAAAGGATAATGCTTAGATTGTGAGTCTTGGGGAGTGGGAGGGTAGTGGAACCTTCAATAGTAATGTTAGGAAGAAGAGAAGGATGGGGGGAGAGGGAAGATAATGAGTTCAGTTTTAGACATTCTACAGTTCCAGATGTCTGATGAAGAGTTAAGAATTAGAAGTCAACAGAGAAGTTGGGGCTGGGTAAATAGATCTGAGACATCTACATGAAGAGAATAATTGAAGCCATGGGAACTGATGAGGTCACCAAGTGAAACAGTATAGAGGGAGAAGAGAAGAGAGCCCAGGACAGAGCCTTGGGTGACCCCCACAGTTAGTGTGCATGATGTGGATGAAGATACAGCAAAGGAGACTGAAAAATAGTGGTCAAACCGAAGGAGAATCAGGAGAAAACAGCATCACAAAAGCCTAGAGAAAAGAGAAAAGTTGGTACTCAACAGTAATAAAGACTGTAGAGAAGTAAAGATGGATGAGGACTGGGAAAAGGATATTAGATCTAGTGATTTAGAAATCACTAATGGAGAGAGCAGTTTTGGTTGAACTATGAGGACAGAAGCCAGAGTGCAGAGTTAAAAAGAAATGAAAGGAAGTAGAGGCATCTACTAGAGAGAGCCTTCTCAAGGTTTTTAGATACAAAAGGAAGGCAGGATATAGGCAATAGTTCACAAGGATGAGCAGATCAAGGAAGGATTTGGGGAGGATGAGAGAGACACGAGCATGTTTGTAGACAGTAGAGAAACATCCAGGAGACAAGAAACTATGAAGATTAGTGAGAGAGTAGGGACGATAGAAGGGAACAAAGGAAGGAAAGAAACGAGCATTTATTAAATACCTATTAAGTTTCAGGCATTGAGCTAAGTGCTTTATAAACATTATCTCATTTGGTCTTCAAAACAGCTGTGGAAAGAAGGTGTTGTTATCATCCACATTTGAAAGCTGAGGAAACTGAGACAGAGGTTAAGTGACTTGCCCAGTCACACAGCTAGGAAGTGTGTGGCAGGATTTGAATTTAGATCTTCCTGATTCCAGCCCAGAGCTCTAGTCACTAAGCCACTTAGCTCTCTCTGTGTGAGCTACAATCTGCCAGAATGGAACGGGATCACCTGCGCCTATAGAGGAATTTTCCCTTGTCAATAAGGACTACCTCTTCATGATTGAGATACCTGAATGACTTGAGAAGAGGAATAGGGGAAAAGAGAGAGGTTTTGTCCAGTGGCCTCAATTTTTTCAATCAAATATGATATCACCTGAGAGGGTAGAGGGAGGAAAATGAGCTGGAGATATATTTGAAGAGAATGAAAAGATCCAGAAAAGCCTCTATGATAAGCAGCTAGATGGTGCAGTGGGTAAAGCACTGAGCCTGGAGTCAGGAAGACCTGAGTTCAAATTTAGCCTCAGACACCAGTTGTGATATCCTGGATAAGTCACTTAACCCTCTTTGTCTCAGTTTCCTCATCTGTGAAATGAGCTGGAGAAGGAAATGGCAAACCACTTCAGCTTCTTTGGCAAGAAAATGGGGTCACAAAGAGTTGGACATCATGAAGAATTGAACACCACTGAAACAACTCAACACCAACAAAACTATGCTGAGTGGTAGAGTGAATCAGGGAAGTATAAAAGGATTACCTTGCTGTAGTGAGGGCCCAGTTAAGATTATGTAACATAAACCTACAGTAGACCCAGTTAGCAAAGCTCCATGATTTCCTCTAACTTTGCTCTGTAACATTTAAGTAGGAATGAAAGCAATAGATGATGGAGTAATCCAAGGCTGGGGTTTGGCAGGACAAGGTGGTCTTCATCAGTATAAAGGAACAGAGAAAAGAATTCTAGATAAAGTCAAACTGGCTTATTAAGGAATCAAGATGGTGAAGGAGTGTGACCAGTAGCAGAGTCATGGCCTGGGAAAGAACTGAGTGTTGGAAGGATTGGAAATCAAAATGAGGAAGAATAGAGTTTGAAACTTCAAAGCCGTAGATGTCATGGAACAACAATAGATTATAAATGGAAAAAGGCATTTCAGAGTTTATGAACATGGATGTGGAACACTAGTTAGTGATGGCAAGATCAAGTGTGTGATCATCTCTGTATGTAGAGAGGAGGAGCAGGTCATGGGGAATGAGGAAGCTGAGGAATTGGGAGGTTGGGTTGGGGTGATGAGTAGATTGAGAAATTGGGTGTTTGAAGGAGTATCTATATATTTTGGAGTCCCCTGGTAAGAGGGCAGGAGTTGGGGAGGAGAGAAAGATGGTGAGTTGGACATTAAACTTGTTGAGGAAGGAAGGAGAGTACACTAGAGTTGGGTAAACATTAGCTACTAGAATCTTGACTGAATAATAAATACAGATTGAATAAACCTCAGAGGAGTAGAGGTTACTGAGTGATGATGGTAAGTGATAATGGAAAAAAGACATAATTCCAATTCCCTTCCAGTACCGGTGAGTCAAGGTATGAACAAGAGTGCAACTAGTGCAGGAAAGGATAGCCAGGGAAGGTGTATCCTCAGGATGGAAAATAGAAGACTGAGGCACCTAGAAAGGAAGAAGTTCAAGGTGAAATCTAACTTGTTACCTATGAAGTAGGCATTCTAGAGAACACAGTGGAAGGGGGTGGGTAGCATTAGAGTGAGAAGTTGGATGGTTGGCTTGAGGGAGGTGGGAATAAAAGTCAGTGGGGAATGAAAAGTGGAGTTTGAAAAATGGCAACTGAGGGCTCAGAATCACTGAGCTGGGGTGGATATGATGAGGTGAAAATATATTAATCACTGAAGAGTGAAGGGAAATGGCTAGGAAATCATTAAGGGTAGGAAGATAGTTATTAAAGCATTATTGAGGGAAGAGGGACAAGGGCTGACTTGACTTAGGAAAGGGGAACAGAAATGAGGAGATGCTCACTGAAGGCAGCAGAGAAGGAACTACTGGTCCCTAATGGGAGACAGTTGGCCCATAGTTATAGAAGGGCAGAGACTGAAGGATCACTTAGGTACAAAAGAGCAAGTACTAGTGATGCATTATTGGTTGGTGAACAAAGACTGAAAGTGTTCCATGGAAAGTGTCAAAGATATGGAAAGTGTTCCATGGAAAGTCACATCTGGGGTGAACCTTGAAGGAAGCTAGGGTTTCTAAGAGGCTAAGGTAACAAAAGATTATAGATGATCAAGGAGAAAAGGGTGATTCTCAAATCACCAAGAAAAGAGAGGCAAAGGACTTGCTTGGAGGCATTTTGATATTAAACACAGAGTATAAAAACAGCATACAAATGCACATTATTACTCTTCTGCTCAGGAATATTCACTGACTCCCTATTGTCTCTAAGATAAAACACAAACTCCTTTGGTATTTGAGGACTTACACAGTTTAGCCACCATCAGAGAATTTTTGCATATTATTCACCCTCATTCACACTTATGGTCTCCTCAACTTGGCTACTTTCTAGTCCTCAAATGTGATATTCCTCTTCCTGTTTCTATGCCTTTTCACAGGCTGAGTCCTCTGCTGATGCAAACCCTCCTCACTTTTCTCTTTTGAAATCCCTAGCTTCTTTTTTTTTATGCTGTTGGTTTTTTAAATTTTTTTGTGTTTATTTATTTTTAGATTTTGACATTCATTTCCACAAAATTTTGAGCTCCAATTTTTCTCCCCATCTCTCCCCTCCCCCCTACCCCATAATACCTTGCATTCTGATTACCCCTTCCCTCAATGTACCCTCCCTTCTATCACACCCCACCCTTCCCTTATCCCCATCTTCTCTGTTGTAGGGCAAGATACTTTTCTATACCCCATTATTTGTGTTTCTTTTTTCCCCAGTTATATGCAATAATAATTCTCAACATTCATTTCTAATACTTTGAATTCCAACTTCTCTCCCTCCCTCCCTCCCTACCCATCCCCATTGAGAAGGCAAATAATTCAATACAGGCTATATATTTGTCCTTTTGCAAAAGATTTCCATTGTAATCATGTTGTGTAATACTAACCATATTGTCCTCTATCCTACCCTGTCTCCCCTTTTTTTACTGTCTCATTTGACCTTTTCCCTTCCCAAAAGTGTTTACTTCTGGTTACTCTCTTCTCGCATTTGCTCTCCCTTCTATCATCCCCCTCACCCCACTTGTCCCTTCCTCCTCTACTTTCTTGTAGGGTAAGATAGATTTTCATAGCAAATTTAGTGAGCCATGTTATTCCCTCCTTAAGCCATATGTGAAGAGAGTAAGCTTCATTTTCTCCTCACCTTCTCCCTTTTCTCCTCCACTGAACCAGATTTTTCTTAACTCTTTTATGAGTGATAGCCTTTCCCATTCCATTTCTCCCTTTCTCCTCCCATTATTTTCCTCTCTCACCCCTTAATTTTTATTTCATTTTTTATGGATATCATCTCTTCTGATTCAACTCAACCTGTACTGTGTGTGTGTGAGTGTGAGTGTGTGTGTGTGTGTGTGTGTGTGTGTGTGTGTAATCCCTCCAGCTACTCAAATACTGAGAAAAGTCTCAAGAGTTACAAATATTATCTTTCCATATAGGAATGTAAACAGTTCAGCTTTAGAAAGTCTTTTATGATTTCACTTTCTTGTTTATCTTTTCATGCATCTTTTGATTCTTGTATTTGAAAGTCAAATTTTCTATTCAGTTCTGGTCTTTTCATCATGAATGCTTGAAAGTCCTCTATATCATTGAATGATCAGGTATTCCCTTGAAGATTATACTCAGTTTTGCGGGATAGTGATTCTTGGTTTAATCTCAGTTCCATTGACTTCTGAAATATCCTATTCCAAGCCCTTCTATCCCTTAATGTAGAAGCTGCCAGATCCTGTGTTATCCCGATTGTATTTCCACAATACTCAAAATGTTTCTTTCTAGCTGCTTGCAATATTTTCTCCTTGACCTGGGAACTCTGAAATTTGGCCACAATATTCCTAGGAGTTTCTCTTTTTGGTTCTCTTTCAGGAGGTGATCAGTGGATTTTTTCAATATTTATTTTGCTCTCTGATTCCTTTATATCAGGCCAGTATTCCTTGATAATTTCATGGAAGATAATGTCTAGGCTTTTTTTATCATGGCTTTCAGGTAGTCCCATAATTTTTAAATTGTCTCTCCTGGATCTGTTTTCCAGATCAGCTGTTTTTCCAATGTTATACTTCACATTATCTTCTATCTTGTCAAACTTCTGGTTTTGTTTTTTAACTGCTTGGTCTATGTCATAATCATTAGCTTCCCTGAACTCAATTCTCTCTTTTAAAGAACTATGTTGTTCAGTGAGCTTTTGAACCATCTTTTTCATTTGGCTAATTCTGCTTTTTGAAGCCTTTTTCTCCTCATTGGCTTTTTGGACCTCTTTTTCCAATTGAATTATCCTCTTTTTAAAGGTGTTATTTTCCTCAGCATTTTTTTAGTTCTCCTTTAGCAGACTACTGACAGACTTTTCAAGATCTTCTATGGTCTGAGCTCATTTCATATTCATTTTGGAGGTACTGGAGGCAGAAGCCTTGTCTTCTATATACCTTGTTCTTCCTCATCTGAAAGGATGTAAGGAGATACCTGTTCACCAAGGAAGTAACCTTCTATGGTCTTATTTTTTCCCCTTTTTTGGGCATTTTCTCAGCCAGCTATTTGAATTCTGAATCCTTTGTCAAGGGGAGGGTCCTAGTGCTGCTCCTCTCCCCAGTACCATGCTCAAGGCTGAGGTTCAGATCAGTTACTCAATTCCCCTAGAGACTTTAAGATGAGTTGCCTGGACAATGGACCCAGGTTGCTTCCACATAGCTGCCAGCTGCCTGCTGCTGCTGCTGCTGCCTGGGGCCAGTGCTGGAGCAACCCCACTCTCCTCTTGCTCAGCTGGGAAAGTCCTCCCACACTGATCTTTGGAGCTTTCTTTGTCACTTGTGGGTTGAGGGATCTGGGATCCTCCCTGCTGGGAATTCTGCCCTGGAAGTCTGTTCAGGTCCTATTCCTCCTAGTGGCCCAAGGCTAGTGCTGGGCTGTGCTCCGCTCAGTATCCTATGAGATAGAACTTTCCTGTAGGCCTTCCAGGTTACCTTTGACTGGAAACCTCTTTCACTCTGTTGCTCTGTGGCTTCTGCTGCTCTAGAATTTGTTGAGAGTCATTTTTTACAGGTATTTTGTGGACTGTGGGGGAAGGGCTAGAGTATATGTGTCTTTCTATTCCACCATCTTGGCTCTGCCCCCAAATCCCTAGCTTCTTAAAAGAAGGGTGAGTTGGGTGGGACCTCCTTCAACCTTATTCAGTGGCTCTTGTGAATAACAGCAAAGAAGGCCAATGGTAGGAATAATCTGTGACTGAGGTTTTTCAAGAGAAGAGCATCAAATTAGGCAAGGGGCCAAGGCTATTCAAGTGTAGAGTACTTTGTAAATTTGAAGTGGTTAACTCTTAGCTTAAAGACAGAGAGGGAGAATGAAGTGAGAGCAGGGGTGATAGCTTAGGAGAGTACTGAGGGCTAAAAAAAACTGAGGTCTGAGTGAGACCTCAGAGCAGGTGTAGGAGGGGCTAAGCACGGGGAAAGATGTAATGACAAGAGGTTATGGTCAGATAGAATTTCTATTTAGAGAAGTGGAACCCTTGTGGGTAATGGCAATATCTAGTGTGTACCCATCCCTATGTGTGCCTAAAGTGGAGTTAAGGATTAGATCGTGGGACTTAAAGGAAGTTGGAGAAATGACAGGTTGAGGAGTTTGAAGGAGCATCTGTATGGATAATTGAGGCTTTTGGTGGTTTAAGGGCCACAGGGAGAAGAGTATTGGGAATCAGATGCTGAACTTCTTGAGAAAGAAGGGAGAATAGCCATGTTGGGGGCAAGGTCGGGGAGCAGTATATTTAGGTAAAAAATAATTATATTTGACTGGACTTTACCAAAGGAATGACAACTGAATGAAGGAATTAAAGGGAGAGTCTCAAGGAGGGCTGATAGACAGAAAGAATGTAAGAGAAAAACAAGAAAAGAACTCATTATGGAGCAGGAATTACAGGAGGGAAAGTGGAAGAGGTGAGCAAGGTTAGATTTGGGACATGGGTGGGGTCAGGTTGATGGGGGTAAGGGATGTGAGAACATGAGAAGGGGACAGGGGACAATTTTATGCTAAATGCCACTGATTATTACAGGGAGAGGGGAAGACACAACGAAGTCGTAGTGAATGACAGATGGGGAGAAAACTGTCATGTATGAGCTTTAATTAATGCATTAGGGCCTTAGGTTTCTCTGGGGTTGCTTTGACTATGTATCCCAGGATCCCTGGACAACTCAAATGACACTGAAAAATACCAGCACTGACCCTAAGGTGGCTGGGCAACATTCCACCTTTTTTTGAGAGTTTCTCACGTTGTAAGTATATTCCAGTCCTATAGCCCTTCCTTCTGATTGGCTGGTCCCTCCTAGACCCTCCAATGTCAGGAAAGCACCCAAGTTTCCAAGTTTCCTAGAGCTGTGACTACAGGCAAGTCATTTAACTACACAGAGACTGTTTTCTCATTTCTAAAAATGGCACAATAGTATGTCCTATCTAATTCATAAGGTTGTTGTAAAGATGTGCTTTGTGAATTTTAAAGTACTTTATGAATATGAACTGTTATCATACATAAGCCATCCTGCTTACTTTTTGTCTTGCTTCAAGGTACTTTCATCAGCTCCCAAATTCTCCTGGATATTGGACCCTCTCTAGTGTTTTGTTTTTCCTCAGGCTTTCTTAATTTGCTTCCAGCCTGGTCCCTGCAGTCATAATCCAGAGGAGCAAACTCTATATAGAAGGGTTCCATGACCTTCAACATTACCAACACCAACCTGTAATGGGTCAGCAATCCAGCTCAGCTTAAAGCATCAAGATACTCTGAGATAAGATAGGAAGTGCAGAAGGACCAAACCATTGTCACCCCAAAAACACCTTATCTCAGACCCTGATGTCTACAGCTCAGAATTCTGCCCACAAATGCCCAAGGGATGGCAGTAACCCTACCCTAAAAACTACCAGTTCTACTTCCAGCCCAGTCTCCAAAGCCATCATGCAGGCTAACAAAACTTGCCTATATCTGACCTAGTACTTGTCTCTGCAGATACTCCAGCCACACACACCCTCACCATCCACAACTATCAAAGACCCAGGGGAAAAAAAAACAAGATCTCACCACCAAAAACCCTGGCATTCTCAAATACTTCAACATCAAAAATGGACATGGTTTTATCAATGGAAATAACACTACAGAAGATGTATTGCCATCATTCTCTCTAATACAGCCTAAGGACCACTGGGCTTTTCCATCTACCCTGAAGCTAAACTCTATGAGTTATTTATTAGAAAGTGAGCTCTTTGAGAGCAGGGACTCTTCCTTTTCTTCTTGTATTCCCATTGCTTGACACATAGTATATAATAAATGCTTTTTCAAAAATTCATTCACCATGTGGGACAAGGAAAAAAAAGAAGAAAAAACTGTGTGGTTTGGGTCTCCCTTGAAGTTCATTCCTCAGACTGGGACCTGAACTTAGAAGACCTTAGTCTGAACCCCAACTCTCTTTCTTTCTTGTTGTTTGACTTTAGGGGAAGAGGTTATATAACACCCGCTGCATACCAGGAGCTTTGCTAAATGCTTCACAGTTATCTTATTTGATCCTCACCACAACCTGACATGGTAGGTGCTGTTATCATCCCCATTTACAATTGAGGAAACTGAGGCAAGCAGAGATTAAGTGACTTGCCCACAGTCATGCAATTTGTGTGATTTGAAACTAGATTTGAATTTAAGTTTCCATGACTGAAGGTCTAACATCTATCTACTGAACTGCTTAACTGCCTCTTTAAGCAAGGCATACAACCTCTCAGGATGTCATTTTCCCACCAATAAAATGAAGGGATGGGACTAGATGTTCTTTAAAACCCCTCTGAACTCCAATTACCTATGATTATCTTAGGGGCTTTCTGAGGGCCCAGTGGATAAAAGCAAAGGACCTCACTTTCCTCATATGTCAACTCAGATTCTTGACCTTTGCATCCATTAAGAAAAATTGAAGGGGTTAATAGAGGAAGAGATGTGGTTCAGTGGATAGAGTCACTGGGTCTGGAATCAGGAAGATGTGAGTTCACATGTAGCCTCTAGCAAGTCACTTAACCCATAACTGCACATATGTAAAAGGGGATAATGCTAGTACCTACTACCCCCCACAGTCATTGTGGGTATCAAACGAGACATTTATAAAATGATTTACAAACTTTAAAGCATGATATAAATGCCAATATTCATAATTCATATTTGAGCCAGGAGCTGATATTAGAATGACCTAGGCCAATGGCAACCAACCATCTCCCTAAGATGCCTAAGTTGTAAAGGAGGAGCAAAACCACATTGGTAGACCAAGTTTCCTCATTGGAAGTTCCCTACACTCATGAAATCGCAGGTCAAGTCCAAAAGAAAACATTTCCCATGTGTCTAGTGTATTCAGGTTTACAAGTTCTTCATGGTAAACTAGAGAGTGAATGTATTCTTGTCCTCATTTTAAAAAGAAACAGGTTGAGTGAGTTGCTCATAATCACACAAATGGAAAGTGGCCTGCTCCCTCCCTTTTTTGCTGTTCTACTGGCCCTCAAAGGAAATCCCAGCAGATCCTTCCAGAGATATAATGGGCAAGAAGGTTGTGAGTGTGTTTGTGGGGGGGAGGAATATTAGAGAGTAGGTACAAGTCGTAAGTGGGGCAGGCTATCCTTGTTCTCCCTGCCCCTTCCACCTCAGGCAAACCCTCTTAGCAGCCTTATTGTGGGGCAATCTTTCCGCTCCAAAATCAGGGCCTTGAAATTCCCTCTTGGGTTCTAGGATTATTGTTTTCACCATTCCTTCTGCCAAGGCTCCCAAGAAATAACAGCCCACCTTCCCAAGGTGTTGGAGGTGACTGACCCCAATAGGAGAATCTCCAAAAATCTAAGGTGTCATTGGAGTTGGGAATCTGGCAGGGGCTGGATGCCAGGACAAGAGGGCCCAGTCCTGCTTTTAATGCCATCTACAATGGCCTTGAAAATCCCAGGAAGGAAAATTTGGCATCCTCCAATACATCTTTTCATTGCCAGGTAAATGCTCTAGCCAAGCCATCTTTGTAGAGCAAGCCTGCCACCTGGTGTTAGTACTCTCCAATTACAGGCCTGGGTTCCTTCAGTAGGTTTTAGCCTAGCTCCCTCTATAGCTTCAGCTTCAACTTCAAGTAAGCATGGGAGTATGTTTGCTTCCCTAGTCAGCAACTTATATACAATGAAAAGTCCAAAGTAACAGCAGTGACACTGATCTAGGATTGAACAGCGTTCTGTCCGGGAGTTCTGTGGGCTCTAAGACCAGAAGGCAGCGAAGGGGAGACGGTTGAAGAAGCTGTAGTTCAGATAAAAAGCATCTGGGGAGGCTGGAATGGGGCAGGTTGGGATATCTCCAGGTAACAGGCATCCCTCTCACAGCCTCCTAGCCCTGCCATTCTAAGCCTATTTGCCTGGATCCAGTGGCAAAGAATTGGAAGCACCTTGTAGAATTCTCCATTTGTATTTAAAAAGGGAAGAAAGGCCATATGTCTTTTGCCCAGTGCTCCAGCTGGCATCTGGCCAATTCCCTGGCATCCAGGGCTGTTTCCTATACCTAAAAATATTCCTTTCCAAAGCTTGTAACCCTATCCTCATGTTCCATCCCAGAACCCAGAATCTTCCCTTCAGGACCAGAGAACCACATGGAACCACAGCTCTCCAAGACTCAGAATCTCTAGCCTTAGATACATATCAGGTCAAGAGTCAATTTTCCTGCCTCTCTCTTGTATAGTCCTGGTCTTGAATAGGTCACTTTACTGACTTCCATGTAGTCCACCGTCCAGTAACACTGACCTCTTGCTCTTCTCAAACATGACATTTCTATCATCCCACAACCTTTTCACTGACTGTCCCCCATGCCTAGAGTGTTCTCTCTCATCAACTCCATCTCCTACCTTCCCTGACTTCATTCATCTTCCACAAGGGTCTTTTCTCATTCCTTCCAACCCCTACCCCATTCCCCAATTGTGACACCTTCCTTCTGGAATACCTCCAAGTAGCCCTATATGTATCTTGTTTGTTTAAATGTTGTCTTTCTTATTCGATTGTAGGTTTCTTGAGAGTAAAGGCTATTTTTGTTTCTTTGCATTCTCAGCACTTAGCACAATATATAGTAAACTTGTTGACTGACCAAGTCTGTACTGAACCTCATTGTACACACTCTATGGCTCCTTGTCCAGAATCCTTAACCACTGTCTTCCCCTGCCTCCTACCTCCAGCATACTGCCAGGGCTTAATTCCCTAAAAAGAAAAGAAAATTCAAGCTCAGTAGGGCCTTAGCATCTCTTACCCCAGTCAAATGAGGTCAAGGAAGCCCTTTCCCTCTGTCCTGCTTGCCCACTAGGTTGGCTACCCCTGCCATGATCCTCTCTCTTCCTTCCCCTATGGGCAGCCACCTTCTTTTCCCTTTCCCCTCACCCCCTGTCCCTGCAGCCAAGTCGTCGCCACCACCCTGGCTCTTTGGCCTGCTGTCTTATTAATTCCTAATTTCCAATTTGCAGGAAGAGAGAACCTTAAACCTCCATCTCGCCAGCCCTGCAATCACACAGATGATCCAAGTATCTTTGGACAGCCTTTAATTTATTTCCCAGCGCACGCAGGCACTGCTGAGAGACTTGATGGCACCAGCTTAAACATAATAAATTACTCAAGTACCAGAGATTAGTTAATAAAGCACCAGGCTCCCTCCTGGA
Source organism: Potorous gilbertii (assembly GCA_028658325.1). Classification (NCBI taxonomy): domain Eukaryota; kingdom Metazoa; phylum Chordata; class Mammalia; order Diprotodontia; family Potoroidae; genus Potorous; species Potorous gilbertii. Next base: position 109,034,205 of record CM053771.1, read on the forward strand.
CCCTTCTGCCTTGGTTGGAGACACCAAATAGTCATCCAAAGATGCTGTGTAGAGAGCTCGGGGGGAGATTCAGAGGTATCGTCCCCTTTCTGCATCATGAAGTTGAACAGCTGGCTTTGCCCAGCACCCTATTCTAGTTGGAAGGGGGTTTCTATCTCATGATCCACTGGGAGGAGGAAGAGAAAAAAAGAGAAGAACAAAGAAAAGAGGCTGGCTGAATGACTCTGGGAACAGGCACACTTAGAAAAGTAGGGCTGAGGTGGAACTCCCAGAAGAGAGCCTGGGTTTTTCCCTTAGCCCTGAGGGATCCAAAGGAAATTCACCTGTGGATACCCATTGCCAAGCAGTTCCTGATGCCCACCCCCCAAAAGACCTTTGATATCAGAGATTGGAAATCACCAATTTGGAACTAGAAGGAACCTTAGAAATCATCCAGTCCAACCCCTTCATTTTACAGATAAGGAAACTGAGGTCCAGGAAAAAGAAGTATCATTTCCTCAGACTTACACAGGCAGTGAGTAGCAAAATTAACCTGATTCTATTACTCCCACAAAATGTTATCGTACAGAGGGCACATCCCCAGCCTCAGAGAATTGGGCAAAAGAGAATAATCTTGAGGACAAAAGACTAAGGGAAAAGGATTGTGGGACACAGAAAGGGTAACTGAAGGGAGACATCTCCTTTGGAAACTTCAGAAACAAAGAGTCTCATCTCCTTCCATTGGTTTAAGTGAAATCCTGCAAGATGATAGGGGCCTGGACTAGTGGCCACATAAGGCCCTTCACCAGTTGATGGTACTCAAAAATCTTCCTTAATAATTTAACAAATCAATTATGATTTTTGCATAGGCAAAGCAGAAGCATAACATATTGAACAGGAAGTTAAAATACTGCCTCTGACATTTACCAGCTGCCTGACCCTGGACAAGTTATTTAACATCTCCCACTCTTGGTTTCTTTATCTGTAAAATGTAGAGGACTGAACTTAGATGGCCTCTGAGTATCTTTCAAAGTCCAGATTTGTGATCCTATGAAAAGTAATGGTCCCATTTCACAGAGATGAAAATTGAGGACTATCAATCAAAAGGGGCTTAGCCACAGTCATTCAGTTCCACAGAGTAATGGTTTTCTAGACTTGCTTGTGTCATCAGCTGTTTCTGAAATAAATTTAGGCATGTATAGTGGAGTCAGGAAGGGCTGGGCAGGGAACTGGTAAAACAAGGCAAGAGCAATGGTGAAGTAGGGACAGAAAAGATGAGGGTGCTAGGATGATCCACTTGAGAACATTACAACCCTGCTAAGCCTCAATTTCTTTATCTGTAAAAATAAGAGTGTTGAATTAAATAATATTTGAGTGTCTGCCTAGTTCTACATCTATGATCCTATGAATGAATTTGTTGGAGAAGTGAAATGGGGATGAGTTGGTCACTTTTCCAGTTTCTTCTGAAAAGTCATCCTATCTAGAAAATAGGACCATTTTTCCCTGGCTCCTGCCCAGGGCCTGACAACAAGGCCTCCCCATCAATGGTTTGTTCCTTTTCTAGGCTCAGGCTCTTTCTCTTCTAGGAGCCACAACAAGTAGTTGTTGGCTACGTTGGCTAAGGAGGGAGAAAGCCAAACATCCTTCTGACTTTTCAGGTCCCTAAGACTCTTCAGGATTCATTAGACCCTTGCTGGTCACGTTCTTCCAGGTGTATTAGGGTTTACCTCCCAGATCTCATGACCATATATCTATGGACCACCTTGCACATAACCACATCAGGAGATATCTCTTTGTAAAAAACAACAAAGGAAAAAACAAACAAAACCCTTGCTTATTCATGGAGAGAAATTCCCCATGGGCAAAGCAAAGAATTCCCCAATGCAGTCCTTCTTCAGATTCATACTACAATAAAACCTCTTGTTTCCTCTCCCAGTCTTACCCTGGGTGATGGGCTCATTAACATTTATTATAATAAATTTGCATACTATGCCTTTGGTTCCACCTCTGAACTATCCCTTGAAGGCTATGTGCAAAACTATTGCAGAATGGAGAAAGTACACCAGTTGGCATGCCACCCCTTCTTAAGCAAACACTGCAAGACTTTCTGCCAGAAATGTTCCTTTTTTTGTGTATCTTTGGTTAAAAAAATAAGTGATTGGCCCACTTCTTTATACTACCTTTCTCTCCTCCATATTTATTGAATTATTGATGTTTCAAGGACAGTGGTGGGGATTAGTGCTTCTAAGGTGTTATTTGTATGAAAGTCAAGTCTTGTCCACACCTACATATTCACTGTAGACACTCTAGTTCAGGGGTGTCCATGGATGGAATTCGGGGGGGGGTCTGAGAACTTGAGTGAGAAAAAATACATCTTTATTTCAATATATTTATTCTCCTGATAATCGTATGTGTTTTATGCATTTAAATACATTATTCAGAGAATGGATTCATAGGTTTCTCTGGACTTCCAAAGTGGTCCATGAAACAGAAAAAAAGTTGAGAAGCCCTGAAGAATGCGACAGTCTAAAGGTTGGGAAACCTGATGTTACAAGTATGCTCTGGCCTCACTGACTCAATGGGCTTCTCGATAGCTAAGCAGTGCTGTAAGTAGAGAAGGATGCCTTGAGTCAGGAAGACCTGAGTTCAAATCCAGTCTCAAACAGTTACTAGCTGTGTGACCTTGGACAAGTCAGTTAGCCTCTGCCTGCCTTAGTTTCCTCAACTGTAAAAATGGGACTAATAGTAGCACTTACCTCACAGGGGTGTTGTGAGTATCAAATGAGAAAGTAAAGTGCTTAGCATAGTGTCTGGCACATGGTAAGCACTACATAAATGTTTATTCTCTTTCCCTTTACCCCTGAGGGATACCCTTATTTCATGCTATCAGATCAAGCCCTGGCCAGTTGTGTTCCTCTCACTGTTAGCTGCCTAAGACTGAATAATGCCCTGGTTCCATTTAATGTCAATGAGTTCTTACAAAAGAATATTTACTTTGAAGATATAGCAAAAACAAACATTTCCTCCCAATGCCTCGGGGCACACTTCTTGAGAGAATGAACTGTTTTTTTGCTCAGCATTTAGTGTGATGCCTGGAAGATTTGCTGTTCAGTTGTTCCTTAGTCACATCTAGCTCTTCATGACCTGCCCGCCACCCCATGATGGGGGATTTTCTTGGCAGAGATTTGCCATTTCCTTCTCCAAATCACTTTACAGATGAGGAAACTGAGGAAAATAAGGTCAAATGCCTTGCCTAGGGTCACACAGTGAGTGTCTGAAGCCTGGATTTGAACTCAGGAAGATGAGTCTTCCTGACTCCTGGCCCAGCATTCTACCTACTTCACCTAGCCTGGAAGATAGTAGATGCTTAATAAATGCTAGTTGACTTACTCTCCCCTGTACTACTCCAGGCTCTTGAGAGAGAGGTCTCAGACTTAGCTTAGTTGCTACATATAGCATTGGTTCCACTAAATTCACATCCAAATGCAGCATCAAATCTGGATGCATTCTTGTCTGAGTTGGGCTGTTTCCCAGAGGTCATTTAGGGATTTCTTATTTCCCTGGGCATCAGTGCTGGGTTGGTTACAAAACTTGGCACGGACTCAGATTGCTGGGGGCTAAATTCCTTGAACTTCCATAACTCACAAGGTCAGAGCATCTAAGTTACTTCCTTCTCCTAGAACCAAAGAATAAATCCTAAGCAGAGAAAAAATGAAGGCTGTTTTCACAGGTCCACATGACCTTAGAGTCTGCCTTTACAGCGTTGCTTCTCACCAGATGCCATCAGTGATGGAGTCAAGCCAAGTGACGGTGCCAGAAGAGAAAACAATCAAGGCTCTGGTGGCTAGTATTTTTTGAAGTCATTCTTTAATCCAGTCATGTAGTTGATCAAAAAAGGCTTCACCTAACCATGAACATAATAGACAGGAACTAGCAATAGAATGCCTATATGTGATCCATAGTGATTCCAAGGCATTTCCATTATGACTCTCCCAGAAGTAAGTGCCCCAGGCTCTCAATATTGGGAAATACCATCAGAGGTGCTTTGCTCATGTGCCAGGTTGGGTGACACTGAGAGGCAATTTGAACACTGCCACTAACTCATTGTTTGCCCTTCTTAGTTATTCACTTTAGCCACTTTAGCTTTCTGGCCCTCATCTGTAAAATGAACGTATAAAGCTAGATGACTTCAAAGATCCCTTCTAGCTCTAAAACTTAGTTCCTAGAGCACAAAATTAGAAATCAGAAATACTAGAGTTCAAATCTTGCCTCAGTCATTTACTAGCTGGGGGACCCAGGATAAGTCAATTCACTCTCTCTGAGCTTCCATTTCCTTATCTATAAAATGATGAGGAATGGGCTTTCGAGGGCCCATCCAACTCTAACTCTTTGATCCTATGATTCCCTCCTAGTTATAATGTCCACTGTTCTCAACCTCATCCTAAAAGAAGTAAGAAAATACACTTCTTTTCCTTATTGAAGAAGCTGGGGTGAGGGGTAGGGAAACTTTGGGTGTAGAACCATGCATATACCATCACATTCAGTTGATACTATTAACTAATTCTGCTGAACTGCTAAATTGTCTTTTCCTTCTCTTTTTATTTTGGTTTGTTGTTGTTACAAGGGATAGTTGGCTGGGTAGGGGAAATGAGGGTGATGAAAAACCAAAAGATATCAATCAAAAATTTTAGAATTCGATGGCATGGCAATTCTAAGAAAGAATGTACACAAAGATGTTTTGCAAACCTTGAAGTGGTACATAAATGTGAGTTATTGTTATTACAATACATCAAATTACTTAAGAACACTTGCCAAGTGACATCCGTAATGATATAGTGGGAAACGGTCGCCTTAAGTGCTAGGGGGCCCGAGTAGAGGAATAATCAGGCTGGGGGAAGGTGGAGGGGAGGGTGGATAGCATAAGTTGGTGGAAAGGACACTGGATTTGGAGACCAAAGTCCTCTGCTTCATGCACCAGCTCCCCTTCTTGCCAGCTGTAAGACCTTGGGCAAGCTGCTTAACCCCCAGGAGTCACATGAGAATAATCATCCTTCTGTACCTCCCTGAGCTGTTGTGAGGATGGTATGAGATAATGGATGTAACGGGCTTGGTAACTGCAAAGCATTGCATAAATGTCAGCTAGTATTAAGCATGGGAGACTTCGAGGAGGAAGTGAGTTGGGAGCCAACTTCTGGAGGATATGGTTTGATAGAGAAGAGTCTGGGTGGGGTGGGGAGCAATCAGTGGACTGAAGATGAATCCAAGCATATTACTTTTGACCATTGCAGTGGGGGTCAGTAGGACCCCAGGCTGAATCTGTGCAGCGAGAGTAGGTACCAATAATGGGGATCAGATCTGCCTAAGGAAGGGTGCTACACTGGGCACCAACCTCTTATTCCTCAGCTCCCACTCCTCTTCTATTTTTCCCTCTCACTTCCCTAACCCCATCCCTCTGAAGGCTTCATTTTTTTCTCCAGAGTCCCAGACCACCCGAAGTGCCAGACTAGTTTGTAGCAGAAGAAAATAGGCAGTAAAGCTGACCTCAAAGATGCTACATCAGGGTTTTGCAGGCTATCTCGTGGACCAGACCTCTTCTGCTCCATCAGAGACATGCTACCTTCCCATGCATTAATTATGTGGGTTGCAAGTAGCAAAAGGAGGCTTCATGGGAAAGATAGGAAGTTAAATCAAGGTATTAAAAAACCCATTAGAGATTGGAAGGTGCAGGTACTGATGGAAACACAGTTTCTATTACAACTTGGAATCCTTGGAGACCTCCATAAGCAAGTTAGTAGAGTTTGTCTGTGGGATGATGAATTAAAGGGAGTTATTTGCAAAACAGTTGGGAAAGACATGAAGAAATTCAGGATCCTAGGGAGAAAAGCTGTCTCTAAAACAAATGAGGACACAACCAATAATTCTAGCCATACTTGGCCAACCCCCAATCAACTATCAACCAGCAAGCATTTATTAAGCTTTTACTATGTACCTGTCACTGTACTAAGAGCCGAGGAATCAAAGAAAAGGCAAAAGCTTCAAGACGCTTACATTGAAATGGAGGAGAAAATGTATATACGTAAATCAAAATATACAAGATAGATACAACATGGATGAAAGTCATGATGTGGTAGGGCTAGGTAAGAGAAGATTTTTGCCCATAACTTTTAACCTGATAAAATGTCCAAGAGATCCTTATTCATGCTCTAATTTCATCTTCTTGGAGCAGCCCTGATGACTCCAGTCAATAGTGCTGTCTCTCTGTTCTTGCCCATATATGTATTACTTCTACCATATGATCTAAGCAGTTTATAGAATCATAGATTTGAAGCCGGAGGAGATCATAGGCAACCTTGAATCCAACCCAGAGAGGTAAGAGACTTGTCCATATCATTCTCTAGTTGTTTCCAATGTTTAAGTCCATCTCTCCATTCTGATTGTAAATTCCTTGAAGGCAGGTATTGTTACACCTCTAAGGTATGTCATGCCTCTCTCTACCCTGACCACCATGATGACTGATTCAGAGATGAACATTCAGTAAGTATTTAATAAATACTTGGTGAATTGAATTGAATGTCTATACTAATATTTCCAGAGGTCAGAAGAGAATCACTGTTCAAGTCAGCCTGGGAAGAATATTCCCTTAAAGAATGAATCTTATCAATTACAAGGCACTACACCTAGAGGCATAAAGAGACTCTAAAATTTAGGGCCCAAATGAAGCTGCTGTCATCACCCAATGTATTTAGCACTGCAATTTCAGACTTGACCTCTAGCAAAGGACTAGTATCACCCTGACTGAAGCTTCAGACATTGTATTGAATGCCAGAAGAAGAACAAGGCCTCAGATATCAAGTCTGACACAGAACTAAAGGGAACAAAATCCATATGTACGATCTATCTAGTTATGACTTATTCTCTGTCATATTGTGATGGGTGTGAGCTCAGGCCAGTCCCTGCAGACCCAGATCACCCTTCCACTGCTATGTAGGTTTTGGAAGAAAGTCATTCTTATCATCATGACAGGCACCTAGAAGATAGAGACCCCAAGGAACTGGTACTAATCAGCACTTCTGAAACTGAAAAATTTGGCAATAGTCAAAGGTTTCTGAATGCAAAACAACCAAAAATTAATTAAAAATCAAACATGTAATGAATCCAAGGTGTTTCTGGTAGTGTTTGCCATTGTTGTATCATGCAACTTCATGGCAACCTTGGTTCTGAACACAAAGCATGGGCCTTTTGCCCTGCCCATACCTTCAGGTCATGAAATCACAAACAAATGCTGCTGAAACAAAAAGGGGTCCAAGAGGAAAATGTTTAAGAAGTCCTGCTAGAGTGATGGCTAGCAACCTTGTACCTCCTGACTCATCAATCCCAATGATTCAGACTTCCTAAAAGGGGTGATAACCCTCTACTTCTGCCACCTGTTTTAACTTTCACTTTATCCTCCTCAACTATAACCTTCCTCGGTCTCTTTCCTCTTTGCCAAGATCAACCACTCTACCTATGACCTCCGTCCTCTATCATCCTGTCCAAAAACTTTCCCCTAGTGATCATTTCCTCTTTCTCTTATCTTTAATCCATCCCTAACCCCTGGCTTTTCCTTAAAACCTATTAAACTCTCTTTTATCCTTTAAAAAAATTCTCACTTTTGATGTTGCCATCCCCTCAAGCTGTTGTTCTATATCTCTCCATCCTTCCACTGATAAACTCTTTCAAAGCATCATCTATGCTGTTTATACTTTGTCACAACTCATATTTCTTAACCCCTTGCAATCTGGCTTCTGCTACCTCCAATCAAATGAAATTAATTTTTCCTAAATTATTGCGAGCTCTATACTGCTAAATCTACTGACCTTTTCTCAATTTTCATCCCTTTTGATGGCCTCCTTGAGGTCAGGGATTGACCTCCTTCAATTTTTCCTTCTGAAGCTGGATCATCCCCTCTCCCTGGAAACTCTCCTCTTTTGATCTTTGTGACATTTTCTCCTGATTCTCCTTCTATTTTCCTGTCTACTTTTCAGTCTCCTTTGCTGAATTACTATCCATCCCCTGTTTTTTAAGTGTGGGTGCGCTCTAAAACTCTGATTCAGACCCTCTGTTCTTATTATTGTATACTCTATTGGTGATCTCATCAACTTCACTGAATTCAGCTGTCATTTTGAAACTGATGACTCCTAAATCTCTACATATCCAGTCATCCCCTCTCTAATGAGCTGCACCTGATATCCTATTGCCAGCATAACCAAAACAGAACTTTTCATCTCTCATCTTAAATCTAAGCCCTCTTTCAAGCTTCCCTCCTGCTGTGGATGGTACCATCACTTTTCAGGTCACCCAGGTGTGGTACCTTGGAGTTAGCCTTGACTCAATTCTCTCATTCACTTTCCTCATGTAATCAATTACAAGGCACCAGCTCTTCCTCTATGACATCTGTGCATCTATCCCCTTGTCTCCACTCATACAATTGCCATCCTAGTTCAGGTCTCATCACTTCTACTAATATAATATAAAATTCCTAATTACATTAGGAATTCTCTAATTTATCTCCCTGCTTCTAGTTTCTTCCCTCTCCAATCTATCTTCTACGTAGATAAGCACAATAATCTGCAAAGGTTTGATTGTCTCATTCCCTGCTTGAAAAATGTCAGTGGCCCTTCATTGTCCATAGAATGAAATATGAGTTCTTTTGCCTAGTTCTTCACATTCCAACTGCTACCTATGCTTCCTGTTTCACTTCATACTATTTTCTTTCACAGACTGTATATTCCAACAAAATTTCACCATTGCCATGCACCAGACTTGATTGATATTCCATCCCTTGCCTCCATGCATGGAAATAAACTGCTCCTCTCACTACTCTCCTCCCAGATTCTATGCCTAGAATATCTCCCTCTCTTCTCTGTTTCTCAGAATCTTCAACTTCCTTTACGTCTTCACTCAGGTACCACCACCCAGTAGGTTTTTAGTGCAGTCTTCCTTATACTAGGTATACTTATCTGTGTGACTAGACTCTAAGGATATTCTCTCAAAGTCAACAGAAAATGAGGAAGGGCTTCTACTATGGCGAGTGGACACTCTGTGGTGAATTTACTGGGAAGGTAGGAACAAGAGTTTCCCCTGATGCAGAGGCATGAATGCATTATCATTTGCATTGTTGGAAGGAATACTCCCATCGATGAGATCAGAGATCTATTTGAGTATTGAGAGTAATTATTGTTCTATTTACTGTAGCCACTAGAATGTCAGATTCTGGAAGGCAGTAACCTTTTTGTTTTTAATCTTTGTATCCCACTTCCTAGCAAAATGTTTTGCACCTGAGTAGGTTCTTGATAATGTTTGAATTGAATTACAGGTGTTTATTTCTTCCCCAGGAAGTTTTTTGTCCGACAGTTATAATAAGATGCCACCATATAGGCAGCATTGCCTTGACCTTGATCTTAGGCTGAAGAGTTGACTTGTATCAGAAGTAGATAACTGTGAAAGTGATTAGCTTGATTTTTTCAAGGATATTTTTTGTTTTCTCATCAATTCATTTATATTGTTGTGGTTTTTTTCCTTCTTGGAAAGATTCCTCCCCTATTCTACATCCTCAAGAATTTGCAGTATAGCTGTGGGTTCTTAGAGGGTGAGATTGCCCCTAGCAACGAGCATTCTCTCCAAGCTGCTTTGGATACAGACTGTTTTAGGGGAGGAGATTTCCTTAGAATTGATTTCTAAAAAAACTTGTATCCCCAGAACATTTTCAAACAACATTTAAGGAAAATTGTTAAAGTGATGAAGTACTGTTTAAGCAGAAACTGGGCCAAAATTTCAAACAGAAATTCAGAATGGTTTCATCTCTCTCTGCGAATTTGTACAGTGGCAAGAAGGGGAAATAGGTATTTCTCTAGGAGAGACAGCAGGAAGAGTTAATGTCTGCCTTCATTTCCAAATTTGGTTCAGGAGAGACCAAGTTAAGGTTAGGTGTCATTTCAAGTCATATGAATTCTAAGGTCACCAAGTAGAATGTGGGAGGATTCCAATCTGAGTATAGGATACATAGAGTAAAGCAATATAAGAGTGGCACCAACCTCTCTTTTTCTCCTTGCCAAGACAGTGTAACACATAGAGCACTAGACTTGGAGTCAAGAAGACCTGAGTTCAAATCCTACCTATGACATTCACTAAGTAGTATAACCCTTGATCAGTCACTTAACTATTCTGTACCTCATTTTCCTCCCTTGTGAAATAAAGGGGTTGGACTTGATGGCTTCTAAGATTCTTTTCAGTTCTAAATCTTTGATTCCCTCCTCCCTCCCTGGCATCAGTATTTATCAAATCATAGAACCTATTGCCCCAGGGCGCTGCTAAGTAATTGAAGCATTGATCTCTCTGGTTTCTGTTGAGAGTCTTCCCTAAGAGGAGTAGCACTTCAATGCCTATTACTTTCCCTTACTCTCCAGTAGTTTCATAAGGGTTGGTCATCTTTTCCCAGGTAGAATGAAACTCCTTAAGCACATATACTGTGTCTTACTCATCTTCTGTATCCCCCATAATAACCAGGTATTGAAATGTTTGCAGTGAGTCCTAGTTCCTTCCCTAGAAATCCCAACCTAAAATTCTGATTTGGATTCTAATTTCTCTTCCCCCCAGATCTTTCTCCACCCTTTGCCCTTCATCACAGAAAATCTTACCTTCTGATCCATCAGAGCCATTCACCACCTAGTATTTGGCACTTGTGCCTGGAAAAAAGGAGCCAGGGGAGGGGGACATAAGAAATGCTTTTCATTGATTAATAAACTAATCCAGAAGTCCAGAAGGCCTATGGTGACCCTACCATGGGGCCTTTTTGCATACTATCTAAATAAATGTAACTTGGGATCCCATTTTGATTAACATTGCACATGTAGATTTTGATAACATTGAACGTATAATTAAATAGTCTGTCTTGATGGAGCTTGATGGGGACTCCTAGGAGTGACTGTTGGTCTTCTAACAGAAATAGGTTTTCCACCTCTGAACTAATTCATGCTAAATGTTAGTGGGTGCTCATAGGTTAATGTGTTACTCCTCCCAGGTGACATATTTGCATTTTAACAGTCTACTGCTTTATTCAAAGGAGTGAATAATGTCAGCATCTTCCAGTCCTCAGTCTATGTGTGAGAAATGTTTTGCTTTTCAGGGCTTCCTAAATAATGCCTACCCCACAGGACCATTCCTGTCCCTATAGGATACGGTGAGAATAGGTTCAGCCTTGACACCCACCTTGTCCCTCGCCTAAGGCGATGGATTTAGCTGTTAAGGTGTTAGGGGAAAATGGTTCACTTATCCCACATAGCTCCCAGAAAACCAAATTAAAGCTCACTTTTGTGGGTGCCCTTGGGTCAAAAAGCAAAAGGTCAAGGAACATTTTGTACCTTGTGTAGAATGTCCAAGTGGGAGACAAACCCCCAAATGAAGAGCAAAGGATTTTTGGAGCGGGTTTTTATTCTTTTTTTTACAGCCTAGAAAATCTGTAAAATAGTTGTATAGAGGAGAGTGGAGAAAATAGGGGAATGGGAGATTTTCCCAGCTGGGCAGGAGGATGTTGATTGAGTACAATCAATGCAACCAGCCTGCTAACGAGACCCAATCAGGCGGGGCGATTAAAGATATTCTTCAGGGAGACAAGGCTGACAGCTGTGGGGAAGTTTCAGCTTTTTAGGAGAGAGAGAAAGTGAGAGAGAGACAAGAGATAGACAGACACAGAGACAGAGTGTGAGATAGAAGGGAAGGGGAGGAGAAGAGATAGAGATGGAAAGACAGATATAGAGAAGGGGAATGAAGGAGAGATGGAATAGAAAAGAAAAGAAGGGAGAGAAAAAGAGGATAGAGAAAGAAATATGGCTTAAGAGGGTGGAGATGGTGAAAGAGAAAAACAAATAATATAATCAAGTATGCATCTCTTCCTTGAATATCAAAGATGTGGGAAAAGGAAAATGGAAAAGACCTCCTGCAGTCTCCCCATTAAAAAAATAATTAATAGAGGATTTTTGTTGTTGTTTGTTTGTTTTTAAGGCAGTCCCTTTGGGCTTTGGTCTCTCCTCCTTTCTTTGTTAATGAACAGGAGCCTATCCAATGAGACTTTCTTCAGTTTGACTAATAGGTTCTAATGTGACTATTGTGGCATCTGGTCAATTGATAAACATTTACTAAGTGTCTACTATGTGCCAGGCATTTTGCTAAGTGCTGGAGATACAAAAGGAGGCAAAAGATGGCCCCTGTCTTCAAGGAGTTTACAACCTAATGGAGGAGACAATGTGCAAACAAATATATACAAATAAGAAATAATTAACAGAGGCATGGTGCAAGAATTAAGAGGAGATAGGAAAGGCTTCTTGAGTAAGGTGAGATTTTAATGCAGATTTAAGGAAGCTAGGGAGGTGAGTAGTCGGTGTAGTAAAAAGAGTGTAAGTCCTGTAATCAGAAGACCTGAGTTCAAATCCTAGCCCCACCACCTCAATTTGAGAATTATTTATTAACCTCTATATGTGCAATTTCCTATGCTATGTGATTAATGAAGATGACAGTATAAGTAAAGTTACTTTACCTTTCTTAACTTAAGCCTCACTCTCCTCCATCAATCATCGAGCCATTATAAAGCTCACACTGTATGCCAGGCAGTGTGCTAAGTACTAGGAATAATTCAAAGGCAAAAACAAGAGTCTCTGCTGTAAAGGAGTTTGAATTGGGAGTGGGGTGGAGAGAGAACAAGTATACATATAAATAAATGTAAAATATATACAATGTAATTAGGGGTCAATAGGAATGGGGTGGGGGTGCCATCAAGAGAGGCCTCTGAAAAGAGGTGGTTGCACCTGAACTGATCTTTGAAAAAACGTATGTACTCTAAGATGAGGATGGCTTAAGCTAAAGTACATGGGAAAAAGATGAAATGCCATGTATGAGAAACAGTCTGTAGCTCAGTTACACTGAACAACACATTGCTTGTACAAACTTAGTATGTATTGATGCTGGATACCACTACTGGGTCTGTATCCCAAAGAGATCATAAAAAAGGAAAAAGGGCCTACATATACAAAAATATTTATCACAGCTCTTTTTGTGGTGGAAAAAAATTGGAAACTGAGGGGATATCCATCAATTGGGGAATGGCTAAACATGTTGTGGTATATAAATGTAATGGAATATTATTGTGCTATAAGAAATGATGAGCAGGTGGATTTCAGAAAAACTTGGAAACACTTACATGAACTGATGCAAAATGAAGTGAGCAGAACCAGAAGAACACTGTACACAGTAACAGCAACGTTGTTACTTATTAACTGTAATTGACTTAGTCCTTAGCAATACAATGATCCAAAATAAATCCAAAGACTCATGATGGAAAATGCTGTCCACATTTAGAGAAAGAACTGAAGGAGTATGAATGCAAACCAAAACAATACTATTTTCATTTTCTTTGTTTTTTCATGGTTCTATTCCTTTTGTTCTGTTTCTTCTTTCTCAACAGGATTATTATGGAAATATGTTTTACATGATTACATGTGTTTAACCTATATCAGATTGCTTGCTGTGTTGGGGAAGGTGGAGGGAAGGAGAGAAGGAGACAAATTTGAACTCGAAATCTTAAAAAGAATGAAAGTTGAAAATTGTCTTTGCATGCAATTGGTAAAAAAAATACTATTTACATTTATATATTTACATACATACATACATATATATGTGTATACATATATGTGTGTGTGTGTATATATATATATATATATATATATATATATATATATGTGCTGGGAAGGCAGGTAAAAAATTCAAAGCTAAATTTTTAAGGGTTTTCAAGGCCAAATGGGAGAATTTATAGGTACCCTATAGTAATAGGGAGTCACTGAAGCTTTTTGAGCAGGAGAGCGATATGGTCTCATCTGGACCATTTGACAGCAGTGGACACAGGAGAAGTTGGAGGTCTGGAGGGCACAAAGTAGGATAGTGGCTGGTTTCAAATTCAAATAAATCAGCAGTTCTCAAAGTGTAATCTGAGGACCCCTGAGGTCCCTGAGACCCCTTCTAACAGGTCAAAATTATTTTCACTAAAATATTTTTTCCCTTATGTTTTGCATGACTTTACATGTTTAATGGGTGTCCTGTTGTTTGCTTTCTTAGTTGGTGAGGGAGGAAATCATAAAGAGGTAGAGAATCCGGATCTGAATTTTTAAAAAATTGAATGTTTAAAAAATAAACAATCATTAAAAAGATGTTTTCATTTCTATATAGTAGATATGGCAAATATCAATAGATACAACCCACACATACAAAATAAGGGAAGGGTGCTCATTGATTTTTAAGAGTGACGGGAGATCCTGGAGACCAAAAAGTTTGAGAACAACTAGATTAAACAATTATCAACTAGGTGGATATAAGGAAGGGAAGGAGCGGCCAGTGTGGAAGAGAGTAAACATTGAATGTGACAACCATGTCGGGAGCTCGGCTGCCTGGGGGAATCAGGTTACTGGCTGTCCTTGAAGCCTGGCCTCTACCCCAGGCCCCATCCCACCTCCTGGCAGGAACTGAGACAGTTCTCTGAAAGACATTTCACTTTCTCCTAATCATTAACAGACACAGAAACATTAGAGGCTGTGTATGCTCTTCCCACCCCCCACCCCCTAAACACTCAGCCTAAAATTCTGTTTTTGATTAACTTAGAAGAGAGGCTGTATAGAGTTACACTGACCATGCAAACCCCTAATTTTCCAGGGTTGCTATGAATTCAAGAAGAGAGAGTACATTCAACAACAACAACAAAATTGTGTTGTAAAACTATGTTTAGAAAACATAATCCCCAGAAGTAGAGTGGAAAGAGTACTGAACCTGGTATCAGGAGACCTGGGTTCTAATCCTGACTGCTACTTAATAGCCCTGTGCCTTTGGATAAGATACTCTTTCTAGGCCACAGCTTCCTTAATAAAAAACTTATTTGTACAGCTCATTAAGGTTTATAATGCTTTTCTCTCTTCACAATCTCATTTTATGTATCAGAAACACCAGAGATTCCAGAGATATTCATTGTCTTGTTATGGTCACAAACCCAGTAAGTATGAGAGCCAGGATTCAACCTCTTCGTTCTAGTTCCCGCGTTTTGTTTTTCCTCTACCTCCCAATCCCAATTTCATCCTGCTGCCTTTGTAAAGAGGCAGTGTGAGTAGAAAGAAAAGAACACTGGTTATGGAGTCATAGGACCCAGGTTCAAATCCTGCGCCTGGGACAAAGCTATTTTTTTTAAAAAATCTGTATGCCTCAGTTTCCTCATCTGTAAAATAAAGAGGTTGACCTCTGGGGTGCCTTCCAGGTCTAGAGCTATGATCCTATGAAGTAAAGTGGTTTCAAGAGTGAGGAACCTGCAGCTTTGAGGCCACATATGGTCCTCTAAGTCCTCAAGTGCTGAATCCAAACTTCACATAACAAGTTTGGATTCAGAGACACACTTGAAGACCTAGAAGACCACATGTGCCCTCGAAGTTGCAGGTTCCCTCTCCCTGGATTAGATGATCTCTAAGGCCCTATCTAGGGCTGACACTCTATAAGAACCTCAGAGCTTAAAATGTGTCACTTCCCTTATGATAAAATCCTTCCATCTAGTTCTTAGGAAGAAATTCCCTTTCCTATCCACAACCTATTGGGGGAGAATGGAGGGGGTGAGAGAGGGAAAGACAGAGACAGAGAGACAGAGAGACAGAGAAAGACAGAGACAGAGGGAAAGACACAGAGAGAGGGAGAAGGAGAGAAAAGAAAGAGAAAGGAGAGAGAGAGAGACTGAGAGAGAGAGACATCATGAGTGCCTCAGAAAGAGCACAGTGACTCCATAAATGAATGAAACAAAGAAGAAACTCACTAACTAGAGATCTAAATAAATAGGAAGGAGCCCCCAGCCCCATCTTAACAGAATATTGCAGATCTCTTGTTTGCAGGCAAAATGATTGGCAACTTGAAGCTGTTGATATAATACAAGATAGGAGTCTCACTGGGTGTTTCTGCCCTTATGCTGCTCAACTTAATTATAAAACAGTGGATAGTGCATTTAGAGATGAGTCTAATTATGGGTAGAAAAAAAGATTATTTTTGGGTTCCCGTTTATAATGAACTGCAGGGAGTGGAGGGAAGCAAGTATTGTGTTTGTCTCATAGACTAGCAGAATGGACCCTGATTAAGGAGGAGACCTGGGAGGCAGGCCACATATGGACTTTGAAAATCATCCCATCCAATCCCCGCTTTTTGCAGATGAAGAAACTGGAGCCCAGAAAAGGGAAGTGACTTGCCCAGGATTGCTCACCTAATAAATGGCACAACTGGGGCTCAAGACCAACTCCTTATGAGCATTTAAGGCGATGTTCCTATGGACATTCCCAAAAGCAGTAACCTCTACTAAGGAGATCCCTGCTTGCGAGAAAGATGGGGGTCCATATTCTATGAAGGGAATGTCTAAAAGGCCCTTCTACATTTTGGGAATAAAAGGCCCTAAGTAAAGGTTGTTGATCCTACCCCCTGGAAAAGTATCAATGCTTCTTGCCCTTTCTTCACATAATTCTCCCTAGTTCAACCCTCCTTCCACACTAGAATTACATAATCTCCAAATTGGATGGGATCCCAGAGGGCATCCAGTGCAATCTTCCACTAGAAAGGTTAGACAATAGGGTGGTCTAAAGATAAACAGAAAGGTTAAGGGACTGGGTGGGATAGGAAAAAACTCTTTAAGTCTTTGTCAGGGTACTGAGCCACAAGCCAGAGAAGGAGAAGGCCTTAATATAATCTCATAGGCAATTTTCAAGGACCCTAGTCCTCCAATCAAGTTCTATGTTTGGTGTCACCCCTGTTCCTCTCTCACGAGGTTACCAGTGTAAAATCTGTACCCTTCAATCTCACTGCCCCAGGAAAAGCTGGCAAAGAATGAGTTCTTCATAGCTATTGATACTTTCCTTGAGATCAATAGTTAAAATTCAATATCTATAATGCAGAAAACAAATCCATACTCATTGGAATTGTATTGCACAAATGATATTATATAAATCCCCCTACAAACATATGGAGGTGGATTAGAAGAAAAGTTCTTTGATTTTACCCTTACATGCAGAGTTAGCTGTACCACTCATTAAGGAATAGGGTGTGTAGGTATTTGCTAAAGAATTTGTTGTTTTTTAAGACACTACAAAGTTCTTCACAATAAGGGCAGTGTGGGGGGAGAGTTAAGATTTAGTCAATGTGAAAACAAAATTAACAATAAAATTTTATTTCTAAGAGAAGTACTTACAAGGACTGTAGCTGAGGTAGGTGTGCCCTCTCCTTGACTGCCTCCACCCACACCCCAGTGATGTATAGGAGAAGAGATCCCCATACATATAGGACAGGTTAAAGCAATGCCACCAGAACCTAAGACAGCAATGGAAGACCTCCTAGAGTCCCTTCCTAAGCCTTAGTGCCCTGTGACTACAAAAACTTTTTACAATTTTTAGCCCATGGTAGTCAGGACAAGGTTTTGATACAAAGGTTCAGGGAATGGGGCCCTGGTCTAGAAGTCAGGACATCTGGTTTCTAATCTTTGGGTCTGCCATTGACTTTCTTTGTGACTTGGGGTGGGTTATTGTGTTTCTCAAGGTCTTGGTATCTTCATTTAGGAGATTAGGCAGGATGATTTCCAAGGTATTCTTCCACTCTGACATTCTAAAATTCAAAGAATTTAATACTAAACAATATTGATTGGGCAGCTAGGTAGGGCAGTGGATAGAGTGCTGGGCTTGGAGTCAGGAAGACTCATCTTCTGGGTTCAAATCAGACATTTCCTAGCTGGGTGACTGTGGGTAAGTCACTTTACCCTGTTTACCTCAGTTTCCTCATCTGTAAAATGAGCTGGAGAAGAAAATGGCAAACCATTTCATTATCCTTGCCAAGAAAACCCCAAATGGGGTCATGGAGAGTCAGATATGACTGAAAAGCAACTGAACCACAACAATTACATTTATTGAGAGAGTTGATAAAGAACCAGGAAAGTATTCAGGTAACACATCCCCATAGACACACCCATCTCAATGTACTGAGAGAATGGAGATGGACTTGAGCCCCTGGAGATTAGGAAACATGGTACAGTCATTTTGTCTGGAAAAGAAAAGGATACAGGGGAAAGTCATAAGCATCTTTATGTCACAGAAAGGCTGTCATTGGCAATTTGTCTGCATGGAGAGCAAAACAAGAAGAAATGCTCAAAACACTCATTCTGGAGTCAGCGAACTTGGGTTCAAATCCCTCCACTGCTGCTTTACAATTTGTGTGTCCTGGTGCAAGTCACTTTCTGGGTTTCTGTAGAAAAATAGGTCCTTGGACTAGATGGCCTTTGTATTCCTTTCCAGCTCTAGATAGCAGAGGAAATTTATCAAGCAATTTCTTTATCAATAATTTTCTCATCTGTAAAATGGGACTCTTCATTCCTACCAATTTCTTCTTCTCAGAATAGGACCTGTAAACTATAAACCTCATTTTTCCAGAGCACTTTAAAGTTTACAAGGTGCCTCTTTCACAAGGACCCCATGATCTAAGTAGTACACTGACCCCATTTTACAGATGAAGATTTAGATAGATTGAATGAGGAAGGAAGCTTTTTCTGACTCCCAGTCTGGGGCTCTTGTAACTCCCTATCCTGCCTGTCTCAGAATGTTTCAGATTTGGCTAGACACACACACTGACTAGCCTGGATCAGTCCCTTGTTTCTCTCTTTCCATGGGTCCCCACTTTGAGGAATCAAGATTATTATAAGCAGGTACATAGCCTTCTGTGTTATCTTTCCAAATTGTCAGCCCCTCATCTCTCCCCTTAGCTCCACTGGGAGCTTGCTTGCTGGAAACTAATATATTCACAGAGGCTTGCAGACACCCAGAGTCGTGACCAAGTGTCTTTGGGTAGCACTCTACTTTTTATTAGCAATCAAGGAGTCCCACGGATTTAATCTCAACCCAGGTGCAATGTTATACCACACCCTGAGAATGTGCTCTCTCCTGTGTCTAAGACAAGCAGCCCATTCCTACCAAGCATCTCCCAGACTTTGAAGTGGAGTGGAGAGGGCATTGAGAGGGGGTGATTTACTTGGGCTAGTGGGTGTGAGGAGAAGGGAACTCCAAAGTCTAAATGTTGTCCATCCCTCCTAACTCTTCATGTGAATCCTGATTGTACCAGGGTGCCGGACACAAGGTCAATATAATTTCATCCTCTGGCCCAGCATAGATTGGTGCTTAATCAGTGTTCTTAAGAGAATGGTCAGAGAATCTTTGGGAACTTTGACAGGTTATCCAATGCATTCACCTACCTGGGGATGGGGCTTTCTTCAGCTTTTCTCTGAAAGATCACTATCCTGCCTTTTCCAAAAAAGCTTTGGAGGATGAAGTTCCACAACCTCTTCCTGGTGGTCAGGAAGTTTTTCCTAGGGTCTAACCTAAATCCCTCCAGATAAGAAGACCTCCCTTAGTCCTTTTGGGTTTCTGCTTCATCTAGGAAATAGAGATGATATTTCTAGGTAGCTTCCAAACTGCACAGGCTGTAGGCTGAGGAGAGGTGACCACAGAACATAATAGCTAACACATGAAAATATTTGGGGAAAACATATCCCCAGCAGAGGAAACCTATGAAGCAGCCTAATTACTCTGGCAATGATTTTCCCATCTACAAAATGGGAATAGTCAGTCATTCATACCTTTTTCTTCTTCTCAGAATAGGACCTAAAGTTTAGTGGAACTGCAAGAGTGAAACTACTTTAAATTCTTAGAAACAGATGAAAAGACTCCCCCTTTTAACCCTTTAGTTTTCTCCAACACCTTTTCTTCCTCCCCAACCCCCACAATCAGAGGATGGCACCTGACACCTCTGCAGTCTGCTGGAGAACCAAGGCTGTGAATGCTGATTAAATATTGATATCCCCACATTTCAATATTTTCTCAACAAAACCTAACAGCTCCAACAGGGACCATTACTGTGGCTTATTTAAACTCCTTATGTACTTCCATAAGGGGGTTTTATTCTTTTCCAATTAAGAGCACAGTCTATTAAGAGCTGAGGAGGCATAGCTGATACCAGGTTCTGACTCCCCACAGGCAGGACTGGAGAATTCCCAACAGGGTCTCTCCGGGCCAGGCTTAGCTGGAGCCCAAGGCCTCCTGCAGGGCAATGACTGTCCCCATCTCCTATTCATCTAATCCCTGAACCCCTATCCTCCATCACCCCCCACCCTCATGGACTCGAAAGGAAAAACTTTTTAGTCCTTCTACTAGATACTTGAGTTTGCCGTAATCAGAGACTTGGTGAAGTTATGCTAATCGTAGCTGCATAATCGTGTCAAATCTGAATAGATTACAGATCTGTTGGGGGAAGGGGTAAACTGGACAGAGGCAAACAAATGCTGAGAGCTGGAAGGTACCTTGTTCTCTGTCTCCTTGACAAGGACCAAGAACAGTGGTCCTGACTTCGATGGCAGACAGTCTCTATACTTCACCCCATCCCACCCCATCTCCACCTCCCACTTACTTTACCACCCTACAAAAGAACCCCAAAAGGTTGTTCTCTACCCATATGAATCTGAGATCACTGGATTTCAATCTAGAAGAGATTTCAGAGATCATCTCATCAAATATTCATCTAAACAGACATCCATTCTCCAATATTCCTGACAAGAGATCATCTAGCTCTAACTTAAATACCTCTGGTGGTAAAACAATCCATTCTACTTTTGAATTGTTCTCAGTGCTGGCAAAGTTTTTTACATATCTTTGATTTGTATTTGTAGGTGTCTGCAAGAGATACAGAAGAGAAAGAGTGGGATGGAAAGAAATACCAGCTACAGACAGGTACTGCAGGGTTGGTGAGGATTTAAGAAATGAGGCTGACATAGTTATCACTGAAATCTTATTATAGGATCAAAGGGTCTAGAACTGGAAAGTATTTAAGAGATCATCTGTTCCTACCAGATTATTTTGTAGATGAGGAAATGGGGGTCAACAGCTAGGTGGTACAGTGGATGAAGGGCCAGACCTGGAGTCAGGAAGACTTATCTTTCTGAGTTCAAATCTAACCTCAGAGATTTCCTGGTTGAGTGACCCTGAACAAGTCATTTAACCATATTTACCTGAGTAAAATGAACCAGAGAAGGAAATGGCAGAGCACTCTAGTATCTTTGCCAAGAAATCCCCAAATGGGATCATGAAGAGTCAAATGAAACTGAACCAACTGAACAACAAAATGGAGATAAAAATATTTATTATATTATAAGGTCACACTTCTAATTAGTATCAGACTGAGGATTCAGGCTCAAGTTCTCTGACATCAGTGGTGTTTCTTACTGTTACTATGCTGAGGATTCCTCCCCTTTCTTCTTCTTTCTCTCCCTTCCAAATGCCAACCTCCATCCTCTCACCCTCACCTCTACTGCCAGTGTCCTCTATAAAGACATTGCTGGAAAAGAAGTAAATGAATTTTAGTGGCTATGGTATACTTTTCCACAATCATGCCTGAGGTGAGCAGAGAAGGGGCAGTGGCCTCCATCTCATTTCAGATCTCCCACCCAGGGTCTTTGGGAAGACTCCCCAGATTTTCCCAGCAGCAGCAGAGATCCCCAGAATTTCAATCTGGCTTCCATATCAGCTCCAGAGCAAAAGGCCAGACTCTTCCTGGTCCCCCGTGTGTTCATCTTTGCATGCTTCAGTGGGGTTTGTGGAGTCTATTTACCACATCTTAGACCAATTTCCTTCCTTTCAGTTGCTTTGAAGATAATTGAGGGTACTTGCATTGTCTGCCTGGGAATGTAAAAAGCAAGCTAATGGTGCAATCAATGCTTCCTACTTACTGCTGGTTTCCCTCTCTACCAGCCCTGAGCAGAGGCAGATTGTAGCTATGGCAGACTCCTATGGATGCTTTAGGGTCTTCCCAGCCTAGCTACTTTGTTAATCCAAAAGGGACTGGGGGATGCTGGGTCTTCCTGATAATGGTAGGCAGATGGGGTTGTTAAGTCCAAATGAAATATTTAGGAGCAATTGCTTTTTGCAGGATTCAGCCGATTGGAGCCAAGATCCTAAGGCTACCTTGGGGACAAGGGAAGGAAAAGCTGAGAGCAGAGGGGGTCCAAGAGGAGCTCTCAAATCTGTCCTCCTGGAGCTAAGGATGCTGGAGGTCCCCCATCTAATGATTTCAACTGCAACAAGAAAAACAGCTGAACCATCCCTGGGTTAGAGCAAATAAGGCATATGGAGGCATAGTTAAGAGATATGAGTGGCAGGAAGGGTGGCTAGTGAAAGAAGGCAAGAAGGGAGGAGCTCTTGTAGACATGCCCAAGTCCCTACACCAGTCTGTCATGGTATTGTTTCTCTTTTTCCTACCCTAAACAATCTTTCCAAAGATCCCTGGGTGCTGTGGAAAACATCTCCTTCTGTTGCTCAGACTTTAGCTGCTTACTTGGGGCTCTTGGTTATGTTCTGGTGAAATGACTAGATAAGCATCTTCTGGATAATTGAGGTATTCTTATCCTTTATTACTTTGTGAGAAACTTTGAGGTTCCCGCCATCTATTGGTTCAGCCAGTATAATTGCAAAGTCCAGGAACTTTCTCGGAGAAAATTTAGTTTTCTTCCTGGTTACATTTTGTTCCTATTCCAGTCCAGATAAGTAGACCCCCCCATGCCAAGCTCTTCAGACCTAAATAAAAGGAAGCCTAACACTTGTTTCGAATGAGGTGTTCCTCCCTTCCTACCTGCATGCCAGACTGTCAGCTTCTCCCTAATTCTCTTTCACCAATCCCCTCCCCCCAATCTTACAAAATGCCTTTCTTCTCCTAACTTTATCCTGACTTGTCTCTCTTTTTTCATCCACTATGTAGAATTTTCTGTAATTCCCCAGGGATATCACAAATTAAGATTTGTAAAAACCCTTTATCATCAGTTTCACCTAAAATTTCATCTCAATTTCCTCATTTGTAAAATTAGGGCATCCGATAAGGACCTCTGAGCCCCTTTTATGCTTAAGACCAGAGGTTCTTAATCGTTTTTGCATTATGGGCTCCTTTGGCAGTCTAGTAAAAGCTATAGATCCCTTTAAAAAATAAAGCAATATTTTATTTTTCTCAAGTGGATGTAAAAACAATTTTTAATATTTATTTCTTTTTAATTTTGAGTTCCAAATTCTGTCCCTCTTTCCCTTCTCTTTCCATGATATTGTAAAAAATTATCATATATATACAATCATGCAAAGCATATTGTGAAAGAAAGCACAGACCAAAGAAAAAAACATGAAAAAATAAGGAAAACGAAAAATAGTATGCTTTGATCTGCATTCAGACTTTTCCCTGGAGTTTTTCCCTGGAGATGGATAGCATTTTTCTTCATGAGTCCTTCGGAATTTTCTTGCTGATATTGCTGTTACTGTGTACAGTATTCTTCTGGTTCTGTTCATTTCACTTTGCATCAGTTCATACTAAGTTTTCCCAGGATTTTCTGAAAGCATCATGCTTTGCATTTCTTAGAGCACAATAGTATTCCATTATACTCATATACCACAACTTGTTCAGTCATTCATCAGTTGAAGAACATCCCCTCAATTTCCAATTCTTTGCCATCACAAAAAGAACTACTATAAATATTTTTGTACATATAGGTCCTTTTCTTTTTCTTTCTTGTCTCTTTGGGATTTAGACTTAGTAGTAGTATTTCCAGGTCAAAGGGTATGCAGTTTTATAACCCTTTAGGCATGGTTCCAAATTGCTCTCCAGAATGCTGGATCACTTAACAACTCCACTGACAATGCATCAGTATTATGGAGCTCTTTTCAAAATAAAGTTTCTAAATGCATAAAATAAAAAACTCAGAATCACCAAAAGAAATCCACTGTAGTAAAAAAATGTTATTTTTCCCATTCAAGTTCACAGGCCCCCTAAAATCTATTCCCTTCAGGAATATATGGAATCTAGTTTAAGGACTTCTTATGGTAGAATGATTCTATGGCCATAGAAAATAATTCTGTTCACACGAGGCATTCTAAATCTTTGTCCATTTGGCATAATAGAGAGTTTTCCAGAGAAGGCTTCTTAGATACTTAGGTCAGAGTGGTAGTCCCACCATCAAATCCTCTCTCCACCCCTAACTTCTTGAACAAACTTCTGATTTGGAGACAAGAAAACTTGGGTTCCGGTTCTACTTTTGACACAATCCAGAGCTATAGCTAGCAATCTTTACATGTGGAGTAAAAGAGTAGGGAGGCCGTACACAGACTAGACTCACTCAAAAGGAGATCACTAGTTTTGACAATTAAGGCCTCTAAGCACCCTGTGGAAGCACAATTGACTTCATGCCCCTTTAAGGGAACTTCCACTTTGTCTAGAGTGTTTTGCATGGTGCTACATTTCTGAAAGTAGATGTGACTGCTAATTGGAAGAGAAAATTCTGAAGTGATGCTGCTGTGTATCTACATAAGGGGAAGATTTGGTGCCAGAGTTTTGGGGGAGAGATGCATGAGATTCCAGAGATGCTTTGGAGAGAGTTTTGAAGTGGCAGACCAGTTGAGAAAGTCAGCCCCTCAACACACCCATGACTGCAAAGCTTGCTTTTCTAGAGACTTAAGAGAGAAAATGTCCTCCGGGGTGAAATTAGAACCTCTGTCTTGGTTGAGCTGAGATCTTATCACACTCACATCCAAAGAGTTCATTCACTCTCATGTATTTTCTCCTATATTCTAATCTGTGAAACTTCTCAGATTTATGTTTGTTGTTTGTTAGTACAAATTTCTTTATTTGCTATTTGTGATGGTCTTTTGTATAATCATCTTTTGTTGGGAAACTGGTATGAGTTAAATTTTACTCTCTCCCTCCCCTAAGCAATCAGGGAAGTGGCTTTTATTCTGAATCAAAAAATGCACCCTTAGACCAGCAACATGGTGTGTGGGATGGGGGGAGACATAATTCTACTGAAATACCCTTTTTGGAGATACATGAGAGAAGGAGAGAGTATCTAGCTGTGGCTGTCCCCCTGTTCCCCTCAAAGCAGAAATTTGAAATCACAAACTACCTTGGAAAGGGATGACCAGAATCAGAGATATCTATATGCGCCACTCACAAGTGATGTACACATTTAGACCACCTACAGGGATATACATACATACTTATATATGTATATATACATATATGTATATGTACATATGTTTATACACACACATATATGTGTATATACATCTTGCCCAGACATACATACCCAACACCCCCCAGAAGTATTCCAGTTAAGCTGCTAGCAGAACCATCCTTAGAAAGGGGAGGGGATGGTGATGAAGAGGGGAGTCCAGGGAAATTCATCTTAGTTTCCCTGACAACATTTTTTATATGGATGAAATCAGGTAAAAATGAACATCAAGGGCTGCCTAGAAGGGAAAAGAAGTTACAAAAAGGCAGCCTAAGGGCCACAGCAGAAGTCCCACCCCTTTGCTTTGGTGATGGTGGAAGGATTTATGAGCTTAGGGGGCTTGTAGAAGAGATTCAGGTCTGTCTTTGAACATCACATGGTAAAAACCATCTCCTTTTCCTCTTCCTTCTGCTCCTCTGAGTCACTGCCAAAACCCCAGCCACACAGAGACCCCTGAAGCCCGAGGCCCAGGGCAATTACTCTGATTTGCTCTAGCCTAAAAACAGCTCTGACTTCTAAGAACTCTTGTCAGAGACTGGGGGAAGCCTTGGAGATAGGGGAGGGGCCAGAAGACATTAAAAGAGTAATTTGCTCTCAAGGCCTTAAATGAGCACATACTGTATACGGAGCACTGAACAAAATTCCATTAAGGGAAATGTTGAAGCCACATTATAGGCCTTTCTGAAATCTTTATTAAATTATGTTTTTTCCTTTGATATGTTGTGTGATCTGTGGTTTCATCAATATATGTATACCCTCTACAAGCACTTTATGCTTTCTTATCCCATGTAATTCCTGTTCATTCAAATAGCTCTATAAATTGATTAATTAAAAACCATAAAATGTGTAATATAAAAATGAAATGAGGAACAATTTTATATAAGAAATACAAACACTAAGGTGCCATACAGTACCTTCGTTCAATAGACTGGTATTATCCTGTACCTAAGGTGAAGGAACTTTAAGAGGGGGAAGAAGGGAGATCAGCAAGGGAGAAGGGTCAGGTTTGGAGTTGGGGGAGAGGTGGAATAGAAGAAGAGGAAGCCAGGAGAGTGAGGCTGTGTGGTACAATGAAAAGAATACTTCTCTTCAAATCCTATCTGTGACATTTACTATTTACATAATCTTGGATGAATTCCTTATTATTTCTAGGCCTTGGTTTCCTCTTCTGTAAAAATGAGAGACTAGGCTTAGGAGCTTCTGGGGCTCCTTCCAACTACACATCTAGGAAGAAAGCTCAGTATAAGAAAGAACTTTCTAACTCAACATCTGTATCCAATAATGGGTCAGTAAGTGGTGCAGTACGATAGGGCACCAGGCTTGGAGTCAGGAAGACTCATTTTTTCTGAGTTCAAATCTGGTCTCAGACTCTTACTAGCTATATAAACCTAGGCAAGTTACTTAACTTTGCTTGCCTCAGTTTCGTCATCTGTAAAAATGAGCTGGAGAAGGAAAAATCAAACCACTCCAATACCTTTGCAGAGAAAACCCCAAATGAGGTCACCAAGAGTCAGACAGCTTAACAAAAAAATCTAACGATGGAATGGGCTGCCTCATGGGACTGAGTTTTCTGCTACTGAAAAATATTCCAGCAGAGGCAGAGATGACTGCTTGTTGGGAACATTGTAGAAGTAATTCATGCACAGTGCTCAGAAACCTTCTGACTGGGAAAAAGGCTACCAACAAGTGCTACTGCATAATGAATGCCTCTTACTTGATTTTAGTCTTCTGAAAGCAAGCAGAATTGAAATGTGGGTCCTGGACTGGATGACCTTGGAATGATTTTTTTATTCCACCATTAAGGTTCTATGAGTCCAACCTGAGTGGGAAAGTATACTAATATCCCTTGTAGTTAACCATGCCTACAGCAGGTCTGGCTGTTAGCAACACTTGTGTGTTACCAAAGCACCCCTACTTATCTCTTGGCAGCATTTCCCAACTGCAAACAAAGTCCCCAAGGGGAAACAAACAGCTAGCAACATGCAGAAATAGCAAAGAAAACTATACACATGAAGAAACTTTAGAAAAATTACAATGCAATGCATTGATGAGTGCAAAGCCACTGCACACAAACTGAATTCATCCATGCTGAGGGAGCAGAGGATGCTGTCAGCTCAGAGCTCCCACTGTCCTTCAGGACAATCCATGCCCAGTTTTGAGGCCCACTGAGACTTTGGAGTTGTTATATATGACCTGCCCTCTTATTAAATCTCCCTTAGCAACACATTTGTCTCAGGAGACCGACCACATCCAAATTTGATGACCATAACTTCAGGCCTCTGTCACACACATTATAAAAAGGAGGAGGAGGGAATAGCCGAGTCCCAAGGTCTTTGGTAGTAGATGTGGGCATGCTCACGTACTGTTCACACAAAACCAAAGACAGTTTGAATTTTAGAGGGATGGATTCCGGATAGAGGAAAGCCCCAAATTATAGGTGGGAAATTGTGGTCATCAAGAAGTCTATTATCTATAGTCTGTTCTTAAATGCCTCTGGTCAACCCCTCCTGACCTGCCCAGGGTCACTGCAGTGTGGTTCCTACGTCATTCCCAAGTCTAGGACTTTAAGACACTGATGTGGGGACTATGCAGGTTCCTCAGAGGTCAGGGGCTCTCAGGAATGGCAGGATGCTTTAAAACCCCACATAAGCAGCTTGTCACCTGCTGCATCTGATCTCGTCAGTTGTTGAGTTGGAGCAGAGTAGGATGTAATCAGCCAGGGAGTATGTGACTATTAGTGCCACAGGGATTTAAGTACTGCCTACTAATGCTAGTTGTTAAAGTGGGTAGTTTTATGTGTTTTCCCTCATTCCAGCCCACTAGGAATCACAGTGACAGGGCCTGCCAGTTCCACTGCCTTCACTCTCCGAGCTCTAACATACTTCTTCTGATGGCCCTGTACTTATTGGGGACACAGCTGCACCAAGGTAAGACCCATGACCTTGAACTTCTTTTAGGACTGCTCCTTCCTGTACTCCTGAGAGGGCACAAGATAGTACTCAGGAGTCATAAAGATTCTCTCATGTAGCTATCAGGGAAGGAAAAAAAGGGAATAATTCTTAGGGGATACCTAAAGAGTCAGAGACTGTTTAGGGACATTGAGAAAGGGCACAGAAGGTCCAGGGTTTTGAGCAGGATGTAAAGGAGATAAGGATAGAAAAGTAAAGTGGAAGTAGAACAGGTATGTTTGTCCATGAAGGATAGGGAAAAACAGAGTTCTCTGGAAGAGTCACTACCAAGACAGATAAAGAGCAAGGATCTTACCTCCAGCAAATATGGAAAGTAGTGAGGAGTGTGTAGTGACCTTCATGGAGTGTTTGATGTTTATATTTTGTCCACAGCCAAGTGACTACTAACTCTGTGCTCAAAGTTCAGGCGGATCTGCCTCCTATAAGAAAAAGGACTGGAGCTCAAGGAGCACTTATTCACTCTCCAGGTTATAAGGGAGAATGAATTATTCATTTTTTTTAAAAGAACTTGAAGACGAGCTTCAAGGTGAAAACAAAGAAGAAAAAGGATTTATAAGAGGAGAAGGGAATTGTGATCTCTGCCAGGAGATTAGAGGGTCAAAGAATATGACCAAGAAAAAAGGGGAGAAGAAAGACGACTAAACATTTAAAGTTAAGAAACAAATAGGAGACTTTCTGAAGGAGAGGGAACTGGGTGCTATGAAAGTGAAGAAGCTGATTGTTCTTCAAGGAGTGGGTTACATGCATTCAGAAGGATCCACAGGAGTCAGAGTATAAAAAAGAGGGCAATGGGGGTAGTTGGTAACTCCTGATATGGGTTATTTGTCAACCTGATAACAACAATGAAGTGGGTTAATGTCTTCCTGGTATGTGTATCTAAGATGAAAATGATAAACTTCCAACACTTCTCAGAATGGTGATTCATGGGCACAAATTATACTGCCAGAAAATACCTATAAAGCATTACTGAAGAATTAAAAGTCATGAGAAAGAAAATAGAGACCTTGGAAGTACTAGTTGTGTTTTTGAAGACATGAAGACATCACTTGAAGACATGGGTTTTGGTGATTTTGAGAAAATAAACCTTTGCATAGGAAAGGGGTTTCTGAGGAAGGGATTTGGATTTCTGAACCATCGCATGAAATATAGGAATGACAGTCTCCTCGTCAGGGATGAAGTATACATAGGAACTACTAAGGTTTTCAACTGAAAAGAAAAAGGAAGGAGAAAATCATGTACATATATATGTGTACATATATATATCCACCATACTAGATTATGGCTATGGCTGCTAGAATATAGGAAGAAATATGACAGTTGAGACACCAAGAAGTTAACAAGAAACAAAATCTAAGATAGGAGCCAATAACAGCAGTAACAACAACCTTAGATGCCTATTCACAAAGTTTTAAACAATGAAGATGAATTAAAAATCCTATACCAAAGAGGCAAATTGGACATGATAGGTATTCTTCAAATTTGGTAGTATGAGACCCATAACTTAAAAGTATACCTTCTTTAAGGGTAAATCATTCAAAAGAAAAATAAGTAGAGGTGAGGGGAGTCAGAATCTCGTTGGTTATTAAGAAGGTATAGTTATATAGGGAAATCCAAGAACCATAGAAGGAAAGCTTAGTAGAAAGGATTTATGTGAAGATGAAATGAATTGATATTGTTATTTGGAGTATAAACTATAGGGCCCATAAATAGAAAGAGGAAATGGTCAAGGAGTTCAGAAACTGATCATGAACTCTAAAATTTCCTTACCTGATCACAATCTATTGTCATTCCACCCCTCCCTCTGCCTTGCAACCTCAAATCCTGTCCTTCATCTTCACTGTGACTTCTAATCCCTTAACTCCTCCATTCTTTCCCAGGTTATCTTCCCTGCATAGCCTACACTCTCCTCCCTTCCCCATCTTGAGTTCTTGGTGAACCTGTTCAATTCTACACTGTCCTCTTATCTTGAGTCCCTTATTCTCCTACTGTTTTGCCAATCTCACCCTGCGAAGTCTCAGGCTTGGATCACTCCTACCATCTTCTCTGCCTTTGCTCCTACATACACACTGCTGAATGCAGCTGAAAAAATCATGAAACTACGGATTGGATCCACTACAAATGTATTTCTCATAGCCTCAACTGAACCCTCAATATAGCAAAGCAATATTTTTACACATCCCTAATTGAATCACTTTCCCACTCACCACAATGGCTCTTCCAAACTTTTTCATTCCTCCTCAAAATTCCCTTGACTCTTTCCCCCTCCCTCCATCTCAGCAGAGAACCTTTCATTTTCATTTAAAATACTGAAGCCATTCACCAAGTCTTCCCTGTTCTCCCTTCCTCCTCATTTCACATCATCCAGATGCTTTCTGCCACAATCTCCTCCTTCACCTCTGTCTCACATTAAGAGATAGCTTACCAAGAGAAACCCCAATACACACACAAGCGACCACATTCCATCCTATTTTCTCTAACAGATTGTCCCCTTAATCATACCCACCCTCTCACATGTCTTCAATCTTTCCTTATCTACCAGCTGTCTCCCTACTGCCTACAAGCATTCCAATGTCTCCCTCATCCTCAAAAATTTCTCACTTGATCCGTTCACCCCCAAAAGCTATTGTCCTACATCTCTTTTCTGTTTTGTGGCTAAACTACTTGAGAAGACTATCTACAATAATTGTCTCCACTTCCTTTCCTCTCATTTTCTTTTTAACTCTTTATAGTGTGGCTCTGACTTCATCCTTCCATGGAAACTTCTCTCTCCAAAGTTATCAATGATCTTTTATTTCCCAAACCGATGTCCTTTTCTCCATCCTCATCCTTCTTGACTTCTCCATGGCCTCTGACACTGTTAATCATCATCTTCTGCTTGATACTCTCTCCTCTCTAGGGTTTTGGAACACTTATCTCCTGGTTCTCTTCTTATCTGTATGATCACCTCTTTTCAGTTCTCTTTACTGGATCTTCTTCATATCTACTAGCTACAGGAGTCCACCAATACTCTGTCCTGAGACCTCTTCTCTTCTCCATCTATACTGTCCTACTTAGTTGTCTTATCAGCGCCCATGGATATAATTATCATCTCAAAGCTGATGGTTCTTAAATCTGCTTCTCTAGCCCTAATTTCTGTACTGATCTCCAGTCTCACATCTCCTACTGCCTGTTAGACATCTCAAACTGGTTATGTTATAGACATCTTAAAACCAACCTGTTTAAAACTGAATTCATTCAGTTATCCAGATATCTACTGAAGCCCTCTCTCTCTCTGGACAACACAGAACAGCTCATAATATCTAAATTTAAGGCAAGGATAATTTCATCCTTCAAACAGTGGAAGAACTATAGGAAAAAAAGGAGGAAAATAAGGCAGAAGTTAAGTGACTTGCTTAGAGTTACACAGCTATTAAATGTCTGAGGCAGAATTTGAACTCAGGTCTTCCTGACTCCCAACCTGGTGTTCTCTCCATTTCATCAGTATCTGCCTCTTGAGAACCTGGACTAGATAACGTCTGGGATCCCTTTGAACTCTGGATCTTGAAAAGTAAGAAGTGTAACCCTGAGTAAGTCATGAATTCAATCATCTTCAAGTTATTAATTTGTAAAATGAAAGGATATCAAAGTTCCTTCCCAGCTCCAAATCCTCATTCCTCTTAATGCAAACCTTCTCTCTGTCTCTCTGTTTGTCTCTTCCTTTCCATCTCTGTCTGTGTCTCTGTCACACACACACACACACACACACACACACACACACAGAGTTGGTAGTTGCAGGGAAAGTGAACCAAATCAGTCCCAGCACAGTACTTTCTTCAGTGCTCAGAAACACAACATACTGATGAACCTGAAAAGATTTCTAAACCAACTAAAAACAGAACTGAGAATGAACCTAACTTCTACTCATCTTCCTTTCCTGACTTTTTCACCTCTACATGACTCCTCCATTTGGTTCCTAGGAAGGAGGGAGTAAGCAATCATCTATCAAGCATCTGCTGTGTGCCAGGTACTGTGCTGTGATAGAAAGCAAAGTAGGATCTTTTGTTGTTTTTGTTCTAATATAATCAAATACCTCTGATTGAATAATATAACTAAAGATCTTCTTCACCAGGGAAGATTTGCAGGAAGGCCCACATCTTTTGTTAATGAGGCACTGGTTCTCAAGGGTTGTGATGCCCTCTGGCTCTAAAAAGACTCTGGGGTGAGGTTTTTCTTTGGGGTTTAGTTTTTGTGTGCCAGATGAGACTCTGGGAAACCACTAAGCAGCTCCCTGGCTTTGAAAACCCAGATGTTGGTGCTTCCCTCTCTGGAAATGATGACAGTTGAACCTGTCTGTTGATTTATGATATATATATTGCTTATGTCAGACAGTTTGGAAGCTCTGTCTGTTGATTTTGATTTCTCTGTGTTTTCTCTGAAATTCAGGATGCTGATGTTTCCCCCTGAACTAAGTGAATGATATGTGTGCTGGATTAAATTGATGGTTGCTTTCCTTTTAGAAATGCAGATCTAAGAACCTGTACAACAGACCCTCCTGCGTAAGTCGGGTTGCTTGCTGATGCATGTGCTAAGCGCATTTTACAAATATCATCTCATTTTATGTCCACAAGAACTCTGGGAGGTAGATGCAGTTATTAACCTCATTTCCAGTTGAGGAAACTGAAGCAGAGAGTAGCTAAGTGACTACTCTGGGTCACACAGCCCATAAGCGCCTGAGATCATATTTGAACTCATACCTTCCTGACTCCAGGCCAACCGCCCTATCCACTACACTGCCTAACTGCTTGTCAACTACCCAACTTGCCTTTGGATATAAATACAGACAGGTTCACACACACCCACATACATATTCTATTATCAGCGCTTAACACAGACCAGCAAATCATGCACACTATAATTTCCCGTCAAGGCAACCAATTCCTTGCCATCAGAAAGTCTTATACATTCATCCAGGCTTCAAGGTAAACATATGTGCATAACAGTAGTCACGCCACCAATGTACTTTCCCCACTCATTAAAAAAACTCAACTCGAGCCCCACCGACTAAATGAAGCCTTTCCTGATGCCCCCTAAGCTGCTACTTCCTTTGACTTCCTTGTATTTATTCTGGCCATAGTTTCTATATACCTAGGTACATAAATGGTGTTTCCCCCTATAGAATGTAATCTCCTTGAGAGTTAAGACTGTTTCCCTCTTGTCTTTGTATTTCCATAGCATTGTGCAATGTCTGGAACATAGTAAGTGCTTCATAAAGCACTTCCTTGGATTGAAAGGTCACTTGGGGGTTGGTTAGCTGATGAATTCCTCAAAGAGACTGTTACTCTCACTTCTCATCCTCTGTTTCTTTGGGACATCTTGCAGTGGGAAAAATTTAGCTGCCTAGATTTGAAACATTTTCTACATTAGAAGAACCAAGAGACTGATAGCTGTATATCCACTGCCTTCCTGCAGAGTCTAATGGCTCTGGTGCCCTCCTTCTCTGGCAAGTTCTATCGGAGAGATTTCAGCCCAAAGGACATAGGAATTTAATCACCTTGAAAGCTGGTCTGCATCTGCTGGCGTTTAGATACACCTGCTCCTCATAATTACACCCTGGCTCTCTCCTAAGACTAAATGGAGAGAGGGTGTAAAGTACAAGCTTAGACCAGGTCAAACTTTCTACCATTCAATGCCCAGGATGAAGTCCAAAATTTCCTTGAGTCCACAGAGTGACTTCTGAGATCCTGAGAAATATAATAGTATTTCACATCTATCGTTTCCTTTGATCTTCATAATAACCCTACAGGAAAGGCAGAAAGAGTATTATTATAATTTTTGCTATTTCATGGGACTTTGAGAAACTAAAAGTGACTTGCCCAAATGGTAATAAAATTTATTCTTATCAATATAGCTCTTACAGGTTGTGAGACTGGTATTCTTATCCTTATTTTACAAATAAAGAAACTCAGATCCAGAGGGATTAAATTTATTGCCCTTGGTTACATTTCTTACTGACCAAATTAAATCCATACTCCATGAACCTAGCATCTATGAGCCTCTATAATATGGCACCAACCTATCTCCAGCTTATTCCCTACTATGAGTCCCCTATATGAAAATTATGCTTCATCCAAACTGTCAGTCATTGTTCCTTGAACATACACCTTGTTCTTTCCTCTGCACTTTTGCTCATGTATTTCTCTCCCTTTAGAACATCTTCCCCTGTGATGTACTATCCATCCAATATGGAAGGGCATTTTCTTCATAAAGTCTTCATTGATACCCTTATACCCACACCAGAGATATCCCTGAACAAATAACTCCTATAGGGTTTATCATATTCCGTCCCTATATCATGGGTATTTTCTATATATCTTCTCTAGATCCTCTCTCCACCCTACAATGAAACTGTAATCTCCCCTATCCTCAAGGCCTCCTACCTCATCCCCACCTAGCCCTAGGACAGAACCTTCTATAGAGCAGGTATTAATAAATGTTTGTTGTATTAAGCTGATTAAAAATGATAGTTTCTAAAAGAAGTAGGTTTACTGTCATTGATGGATTGACACAAGCATTCCAAGATAGATCCCCGCCTAAGACCTAATAATGACAGCGATAGCTAACACTTATAGTAAGCTTTAAATTTTACTGAGCTCTTACCATTTATTATCTCACTTGATCCTATGATATAGGTGCTAATATTCCCATTTTACAGATGAAGAAACTGAGACTGGGAGGGTCAAGTGATTTCCTAGTGTCTCACAGTTAGTATTGGAGGCAGGCTTAAAATTCAAGTCCTTCTGATTCTAGGGGCAGGACTCTTCTACTATTCTACCATTCTGTTTGAGACGTGGTACACCCATGCTATCAGACCAAAGGGTATCTGCTTCACTTCCATCAACATATACCCGAAGCCTTTATTATTTCTTTCCTTCATTAAAACCCAATTCATCTCTACTGGTAAACCTGTTCATATTGAAGTGGAAGTGATCCTCTTCCTTGGTAGATTTTCATTTAATAGGGTACAAACATTTGAGATGATCAAAGGAATTAATCTCAAATAATAGAATCCCAGACATCACTAAAGTAACTACAGGATATGTTTATAGAATGTGAAGTCACATTGTGGATGGACATCTACTCTACCTATTTATATAATGGAGTTTGGCTGAAGGGCTTCAGACATCTATCTTTGAGCTGCTTAGGCCAGGACTTTGTTGTTTTTAGGTGGGAAAGGTTGATTCTTATGAATGGACTTTCCTTAGTATGTCCTGTACTTTTCCACCACAAAAGAGACATATTCCCTCCCTGGCCCAAGAAAGATGTATGATCCAAATAGCACATTTTCTTGCTTAGCCCTCTTACTGTTAAGAACTAGGATAGTGCTAAGGATGGGCAAGAATTGGGTTGGGAATAACAAGGTACTATTCTGCTCTTTCAATATTGCTAGTTAAGGAGAAACTATTACCCTCAAAGGAAGTCCATTCCATCTACTAGTCACTAAGGCAGGCCATTCAATCTACTATCCACAAAGGCAGTTCATACCATCTACTACCTACAAAGGCAGTCCACTCTACTTTCCAACATGATACCCCGCCTTCTAGCTCCATGCCTTTGCTCAGGCTATCTACGTGTCTACACTGCATATATTCCTCACCTCTGCCTCTTAGAATCCCTGGCTAACCTTTAAGGTTCAGCTCATAAACCACTTCCTACACATCCCTCCCTCTTGTGGTTAGAGCACCTTGTCATGCAGTCAGTTGTTTCAGACTCTTCATGAACCCATTTGGGGTTTTCTTAGCAAAGATACTGGAGAGGTTTGCCAGTTTCTTCTCCACCTTATTTTACAGATGAAGAAACTGAGGCACACAACTAGTTAAGTATCTGAGACCTGATTTGAATTCATGAAGATGAATCTTCCTGATTCCAATTCTGGTGCTCTATCCACTATGTCACCTAGCTGTCCCCAATTATAGATTTACTTATTTGTAGATTGTAACCTTTGTCCATTTCCTAAGGAAAATGGAAGCTCTTTAAGGGCAGGGACATTTTTTTTTCTTCTGATCTTTGTGCTTAATTAGATTAAGCTGGACTGGGTTGTATTTTCCTTTTTCATCCTATTGAATTACATTGAAATGGAGTAATTTCTTTATACATTCATT
Organism: Potorous gilbertii; assembly: GCA_028658325.1. Lineage (NCBI taxonomy): Eukaryota > Metazoa > Chordata > Mammalia > Diprotodontia > Potoroidae > Potorous > Potorous gilbertii. The sequence goes on from CM053771.1 coordinate 109,070,453, forward strand.
TCTCCAGGTTGGACTAGTCCAGATGAATATACCCAAAGCCATTGCACGTTTCTGAATAGCTCTAAAGATCACCTCACCTCATGATTCAGAGCCCCCTTGCAGTCGGAGGCCCAGTTTCCAGGCTTGGTTACCCAAATGGGTCACTTCCACCCTCTTGGCCCTCCTACAGTCTACAAAGCCCTTCCTATTTGAGGACATCAGAGAGGTGAGTGAGTGTAGAAAACAGTCATTTCTATGTTAAGTGGCCATTTGTGCCCCTAGGTTTTGAAAGATAGAATTGAGAGGAGGCTCAGAAGTGAATGGGCTCTGAGCCCTCAGAACCTGGACAATCTGCCTGTCTGAGACTTGACCCTGATTTAGCCAAGATCCTGAGCACTTGGTTGGGGTGGGGGTGAGGCAATGGAGTTCTGGTCAAAATATCTTCTAGACCTGAGGACTCAGGGGAACTTTGACATGACATAGAAAATTGCTGTACTCAAGAATGGGAATACCTTTTGACTCTATCATACACTATAATACAATCAACCTACTCACTTGTTCCTGGCATCCTCTTCTCTAGCTATTGGAAAGTGCACTAAATCCAGAGGAAGGAGTCGTCAGTCTCATCTTGACCACAGTCACCCTGGGCAAGCCATCTAAACTTTCTGGGCAGGGGTCTAAATATCTTTTCCTGTAAAATGAAGGGGTGGGCTTTGATAGTCTCTCAGGCATCATTTAGCTCTGAACTTTGAATCCTTTAAGACAGAAGTTGCTAAAAAAAAAATCTCATTCATATCTACCTATAAAGTGACTGATAAAGCTTGGTTTTGAACTTTTCTTTCAAAAACATTTAAAATAAGTCAAGTTAAAAGGCCTGCCACTGGCTTGTTCTGTTTTGCTATAAAAAGCTAGGCTAGAAAAAAAGAGAGAGAAAATTATAAAAAGGAAAGTTTTGGCTTAACATAATGGACTGCCTTAGGAGAGGATGAATTCCCTTTTCGTAGAGATCTTTTAGCAGGAGTTGGAGGGCCTTGTGTCAAGCATAATGTAGAAAGGATTCCTTCCTGAGTGGGAGATCAAACTAGATGACCTCCAAGGCTCCTTCAAACACTTAGATTCTATATTTCCATTACACTATGAAAAGAGAACTATGGTCATTTCTAATAAGCGTAGGGACAGAGATGACTCTGTTCTCCAAGTCAGGTGAACTGACATCTTTTACAAGTTCTGCCATTAACTATGACCTTGACTTCAAACAATTCCCTTTATTTCATAGGCTTAGGGCTGAAAGAAAGCGTGATGTTCTTGTTTAATCATTTTAGGCATGTCTGACTCTTTATAACCCCATTTAGAGTTTTCTTGGCAAAGACACTGGAATGGTTTGCCATTTCCTTCACCGGCTCATTTTGCAGATGAGGAAACTGAGACACACAGGTTGAAGTGACTTGCCCAGGGTCACACAGCTACTAAGTGTCTGAGACCAGATCTGAACTTGGATCTTGCTGACTCTAGGCTTGATGTGCTATGCACTATATGCCACCTCACTGCCCTAGGAAGAAGGTTTAGAGTTCCTCTAATCTAACTCTCTTATTTTACAGAGGAGAACCCTGATACCCAGAGAGTTTGCAACTTGTCTGAGGTCACATGGACAGTAAGTGACAGAGCCAGGGTTCAAACACAGAAATACTGATTTTATTTTTCCACTAGCGTACTCTAACTTTCTATGCCTCAGTTTCCTAATGGATCCATAATAATCCTAACTTCACAGAAACTTTGGGAGTATTAGTGAGATAATAAATGTGAAAAGCTCTTTGCTCTTAAGAAGAAAGGTGTTGTATAAATAACACTTATTATACCTTACTCAGAAGGTTGTTGTGAGTCTCAAAGGAGATAATGTGTATAACATAAAGAATTTGTTGTTCAATCATTTTTCAGTAATGTCAGACTCTTTGTGACCCTATTTGGGGTTTTCATGGAGAACATACTGGAGTGGTTTGCCTACATATGTGTGTATATATATATATATGGAAACTGAGACAAAGAAATTTAAATGCCTTGCCCAGGATCATATATCTAGTAAGTGTCTGAGGCCAGACTTGAACTGGGCACTCTGTGCACTGCATAGCCTAGCTGCCCTGCAAAGTATTTAGTAAACTTTAGAGCTCTGTCTATATAAATGCCAGGTATATCATCATCATTAGTTCAGACCTATGGTTTCATTGATATGCTGTTAGAAAATTCACCCAAATAATGCAGATTATCAACTATTCTGAAACACAATCTTAGTTTCCTGAAGCAGTGAGAAGTTAGAAGATTGTTCAGGGTCACACAATGAGAATGGGTAGGAAGGCATACTTGAATCCAGATCTTCCTTACTCTGAAGCTTGTTCCCTATCCACTGTATTACACTGATGACATTTATGGCATTGTTAATAATGATGATGGTGTGTTATATATCCTAGAATATTTTATTTTGCCACTTAGATAAAGCTGAGTGACTGAGTAGAGAAAAATGAGTAGAGAACATCCCCTCCCCAGAATGACATTTTCCCACTTGGATGCACAACCAGTCTCATGAAGATGAAATCCATTTGTAGGTTTGTATCCTGTGTTCGCCTAACCCTGCTTCAAGTTAAAACGTATTTTGGGTCAACTTCTATTCAAAACCAGAGTTCATAAGCTTCCACTAAAGTATTTCTTTTACCAGATCAATCAGAACACACATTAGTTAAAAGCAATATACATTTGATTAAATTACATACATAGACGCATATATATATACATACACACAAAACTATGCATACATATATGTGTGTGTTCATCCTGCGTTGCCAAAGAAGACCATGCCATCAGAGAAATGATGACATGACTTGCACTTGACTTTGTTTTGAGTGAGGGAGGGCTGTATACATAAATATGTACATCTTGATATATATATATATATACACATATGCAAATAAAATTTCCCTCAACACACAATGTCCCCCACAGATTCCCACATTGATGAGATAGGGAACATGTGGCCAGGGGACAAGAGAGTAAGAGAACATACATCTTTAGGAACATATATAGCCAGACCAACTTATGCTTCTAGGGTTGAACACCCACTGAAACCTCCCTTTGCCTCTAACATTATCACTTCTTGCTTTTTCCACTATTGTGTAAGTTTCTGGTATCTGCTGCTGAGTTATTTTCTCTGTGGCACTGCCTTCCACTGGTTTTCTGCTAAATTGTGGTGCTATATGACCTTTGTCCCACAGAGGAGAAGCATCATCTCTTTCAAAGTAAGGTCCCAGGGACTATTTTACTTCTTTTGTGAGTCAGACCCAAAGCTGCACCCAAGCTAACCAGCAAAAGCCCTGAACTTAAATTAAATATAGCTTTTGAACTCTCTCTTTCTTCTAGTTGTCATTCACTGAATTCAGTATACTATTTGAGTGAATACATACCTTTCAATTCCTAGAATGCTTCTGTTTGCTAGTCTGGTTCATGCAAACCAACCCAAGAGCATCACTTCACAAAACTTGAGAGGTGGAGTAGAGAGAACAATTCTTATCCTGCCAGCCTTCAGGTACATTTCCCCCTCTCTGGATGGACAAGATAAGAAGAGTAGATTTCCCTACTTCCTGTCACTGATAATGAATTATAGAAGTGAATATTATTCAGCATTTAGATGAAACTAATGCAAAAAACTAGACAACAAATGGAATGGATGTATAATAACATTTCCCTTTATTCCAAAGTTTTAACCTTAATGCAAAAAGAAAGAAAGAAGAAAAAAAGAGGAAAAAAACCACTATGTAGCTAAACTATTTCTATTGTCTCCTATCCAGTGTTTTCCTTAGGAAATATCCAGGAAGTTCCTAATCCCCAAGATTCTAAACCAAAATCCTAGAGTGTAAAGTTGAATGTTGAGTCCCATGTTCTCTCCTTAGGCCTACAGACTTCCCAGTTTACCGGGTACTGAAGGAACAATTTCCAAGGAAACCTAGTCACTTCTACACATCTAGGATCTCTTATGCTACAAATCTCTCTTATCTGCCGTAATTGGTATGGATGGAGAAAGATTCAGTGGATTCACGTCAGAGTTTAGATGAACCTGTTGTGAAAAAAAGGATGGATGAAAAACAGGGTGGATGCATAATAAGGAGGAGAAGTTAGTCCATAGATACTCATTAAGTGCTTAGGGACTGTGTGCTGGGGATACAAACGAAAATAAAGAGAAAACAGTGCCTCCTCTCGAGGAAAGGCTTCCTATAGAAAATAGGATTTTAACTGGAACCTGAAGGAAGCCAAGAAAGCCTGGTGGGGGGGAGGAGGTTGAGGGGGGAGATAGAGCATTTTAGGTATGGGAAAAATGGCGACTGGGTGGGGAACGACAGTCGGTGAAATCCCCAGAGTGAAGAGATGGAGGTCTTATTTGAGGAACAATAAAGAGGTCTACAGTCAAACAAGTGATAGGTAGCATTTGAATCCAGGTTGACCAACACAAGCACAGCATGTTTCTTGCCTGTGCTAGCAATCAGAGGTGAGGGAATTGAGTAAGCTCTTGGCCTAAGGAGGATGGTATGAGTTAGTATCTCCTGAGCACTATTGATCTAGAAGCTCAAGGTTAGAGAATGCCAAACCATCCCCCTGCCTCCACCTTTCCAACCATTCTAAGAAGGGTGAGGGGTTTTGGTTTCTGGAGATGTGGGCTGAGGCTAAAACCCTTAGGGCCAGGGCTTCAGGTAATGTATATGTGGGGTGAAGGAAGAGACTGGGCTGAGGAGGGAGAGAAGAGAGCTCAGGGGTGGGGATTCTCACTGCTCCTCCTTCTAAGAAGGAGCATGGGGAAAGGGAAAGAGAATCAATGTGATTATTCAGCCCCATAAACAATACCATAAAAATCACATCTATTTTCAGCAGAAGCTGAGTGTTAATGTGCCAAAATAATGATGGTTTGTTACATCAATCCCTGATCAATCTTCACTTGCTAGGGCTGGAGAAATAACTGTGGAAGGAGAATCAATCCTCAATTTTTGTCTGTGGGATGGGGGTGGGAACCTTGGTTACTGTCACCTTCCAAGTCTTCACATTCCAAGATCTTCCATCCCCTTGAAACTCCCTATGACCTCCTTCTGAAATGTATACAAGAAGGTTAAGGCTGGTTTGGAGATGGTAATACTCCTTCAAATCATAAAGCTGAGAATGTCTTTCTACTTTGGACCCTATATCTGCCCAGGTAACTGGGCTATCTTTCTGGTCACACATAAGAAAGGACCTCTCAATTGAAACTAATCCTTTGTGCATCCTTCCCCCCTTTCTTTTTTCTCACCTCCCCCTGCCTCTGAAAAATCATAAATATTAGGTTCAGCAGGTGCTTAGAAGTCATCCATATTGACCCCCTCATTTTTCACAAGGGAAGACATGCCTAAGGTCACTCAGCTAAGTAGTGGTGGAGCAACTAGACTTCAGAGTTTCTGACACCTCCCAACTTCTACAGATCCTTTCATTTCCTCAAATCCTACCCAAATCTAGACTCCCAAGAGTCCTTCAGAGGCTGCTCAAGGGAGATGGCATATTGAACCCTAGTAAAATCATAGTATGAAAGCAATAGGAGGAACCTCAGAAAATGCTTATTATCCAACTCAACCCCATCCAACTCATCCTTATCCAATATTTATCCAACTCATCCCCATCAGTTTCAACTTCACACTACCCCATTCTAATCAGATGGGACATCTATGAAGTGGACTGTTTCAACATGTTGTGGTAGGAAGGGTATTGGACTTGGATTCAAAGGATCTGGGTTTAAATCATGACTGTTGTTTACTACCTACTTGTGTTAGGGGATAGGGATTGTGACATTATTGGCATAGAGCAGCAGTCTCCCAGCCAGTATGATCATGCATTCCTTTCAATAATCCATCCTTTTCCTCCTTAGTGAGGAAACTGGTGAAAGAAGGGAGTATCCCAGTGGTACCTGCCTAACTACTGAGTGCCTAGGTGGAGTTTAGGTTATAACTGCCCTGAGAACCCTATATAGGGGAGAAGAAAGGGAAGGTTAGAAGTTTCCATGGCAGCAATAGAAGGTAGAATAAGGAAATGTTGGGTTCTAATGGGTAAAGGGTAGGTTTGTTTGTGTTTGCCACCAGCCCCATACTACCACCATCTAGGGGAAGGTGGAATTTGAAACACCTCCCCTCCCTTTGGTTGGTTGATCACACACTCTTTGAGGTCAAGTCACTTCTCCCTCAGTGTCATGCCACCCCTTATTTTCAACACCTTCAATACTGTTGTTACTTATTCTTTGTTCTTAAGAGGACCATGTTGAAAGATGATGTCATGATTTGCAGGTGAATTGGATTTAAGTGAGGCATAGCTGTGCAAAGTCATCAGCCTCACATCATGTCTCCTCCAGAGCCAGGATGTCTGGACATGGCCCCAGATGCAGTGAGAGACCTTGACCTTTTTAAGCTAAAGTCTTTCCTAGGCCTCAGTCTGACTTAAATCAGTGATTTAAGACTAGGTAAGAATTGAGGCAAAGGATGACCTAATTTGCCTACTCAAAGAATCAGTCTGAAAGAATTTCTAGTAGAGGAAACTCCCTTGCAAGTGAAGATCAGCACCTCCTTTGCCATTTCCAATCTTAGAGAGCTGCCTAAAAGGCATAAAAGGTTTAAGTGAAGTGAAGTACTCAGGGTCATTATGGGTGAGAAACAAGAGAACTCATATCTTCCTGACTTCAAAGGCAGCTCTCTATCCACTGTACTGTCTTTCCATTACCTATCAGACTGGGCAAAGCCCTCAGTTCCCTCATCTGTCAAATAAGGCAGTCAGATGAGAATGTCTCTAAGAGTTCTACCAAATCATCTTAAATCCCATAATCTTGTGACAAGGGTAATAAGTTTGGGGACCCTGCAAAGCGTTTGTCTAAGTGGAAATGGCACTATATACCTGCTCTCCTGGTGTGTGTGAGAGAAAACAATGATTTGTAAGGTGACAGGTAGGGCTGGAAAATTAGGGGGAGTCAGGGTGGCCTTATCTGAGATAGAATTTGTACTATCTAACATTAAGAAATAGTACTCAACTTAAGAGGCTAGAACACTACATCCATTCCCTTCTCTCTAAGGGACCTATTCCTCTGTACTCAGGAGTGTGAATTCTTCTGAGTTCAAATCTGGAAGAGCCTGGCCTCTAATGAATGGGGGCTAGGTTACTCTTACTCCTTAAATCTCCCACCCAAGTACTTGTAAAGGGACAAGTGATTTAAAGTTTAGGTTTTGGCTCATGTCTAGGTCTCCCCAAAGGAGAGAAGTAAAGAGGCACTCAATGGTCAGTGTAAATCAAGTATAGGACAGGTATTCACTTCCTATACACAAAAGAAATGATAACAGACACAAAAGAGTCATGGCATGCATTGACTGAACAGGTTAAATCATAATTCACTGACAATTTATGGCTATTAGTATACTCTCTTGGGAGGCTGATACCTAAGCTTTGCCTGGACATAAAATGGTACAGAAGATGGAGGGCTTGGCCTGGAGTCAGAAAGACTCCTATTTTTGAGTTTGAATCTGGCCTCAGACACTTACTATGTATGTGACCTTGTGTAAGTCACTTAATCCTATTTGCTTCAGTTTCCTCCTCTGTAAAATGAGCTGGAGAAGGAAATGGCAAACCACTCCAAGTGTCTTCTCCATGACAACCCCCAAAAAGGTCACAAAGAATCCTACATGACTGAAAAGGGGACACAACAAAGGACATAAAGTAGTTTATAGGACTATTGAATAGGGATGACCACATTTAACTTCCATTCAACATTATCCAAACAACTCCCAGTCATCCTCCTGATGGTAGATACCTTCTCTGGTGAAAAAACTCTCCTGGCTAATGGCTGGCTCTACCCCAGGAACCACTAGACCTCAGAACCTCTCCATTTCATAGGATTACCTCCAAGGCTGCACACATCTATCTTGTGGATATTGCTTAGTAACCACTCAAGAAATGAAACACAAAGCAGAAAAAGCAGCCAGAGGCCCAAACAATACTCCCCAGTGTTGTATCCCCTACTTCTAGCTGCTATGTGGGTATGGTCCCCATGATGCCAGTTCTTTCCCACCCCTTCATAGAGGAAATACCACATTACTTCACCAAAAAGATAATCCATGAGTTCATTTGGAGCTATCATGAAATTAGAATCATTTCTTGCTGAGATTTTGAGGGCAAAAGGTAGATCTTCCTAGATTTTTGCCTATGGTTTGAGAGTCAAGTGACTCTTTCAGAGTTACATGGTACAACCTGGAGAGTCAATCAAAGAAATCAAATGGGAAGTTGTCTCTTTTAACTTACACATCACCCTACGTAAGAGTCCTAAGGGACCCAAAGAAATGAGTCTTTTCAGTGCTGAGCCACCCCTGCTAGAAGTAGCCATGAGCTTCATCATCCCAAAGAGTCCAAGTGATGAGAAACACCTGTGGTTGGCCAGAAGCCACCAGGGAATGTTTGATGATATTTCATACAATCTATGCTGTCCTTGCCCCAATGCTCAATAGTTGAGCAAAACCCTTGGCCTGGGCAATTTCTTCCCCACTTCAATCCTCCTGACTCTCTATCAGTAATTCAATCTTCTTTTCCTCTGTTTCCTCTTACTCAGGTCCCAACCAGGAATAAGCTAGCCTCTTTGTTGAAATAACTCCAGCCATCCCCGCAAGCAGCAGTGTAATTAGAAAGGCAGCCCTTTTCCCTCAGCTCCCTGTTTGCTCTCTGGAAATGTCACTCTCAGGCAGGCAATGGAGCCTCTACCCCTCAGGGGGGTTGGCAGCATTTTGAATATACTCTCTCACAACTCACTCCCACTCCCCAGCAGTTGGCCTTTCATAGGATCATAGAATGCAGAGCTGGAAGAGACCTTAGAAGTCATCAAGTTCAACCCCCTCATTTTACAGATGAGGAAACTGAGACTGAGAGATTAAGTCACTTGCCCGGGGTCACATAGGTAGAAAGTGTCTGAGAGCCTTGCAGCTAGGAATCCCATCTTCCTAGATGTGTGACTCTGGGTAAGTTCCTTTCTCAGCCTCAGTCTCCTCATCTGTAAGATGCGGCTAATAACAGCACTAACTTCAGAGGGTTATGGTGAAAATCAACAAGATAATCTATAGAAAATGCTTGAAAACTTTAAGGTGCTGTATGAATGGGTCCGAGGCAGGATCTGAACACAGGTCTCCTTGGCCCTGAGTCCATTGGCCATCCACCATGCTATGCTGCTTCAAAAGAGGCACTATGCCACTGCTTTCCGCTGGGTAATGTTTGTCATCACAGAGACAAGGACCCAAGCCATGCCTGTAGTTTTTGGGTCATGAAGAAAAGGAGGTAACTTCTTCAGGAGGGTGGTAAGGGCATGTTTAGGAGCTTTGAGAGTTATTTAAGGGGGTATGAAAACCTATATATGCAATGAGGACTATCAGATCTTTTTTTAGTAATCAGATGATAAATAAGCAAGCACAGCCTTTATAGCCTGAATAAATAATATGCCTGGCAATGCATCTGACTAGTTTTCAAATGTATGTAGATGCTATTGTGATTAAAGGAAGAGATTCATTTAAGAGGGTTACTGAATTCAGAGTAGACTTTTGTCCTCACGTACTTTCTCAATCAATTGATAATATTAGTATAACTACTACTGTGTGGGTGTTCAAGAAATATATTGGTGTATAAAAGGGTTCTTCTTACTCAAAAGTTGGGAACCAGCAGTCTATAGAAACCGCTCTAGCATCTCTTTGGAGGATTTATGAGACAACATAGACAAGCAGACTATAGGATCCCTGAGGACAAGAATTGTTTCCATTTTTCTCTTTGTGTTACCAGAGCCTAATGCAATGTCTGGCATTTAATAAATAACGACTTGTTGAATTAATTGAATTGAATGACAAGAATTCAATAACAAGAGTTGACAAATGTTACATAGGATGGAAAGGTGATATATGAGTTGTCATTGCTTACTTAGAGAGCGTATCCACATGTTAAATCTCTATTTCATTAAAATGTTGAAGTACTTGAAGTAAGGCCAGGCACATATAAAATAAGAAACAAATAACATAAAAATACATCAAAGCAACATTTTCAGGGAATAGTTTCAAAATAGGCAGAACTTAGCAATTATCTCTGGACCCTAGGCTATCTTTGGGCAACTAGTGAAATGTCAAAGTGGATAGAGGTCTGGACTTAGAATTAGAAAGACTTGAATTTGAATGTTACCTCAGACATTTATTGACTGTATGACTCTGGAAAAGTCATTTAACCTCTCTCAGCCTCTATTTTTCATCTGTAGAAAGGCTGTAACAGTAACGCCTACCTTATAAAGTTGTTGTAAGGCTTAAATAAAATAATATTTGTAAGGTACTTTGTAAACTTTAAAGTGATATATAAACACTTGATGTAATTATGATCTTTTCCATGTGTCTTCTTCTGTGTTTTTTCTACCTCCATGCTTTTAAAAAAACATCTGGGAGAAATAGAATCTCGGGGTTAGAAGACCTTAAAATTTTAGCCATCCTAACACTCAGAAGCAGTCTGATGGAGTGAAAGGATCCCATAGATTTGGAGTTAGGGAACCTGAGTTCAAATCCTGTCTGTGCCTGTTATTAGATATTTGACATTGAGCAGGCCATTTAGCTCTTCTCATCTGTCTACTCACCTGTAAAATGAGTGGGTTGCACTAGATGACACTGAAACTTGACCTTACAAGTACTATGACCTTCCCTTCCAACCTAGAGATCTGTACTGAAACATCTCAATGGATAGTCATCCAATCTTTGATTGAACATTTCCCAAGAGCCTAGTTTGAAGTCACCCATTAACCCCTCATAATAACAGTTTTCTTGTCCTTTTAGTTTGATAGTAATTTGTTAGCTTTGATCCCCTATTTTCTCTCCTTCTCCCTATTCTCCTTATCTACAGAGCTAGTCTATCTCTGTCATGCAGTAGGGCAGTATAAGCAGCTCATTGGCATATCCAGGCACACAAACAAAGGCTCAGAAATCCATTTCTTTACAGAGTCTTTCCCAGGAGGTCCCTACTCTGACCCTGCTGTTGAGATCCGTGGTCAATGAGGAAAGGGAGAGGTTAAGGAAGTCATTGCTTTTAAGACAACAATTCAATCCAACAATGATCATGTTCTGAGGGTCTAATGGAATAGGAAGGATCCTTCTCAAACAACAAGAAAAAGTTCCCCCTACAACTATTTGGGGAAACTTACTCCCTCACAAGAAACTCAGTCCATTGTTGGAAAATCCCAATTCTTAGAAAATCCTTTCATACGTCAATCTGAGATCTAACCCCTAAGCTTCCACTCATGTGTCTTGGCTTAGCTCTGTTCTCTGAAGCAGTAGTGAATAAGGCTACAAACTCTCCAACACAGTGGTCCTTATACGTAGTCACCCTGTCTTCTCAAGACAAAGTACACCCCATTTCCTCATCTATTTTTCATATGACCTATTTTTTTTATTCTTCACACAGTCGTGGTTTTAATCCAGTTTGTTCTGATCTGCATGTATTCTTCCTAAAGTGGCATACAAAACTGGACACTCCGTTGCAGATGAGGCCTGACCAGAGCTAAGGACTATTATTTCCCAGAGTCTAGAAACTATTTCTAGTAACACAGCCTCACTCTGTGTTTGCTTTATCAGCTGCACCATACTGTTGGTACCTATGGAGCTTGTGGTTAGTTAAAACCCCCAGATCTTTTTCATACAAACTGTTGTCAAGATAAGTCTTTCCCATCTTTACTTGTACAACTGATTTTTTTAAAAATGGAAATAGAATTACATATTAATCCTTGTGTAATTCAAACTTTTTGGTTTAGGTCCCAAATTCCACTCTTTTGAAATAATTTTGAATCTTGATTCTCTCATCTTTGGTATTAGCCATACTCAGTTTTGTGTCAACTGGAAATTTGATGAACTTGCTTTCTGAGTCTTTATCAATGTCACTGATAATAATGTTGAAAGGGGCAAGTCCAAGGCCTGTGTTCCTACACTAGGGATCTCCTTCTAAGTTGATATCAAGTCATTAATCATGACCTGCAGCCAGTGTCTTTTTGGTTTCTTACTGTCCTTACATAGTCCTTTGCTTCGGTAACTCTTGTGTTGATAACTTCTTTGTGACCTGTTCTCCTTCTCCACTTTGTGACAGACTCTTCATCTCTATTTATCTGAACTCAGAATCATAGCCTGAAATTCAGCAGGAACTGAATGGTGAGAAGAGGAAGAGAAAAAACAGGGTTGGAGAGATCAAGGCTTGAAGTCCCTTCCTTTTATTCTTTGCTGTTTTAAGGGAGATAACAAGTTTAGAGATTGTGCAGTTCTGCTTAATTCTGTACATTGCATTCATCTGCGTGGTGATGCTCTTTGTTCCTAACACAGAGTAGAGGGCAGAGGGAAACTGAGCAAGGGGTACAGGATGAGGAGACTTGGCAATGTTCCAACTTCATGATTTAATGTGAAGGTTTATGTGCAAAATCCCTGAGCATTAGGCAGACCCATATTTCAAGTGTGCATAAACATTGCAGAGTCAGACAGAAATAATTGTTGGACTGCCCATGCCATTAGTATAGACCAAGGGAGGGGAATCTGCGGCCTTGAGGCCACATGTGGCCTTCTGCGTCCTAAGGTGAAGCCTTTTGACTGAGTCCAAGTTTTACACAAGAAATCCTTTTATTAAGGGGATTTGTTCTGTGAAGTTTGGATTCAGTCAAAGGACTGCACTGGCGGACTTAGAGCGCCACATGTGGCCTCCAGGCTGCAGGTTCCCCACCCCTGGTATAGCCAGTTGGGAGTTACTTGTATTTCATATCAGGATGACTGACAAGTAATCCCTAAAAGAAGAAGACCTCTCCACATCTGCACCAGGGGCAGAGGATTCCTGTGCTAAATGTTCATACCTGGCCTGGGAACAGTGTCTCAACTAGACAAAGCATTATCTCCTCAGAATCCATCCCACCTCCAAAATCCCTGACCTGAAAGTTATTCATTTTTGGGCCAGGGCCTCAAGGTTCCTACTTCCACTTCACTTCTCTTCCCTTCTCTGTCTCTCTCTTTCTCTGTCTTCTCCTTTTCTCTCTTTCTCTGTGTCTCTCTGCATGTGCCTCTGTCTCTCTGTGTCTCTCCTTCTCTCTCTCTCCCCCTCCCTCCCCAGTGGGAGAAGGAAAGCAGCTATGCTTATAGAGAGATTGATTAGTTAAGCAAGTCAATTTTATCTCTTGCCGAGAGCGACTGTATATTAAGTAATGCAGCAGAAATGATTGTCTGCACAGATCCATTTTGTCGAACAGCTGTTCCAGAGGCCCAGGAAGAGAAGGTTAGAATCCCGTAATAGTCCTGCCTCCCTTCTCCTCCCCACCCCCAACCAATCCCACCCCAGTCCATAGCTCTTGTCCCTCGAGGGGCTCCATTTATTATGGGATAGAATAAGGTCGGGTAATGAGTGTGCTGGCAGCAGGCTCTGTTGGGCTAGCAGGCTCTCCCTGACTCCAAGCCTCTCCCAGTTCTCCATTAGCAGTGGCCCTGCCATCCCCCCTCCATCAAGGAGATAATTGATGTGCATTTACTGGCCAGCAGCTCTGCCCCCACTCCCTATACCTCTCTTCAAAGCAAGAGGCAGAGAGTTTGGAGGGCACAGCAAATAAGGGTACTTACTCAAGAGTCCAATCCTAAAAGTCCCTGTACTTGTGACGGTTGGGAGCAATTTGGGAGGCATCTCTGGTAGGAGGAAAATGAGCAATATAAATGGTCAAGATGGCCAAAATCAACCCTTGGCCGGGACCACAAAGCTTTGGATTTGAAGGTTCAAACTTGGGGAGCTGCCTTTCCCCAATCACTTTTTTTGACTTGTTTTGCCCCCACTTAGAGTTTCCCATTGGAATCTCAGAATATAGTTCACGTCCAGGACTTCATGCATGTCAGTGAAAGGGTCTCTGTTCCTATGCAAGCAAGGTCATGAAAATAAAGGATATTTGACATGCCTCTTTCTTCTCCTTTACTTGTTCATCTTAAAATTTTTTGAGGTCATCTTCTATTATCTCCTACCTTACTCCAGTCTCTAATGAAGAAGTGACCTTTCTTCTTACCAGGGATCATCCATATACTTGGACCCTGATCTATCCCCTTTCTATCTTTTACAGAAGATTGCTCCATAATTATTCTCTCTGTCTGTCTGTCTGTCTCTGTCTCCAGCTATCCTTCTGACAACCCCATCTTTTAAAAAGCTCTCACAGATAAAACTCCCAATAAAATCTGTTTACATTTGTCTCCTTTTCTTCTCATATATTTCTCATCTCCTTGCATTCTGGATTCAGACATCACCACTCAACTTAAATTACCCTCTCTCAAGTCAGAATTTATCTCTGAACTGCAAATTCTGATGTCCTCTTCTCAATCCTCAAACTTTTCGACTTCTCTTCTGCATTTGAGATAATTGACTGCCTTTTCCTCTTGAGTTCATGTTTCTCCCTACGTCATGTGACACATCTCTCTCTTAGTTCTCCTGCCTATCTTATTGTTCCTTCTCACTTCCCTTTTATGACCCTTAATCATGGGAGACCCCAAATCATCACTGTCCTAGGCTTTCTTCTTTCTCTACATTCTCTTTCTCTCTTCCTTCCCCTCTCCTCCCTTCTCATCACCTCCTCTCCTGTCCTTTCCTCTCCCCTCTTCTCCTTTCCTCTCTTCTTTGTCTCTGTGTCTCTGTTTCTCTCTCTCTCTCTCTCTCTCTCTCTCTGATCTCAAATTTCCATTAGTTCAACTATCATCTATATGCAAAATGACTCCCAAATCTATATCAAACACTAGAATCTTTCCTGAACTCCAGACCCACATCACCTGTTGAACATTTCACAGTTGAGTATACTAGAGGCATTTCATCTCAACATGTTCAAAAGAGAACTAATTGTCTGAAATACCTCCTTCTTCCTAACTTCTGTTTTTTTTACCTAAGTTTGAAACTTCTGCATCATTCTTCACACTTTTGTCTATTCTTTCTCTACAACATCTCAGATTCATCTTCTCTCTACTCCCATGACACTCTAGTTGAGGTCTTCATTGCCTCTTCCCTCCTAATTGTTCTTCCTCACTCTAGGCTTTCTTCCTCCCCAATCCACTCTTGTAGAGATGCCCTGAAGCATAATCCTAAAGCACAGATCCAATCATGCCACTACTCTACTCAACAAACTCCAGTGGCTTTACTCAATAAATCTAGGATCAAATACAAACTCCTCTGTTTCACATTTAAAACCCTTCACAACCTACTTCCAATGTAATTTTCCAAGATTAGTATATACTATGCCCATTTTCACATTCTATGGTTTAGCCAAACTGGCCTGATTGCTTTTCCTCACGTATGACATTTCATCTTGCCCCTAGGTCTATAATCAAGTTGTTCCCATACCTGAAATGCCCTCCATCCTGATGAAAGGAGTGGTCTTCCCAGGATGGAAGCTCTGGTTTCCCTCATAAACCACCATAAACAAGACCTTTTCCTGATCCCCACTGCCTGCTAGTGGCTCTGCCCCCACCGTGATTCCCTTGTATTTATTTTGCATGTAGATTCAGCTTTGGTCACACCAACAAGGGAGACAAGCATTTATTAAGTATGTACTCTCTGCCAGGCACTGTACTAAACTCCTTACATATATTTCATTTTATTCTCACAAAAATTCTGTGAAATAAGGGCTATTGTTATCCTCATTTTACAATTGAGGAAACTGAGGCATATAGCAATGATGTGACTTGCCCAGAGTCACACAGTTAATAAGAATTTGAGACTAGATTTGAACTCAGGTCTGCCTGACTCCAGGCTCAGCACTCTGTCCACGTAGTGTGCCACATAGTTGGACTTAAGGGTCTCAGACTCAACTAAGTGATCAATTCTAAATCACACAACTAGTAATTATTATAGGTAAGGTTCAACCCCAGTTCTTTAGACTCTAAGTACAGTCCTTTTCATCATACTACACTATCTATTGAGAAGGTAGAGTGAAATATAGAAGTAATCATGAGTTAGAATGTGAAAGAAAAGGCCCAGGAGAGCCTTACTGGTGTGGACCATGCCACCTCAGGTCCACATGGCACAGGTAGAAGTTGAGGTCTTTTCATCAAGAGCTGAAGAGCCTATAAGAGTTTTTCCTATAGAATTTGGAGAAAAGGAAGTGAGAATAGAGGCTGGAGAAGAGAGAAAGAAGATTGAGATGAACCTACAGCATGAAGACCTCCAAGGTAAGGTAAGCAAAATAGAAGACCTGGAATCCAGGGAAAGTCATTGGGCGGGGAGGAGGGTGTCAATAAAGGAAGAGCCATTCCTTGTGCTTTTCTAGGGTTTAGACAGTCATTTGAGAATAAAGTGACTCAATCTGGGGTAGTGAGAGGAGGAAGTTCCTGGTTAGGCCCTCACAGGTCTGAAGTCTCAGGGAGGATCAGCCCACTTAGGTCCTAGAGACCAGTCTGAGGGATCAAGACATAGATTGTTGAAGACCTGAAATATGATTTTTCTCTATACTATCCCCTAAAAATTGTTAATCAGTAAGACCTTTGCTTCACTAGTTCCAGGAATGGGGAACTCATTACTATCCAAAGCATCACATGCCACTTGGAAGCAAATCAAATTCTTGGGAAATTCTTTCTTTTGTTGAGCCAGAACCTATCTCTCTCTCTATTTCATACTCATGAGGGATAGTTCTGTCCTCTGGCATCACAGGGATGGCTTGAAAATATTTAGACATGGAAGCAATAATCATTAAGAGCCAGCATGATTTCATCAAGCAGAGTCATATTATACCAACCTCATTTGCTTTTTTGATAGAGTTAATAGATCAGTAAAATGCAATAAACATAGTATATTTTGATTTCAGCAAAGCATTAAACAAAATTCCTTCTGCTCTCCATGTGGACAAGATGGAGAGACATGAACTAAATGGTATTACCCTCAAACATATTCAGAATTGATTGAATGACTCAATCCAGGGATTTAGGAAGAAAACCAGATAGTGTACTGACCTGGAGTCAGGAAGACCTGAATTTAAATCCTTCCTCAGACACTTACTATCTGTGTAACTCTGGTCAAATCTTTTAATTTCTATCTGTCTCAATTTCCCCATCAATGAAATGGGGATACTAATAGCATCTACCTCCTATGGTTGTTGTGAGGATAAAATGAATTTGTAAAGTGCTTTTCAAACCTTTAAGTATGCTATTATTATATTTAATAATATGCTAATATTATAGTATGCTAAAGTATGCTTAAATGCTAGTTATTATCACAGAAGCAATTCAGTGGCACAGTGGGTAAGAGAGCTGAACTTGGAGTCAAAAAGACCTGTGTTCAAACCCTGCCTCAGGCACTTACTAGCTGTTTGATCTGGGCAAGTCATTTAACTTCTGTCTGCCTCAGTTTCTTCATCTGTAAAATGAGAATAATCCTGCCAACCTCCCAAGCTTATTATAAGGATAAAATGAGATAATACTTGTATTTTGCAAACCTTAAAGCCCTACATAAATGCTAATTAATATCATTGTTAGTCATCGGTGGCAGATGTCAAACAAAAGGAAGGGTCTCTAGTGGAGTGTTCTGGGGATCTGACCTTGGCCTTGTGCTATTTGACATTTTTAGCAATGAATTGATGAAGGCATGAATGACAGGCTCATCAGTTCTGCAGACAATGCAAAACAAGAAGAAATAGCTAATGTGTTGCTTAATAGAATAAGGATCCCAAAACATTTTGGCATATTAGAAAAATGGGACTAATTGAGTAAATTAAAATATAATAGGGATAAACGTAAAGTATTATAAGTGGATTTCTTAAAGACCACTACACATGTACAGTATAGGTTAGGCATAGCTAGGAAATGTTCATATGAAAAAAATCTGGGGGCTTTAGTGAAATGCAAGCTGAATACGTATCATGGCAACCAGAGAGAGCTTCAGCCATCTTAGGCTGCACTGTGAAGCATCAATCCAGTTAGGGAGTGATTGCACTGCTCTTCTCTGCCTTGGTTAAATTACACTGGGGACATCATGTTCAGTTCTGGGCAGCTCAATTCAGGAAGACCATCAATGTACCCCAGTATGCTCAGAGAAAGTCAGCCAGGATAGTGATATCAATGAGACTGGAGACCCCAGCACAGGTTAAAAGAGGAGGATGTTCATTTGGGAGAAAAAGAGACTTCAAAGAGTTAATGCTCCCCATCTTTAAGGTTCTGAAGGACTGTCATGTGGAAGAAAGACCAGGCTTGCTCTGATTGGCCTCAAAGGGCAGAATTAGGAGTTATAAGTGACAGCTGCAGAGCCAGACAAAAGCTTGATATAAGGAAAAACTTAGCAAGTAGAATTATCCAAAAGTGAAATGGGCTTCCTCTGGAGAGGAAGTGGGTTTTCTTTCTGGAGTTCTCCAAGCACAAGATGCATGATCACTTGTCCAACTGTTGTAGAAAGGGTTCCAGTTCAGGGGGTCTGGGAAAGGTGAAGGGAGAGGGAGAGAAGAAGCAGATTCACCTGCTGCCCTCAAAGGAACATTTGGTAAATAGTCCCTCCACTTCCCCCCCCCCCCCACACACACACCTGATATTTACTGTGGGCACTCCCTTAGAGCTAAAGCTGGGAGCCTGCTTTGAAGTGTTCTATGTAAATGAAGTTGCTGGCAAATGAAATTCCTGTGGGGTAGATGATCAAGCTGGAGACTGACAGAGAGGAAACTGGGCTGTCAATGAAAAGCTTCGTATCCAGGCATCCCCTTGAGGGGGAGGGAGGGAGCAGCATGCAGAGGAACAAGAGAAAATAAATAGTAAGGAAAATAGGGAGAGGTCAGGTGATGTGAAATGAACCAAGTACACTGTAGGACTAAAAACTTAGGCAGGACATGAAACACCAGCAGACTCAAGACTGACTGGTCATTCTGGAATTCTTAACCTTGAGTCAGTGATGTTTTAAAAAAAAGGTTTTGATAATTATTGCAGTAATTTTTATTTCTCTTGTAATCCCATGTATTTTATTAGGTGGTAAGCTCCTCACAGGCAGAAACTGATGGTTTTTGTTTTGTTTTGTATCTCCAGAGCTTAGCACAATGCCTGGAACATAGCATCTGATAAATGCTCATTGACTGGCTGATTATTTTATGCGTTTTGAAAGTATTATTCTGAGAAGGGGTCTATAGTCTTCATCAGACTTCCTGAGAGATCCATGATGAAAGAAATGATTATAAAGCCCTGGCTTTAAAAAAAAATAACATCCCCATCATCTACGGTTGTAGAGTACTTTAAAGCTTAAGATGTGCTTTGAACTATCCCACCCTGATTTGATTGATTAAATTGAATTGGACTCTACAACTTGGTGAAGTAACTATGACTCATAGAGGTTAACTTAGTTGTTCAAGGTCACACAATTAGTAAGGTAGAAAAAGGAAGACTTCCATAAGCCATGATACTCATCTTGGAACATTGGGAGGAGCATCCCATGGAAAAGAGATTGGACTTGTTCTGATGGGTTCCAGAGGGCAGAGATAGCAAGCAATGGGTCACAGTAATGAGAGCGAGATTTTGGATCCAAACCTAGATTGGAACCCAGATTTTTCTGGCACATAACAACCAATCTCTCTGCTTGAAGCAAGTTGGGGGTGGGATGATCACTTTAGGCAAGAAGCTTTCTGGAACTTGAATCTTCTCCAGTGCTGAAAGAAGAAAGAAAGAGAAGCTAGCATTGGAGAGGAGGTGAGAGAAGGAGTGGCTGAGGCCACCCCCACTAATAGGGCTTAAAAAGGAATCCACTCTGGGAAGGTGACATCAGCACCCTCTCAATGATCCACCCTGGAACATATGATCCACCCTCTAAATTCCCATGCTTTCCCTCTGTTGATTTGTTTCACATTTATTTTGTATATCACTTATTTGTACATAGTTGGGGACTTTTCCCCTGTGAAGGCTGTGAACTTCCAGGACAGGAAATTTCTTATGCTTTTCTTTGCAATCCCAGTGCTTACCACAGTGCCCGGCACATAGTAGACACACAATAAGTGTTTATTGACTGACTGACAAAGCCTCACTTCATACTCCCTAGTCCTGGAAGCAGAGGAAGACTTCCTACTTCTTTGGTGTCCAGGGGTGTGGAGAAAGGGTAAAATCACAGAAGTAAGAACAACCAAAATTCTTGGAGTTCATCAGAGAAAGATCTAGATTAGGGAATTCTGAGTTCAGAGTCCTGGACAGAGGGATGCAGAATGCACCAAATCCCCAGGAAGATGCCTCTGAGGATAGAAAAAACTGTACTCTAACTGCATTGGGTCCATGTAATATGCCTAGTATTTATGCATGGAGAGACCGCAAATAGTAATGGAGTAGTTTCTTGCACAGGAAATAGCTGGCCACACATCACTGTTGACTCAAAGTATACTGGATGACCTTAGATTCCTTCTTAATTGCCACCACTCAGAGAATAAAACTTCTTTAAATGGAGAGATGTCTCTCACCAAAGTCTATATGCCTCTGGATCTTGGCCTTTTTCCTCCTTTAGAGGCAGCTGGATAGTACAGTGGGTAGCGTGCTAGAGTCAGGAAGACCTGAGTTCAAACATGGCCTCAGATAATTACTCACTGTGTCATAATTCAACCTCTCTCTGCCACAGTTTCTTCATCTGTAAAGTGGGAATAATTATATCCCCTACCTCTCAAGGTCTTTGTGAGGAAAAAAATGAGATAATATTTGTAAAATGTTTTGCAAACCTTAAAGCACTCTATAAATACTACCTAATATTATTGGTAATAACTGGTGGTAGATGTCAAGCTACCTCAGAAACGGAGTAGCTGTGTGATCCTGGGCAAACCATTTAACCTCTGCCTTCCCTAGTTTATTCAACTGTAAAATGAAATAATAGCAGCTCCTACCTCTCAAGGTTATATCAGATGAGACATGTTTAAAGAGCTGAGCACCGTGCTTGACAAATAGTAGGTGTTTTATAAATACCTATTTCCTTTCTTTCTTCATTCCTTCCTTCTCACACTCTCTCCCTTCTTCCCCCTCCTTTCCTTCTTCCTTCCCTCCCTTCCTTCCTTCCCCCTTCCTTTCTTTCTTTTTTCCTTCCTTCTTCCCTCCCTTTCCTCTCTCCCTTCCTTCTTTCCTTCCTTGTTTCTTCCTTTACTTTTTCACATCCTTCCTTCATTCTCTCCCTCCCTTGCTTCTTTGCTCCCTTCCTTCCTTCCCTCCTTCCTGCTTCCTTCATATGAATTCTCTGGAATAACTTTTTTCCGCCCCTCTGCAGTACAGTTAAGATACCTCATAAACCAAGTACACATTATGCAGCTGGCTAGGCTCAAGATCATAGGACTGTATCACATTGTAGCTGTCACCATGGGGGACAGCAGGAAGGAACTAGAGAGGCCATTTAGCCCCAGCCTTATTGGAAATATGTAATCTCCTCTACTACAAATTCCATCCCTCCAAATTTTCATACAACCTATACTTTAAATGTCACCAAATTTACAGAACATTAGAGCTCAATGAGACCCTCCCTTAAGGTCATCTACTTTAACTCCCTGTTTGACAGGTGAAGAAACTGACCCAGGAAGAGAAGTAACTTGAGAACAAGATTCCACAAAAATAAATGGAAAATCCAGATCTTCAGACTCCAGATCCAGGGCTCTTTCCACTAAATCATGCAGCCTCAGCCTACTTAGCATTTCTTCCGATTTTATTCTGGTGGTACAGTTGATACATTCTTGGAATCAGGAAGATGTGAGTTCGAAATTACCTTCTGACACTCAACAGTTATGTAACCCTGGGCAAGTTATGCTTGGTGCCTCAGTTTCCTCATCAGGAACAATGAGATAATACTATCACTCTTACATCTCAGGTTTGTTGTGAGGGTAAAAAAGAGAGGATATTTGTCAAGCATCCCACACAGCATCAGGTATATAGTAGGTACTGAATAGACATTTCCTTCCTTCTTTCCTATCTCCTTTCCCCTCCCTTTGCCAAAGGTCTTCCTAGAAGATGAACCTTCCCCAGTCTTATAATAAATTACACTAGATATTCTTTGCTCAGGACAAAGCAGTAGCTAATAGCACTCAACACCATGGAGAAAGCATCTTACCCACAATGGAAAGTATTTGACCTCTCTAAACTAAGAAATTAGTAACGGACCACCCTTTGGGCAGAATTACTGAGAAGCTATGGCCAGGCCAGTAGCATGTGTCTCTATTAAAGATTAGCAAGAGAGGATACCCTTATTCATTTAATAAATATATACTGAGCAGTTACTATGGGCAAGACAGTTCTGCCTTCATGCAAGTCCCAGTCTGGTAAGGGAGGTGGAAATCACACTCTCCCTGTCATTACATATTTTTGTGTAGCAGTATCATAAAAGAGATAGGAACAATATATGATGTGTGCTCAGGGGAGAACAACATCAATTCCTGCTATGGGAATCAGAGAAGGCTTCAGAGAGAAGGCAGAATTCCATAGGATCACTGGATATAGAGTTGGAAAGTATCTTAGATGTATCTAGTACAGCTTCCTTGTTAGGTGACAAAACTGAGGTCCAGGGAGAAAGAGTTTACTCAAGGGCATACAGATGGCAATTAAAGGAACCATGAAGGGAACCCAAGTCCTACAGGCACAGAATCATAGAATGCCAGGGCTAGAAAAGAGCCTAAAGCCATGCTTTTCCTATTATCCCATGCTCTCTACTGATAGATGGGTAAAAGTTGAACTGAGTCAGAAGGAAGGCTGTACACCAAACTGAAGGAACAGCATGAGCAAAGGCATGCAAGTGGATAACAAAGGGAATTTGGGGAGAACTTTAAAACAATCATATATGATAGATGGTCTGTCATGGGTACATGAAGTAAAGTAGTAAGGATGAATAGGTAGGTTAGTACCAGATTTTAAAGGACCTGAAATGCCAGGATTAGGAGTTTGAATTTTCATTCATTAGGCAATGAGGAGTCATTGATGAAATTTTAATAGTAGAGTGAATCAAGGTATGCATTAGGAAGATGGATTTGGCAGCTGTATGAAGTATGGATTGAAGGGGACCTAACCAAGACTAGAGGTAGGGAAGACAGTTATAATAATCCAGTTGAGAGCTAATGAGGACATGATGAGTGTGGTGGCAGTGGGAATGGAGAGGAGGGGACAGATGCAAGAGATACTTCTGAGGCAGAATCCACAGGACTTATGGACTCATTAGATATGGAAGAAAGGAAAAGAGAAGAGGCAAAGATGATGCCAGTTTTTGCAACTAGGTAGGAGAAGGAGGAGGATGGTGCTATGAACAAACAAAAGGAAGTGAGATGAGCCAGTAAGGAACCTGACCCCAAGGGGGAATCGTTACACTTTTTCAGACCAAGAGATGCTTTTTTTACAATTTTTGTATCATGGATATCTTTAGCAACCTGACAAAGCCTATGGACCCCTTTTCAGAATAATATTTTAAATATATAAAATAAAATACATAAGATTACATAGGAAATCAATAATATCAAAATAGTTATCAAAATACTTTGAAGAAACAAGTTCATGGCTCTCAGATGAAGAATCCTTGCTCTAGACCTTTTGCCCAATGTGCTTGTACCTTGAGATTTTGCCTAGTTTGATAACGAAAGGAATCACAGAGAATTAGAAAGCCTGCTCAGCCTGGAATCAGAAGAAAGATGGGTTCAAATCCTGGTTCTCAAACTTACCAATTGTGGAACTGGGCAAGACACCGAATCCCTCTGAACCTTAATCTCCTCAGCTATAAAATGAACAAATAATATATGCCTCAATGACTTTCTATGAAGGATATGGCTTGTAAACCTCAGATGTAAGCCTCCATAGAATATGAGTCACTCTTTTCTTCGCAAAAAATTTCCTGTCTAGAATTAAGAAGAAATGGAATTGGAACTGATAATACACAGTCACACAGGCCTGGTAGGTTAAGAATTTCCTCTGTTGAGCAAGATGATTTGGGATGGTAAATGTCTTGTTTTTATAGACCTATATATTATTTTTGGTGTGACCTCAAAGCCAGAGTAGCTCTGCAGTATCTGGTGTAGATAAAGTTTGGTGTGAGTAAGAAGACCTGTTGCTCAGGATAGTGTTAGTTTTGTCCTAGACATACATAATAGCTATTTCAGTTACATCCAATACTTCGTGATCCCATTTGCTGTTTTCTTGGCAAAGATACTGGAGTGATTTGCCATTTCCTTCTCTAGCCCATTTTACAGAGAAAGAACTGAAACAAACAGGGCTAAATGACTTGCCCAGGGTCACACAGCACCTGAAGTTAGATTTGAACTCATCTTCCTGATTCTAGGTTCTGCCCTCTATCCACTGTGCCATCTAACTTCTTGTTTTCCTCTTAGGGTTGAGTGAATCTTCTTTCATCAAATGTTTCAGTGTGTGGCAAAAGATTGTGGTAAGCTTGGTCATTATCCATCTCATATCTCCCATCAAAGTTGATGTTTTAAATTTTGAAGATAAAGGCCCCTTCTGGAAACTCCAGGTAGATGTCCAAATGGAAACCAGTTGTGAAAGAGAATGTGGTCTGATATGATGCACAATAGCTTAGAGCAAAGAAGACATAAATTTGAATTCCAGGCCTTGCTAGTTGGGAACCCTGAGGAAATAACCACTTGGAGCCTCAGTTTCCCCATCATTAAAGTGTGGATAATAGAATGTACCTTGTAAGGTTATTGTGAGAATCAGGTATGTTAGTCCATAGACTATAGAAGTCTATGGACTTCTTACAAACCTTAAAGCCTTATATATATATAAGTCAGTTATTACCTAAAACTGAGACTTTTTCTGCCCTCATCCCCAAGGGATTTGCTTAAGAGCTAGAGGCTAATAAGACTTTGTGGACTTTCTCTGGAGAGATGAAGCAGCAATAATCTGAGTCCTTAGGTACCATGCTAGCGACACATATCCTAGGCCTAGACCTTGGGTAAGGATTATGTAGGTTATAAGGTTTAGTGCTGACATCATGGAATCATATATTAAGAGCTAACAGGGACTTTAGGATAATTGAATCCAACACTCTCATAATATTCAGTCATTTTCCAGTCATGTCAGACTCTTTGTGACCCCATTTGGGTTTGTCTGTTTGTTTGTTGTTGTTTTTGGCAAAGCAGTTTGCCATTTCCATTTTCTAGTTCATTTTACAGATGAGGAAACTGAGGCAAACAGGGTTAAATGACATGCCCAGATTAAGTATCTGAGGCCAGATTTGAACTAAGGAAGAGAGGAGTCTTCTTGGCTACCTCTATCCTAGCTGTCATCCCTCATTATATAGATAAGGAAATAGAGACCCAGAGAGATGACTTGTCCCAGATTACACGTTCCAAACAACAAGGGTTGATAGTGACATAGAGACTTGAAGTTTACAAAACACTTGAAGTCTTTTATCTTCCTGCATCCTCTTGTGTAGTAACTACTACCTAGATAGCAACTCTGTTTTTTAGATGAGAGAGCTGAAGCCCAGGAGGGGTTAAGTAGTTTGTCCACAGTCTCATAGTAAATACCACAGACAGAATTCAAACCCAGATCTTCTTTCCTCAAATTCAAGCTTTCTATTCATGTTCAGAACCCAGATTCTGAGTCTAAGTCTAGTGTTCTTACCATGCCTCACACTCTAGTGAACAGGGTTATCCTCTGACTTTTAGAGAAAGACTCTGGGGCCCTCCCCTGGCTTGCTCTGCTGTGTTTATTTTCCTTATGGGCGGGTTTATTTTGTGCAGGAATCCTACTGAACTGTAAGAAATGAAAAATTAATTTGTATCCAATATAATCCCTGTTCCCAGCACTGGGGGGCCTGTTCCTCTCCATTTGCTTGGCTTCTTTTTTCCACTCCCCTCCTTTGCTGGGATATGACAGATGCATGGGGTGAGCCTTGGTGGGTTGTGGGTTTGTGGTTTTTTTCCTGAAGAACTTTGTTAGCAAGGCTATTTAAATCATTCTAATTACTCTAGAAACACCCCATTAACTTTCCCAATGAGGGCTGTGAAGGGAAGAAGAGAAACTGAAGAAAAAAATAAAGAAAATGAAAAACCGCCACTTTACTTTTCCTGAATTTTCTGGGGCTGTGTGGGAGCTGAGGGTGGAGGGAAAATAACCAGGTAATACAAGGTCTCACCATTAGAAATGCAGAATTCATTAGAAAAGCATTGATTGCAAAGAATTGATTTAGCAGTGATTTGATTGTCAGACATACAGTACATCCAAGGAAAATTTTCATTATGATTCAGAATTAGTTAAAAAGAAACTATGGGAAGAACAAAGCAGTGCTAGGAGCTGTCCACAAACCTAGTACTGAATGTCATCAGCTTGGCTTTTCTTTGCACAGAGCAGGTGATACAGTCCCTCATCCTCAACCCCTCCCACCCTGGTCTAAGCAAAGGAATTCTGAGAGCATGGTTTATTGAATCACAGAATTATTAGAGCTAGAAGGGACCTCAGAGGTCATCTAGTACAATTCCCTATCCAATTCATGAATCTCCCTTACAGCATCCAGCATTATTTGCCTTAACACCTCTAGAGATATAGAACTCATTACCTCACAAGGCAGCCATTTTATAGAGAACTCTAATTGTGAGGAAGTTCTTCCTTATAGTAAGCTGAATTCTGCCTCTTTGTAATGTACACTCATCAGTTCTGGTTCTCTCCTACGTAGTCACATAAAATAACTCAGGTCCCTTTGTCACACAACAGATCTATAAATATTTAGAGAACAATGATCATGTTTTTTCCCTTACCAAATATTTTCCTATAGTAAGAATCCCAATTCCTTTAATCATTCCTCAAATGACATGGCTCCTAGTCTTTTTTCCAGTTATTTTCTTTTCCAGTGCTAAGTTCTAAACTTTATCCATTCACAGACTTCAGATCTGACGCACTGTGTCTACATGGGGAGCCAAAGTGATGTGTATCACCTTTTGGTTTTATACATTTTGCCTACTGTCATCACTGCATTTTTTTCTCATAGAAATTGAGTTTTACAAAACTAACCCTGGATAGGTACACTCACCAGACTCAGCTGAAGACTCACTCTTTCCTTGAGCCTGCATGTAATTTCATTATAATAATGCCCTCATTTGAGGACTTAAAATATATGTTTACATGCCAAAAGTTTACATGCCCACTGACTTCCATTCAATAATAGTGTGTGTGTATGTGTGTGTGTGTGCATCCTTCATTAATGAAGAAGACCATGCCATCAGAGAAATGGTAACTTGACTTTGGTTTTTTTTTGAGTGAGGGAGGGCTGTGCAGGTCACCAGCCTCCCTTCTCCTCCAGAGTTATCTGACTCCAGTGACCAGATATTCATCAGAATGACTGGAGATGACCCAGGATGAGGCAATTGGAGTTAAGTGACTTGCCCAAGGTCATACAGTGTCTGAGGTGAGATTTGAACTCAGGTCCTCCTAACTCCTGCACTAGTGCTCTATCCACTGCACCACCTAACTTCCCCAATTCAATAACAGTGAATATTAAGGAAAGAAGGATACAAGCACTACTATGTCCCAGGTTCTGTGCTAAGTACTTTACAAATACTATTTCATTTGATCCTTACAACAACCTTGGGAGGTAAGGGCTAATATTGTCCCCATTTTACAGTTGAGGAAACTGAGGCAGACAGAGAAAGGTTAACTGATTTGTCCAGGGTCACATAAGTAGCAAATGCCTGAGGTTAGATTTGAACTCAGATTTTCCTGACTCCAAACTTAGCACTCTTTCTACTGTGCCACCTAGCTGCCCTAGGAAATCACTTTTACCATCTTAACAGTCAGTCAGCAAGCATTTGTTAAATGTTTATTATGTGTTAAGGCACTGTGTTAAGTTCTAAGGATACAATGAAAGGTAAAAACAGTCAGTCCCTTCCCTCAAGGAGCTCAAAATCTAATAGACGAGACAACATGAAAACAACTATTTACATAAATCAAAATATGTATAGTGGAAGGGGAAGATGATCTCAGAAAGAAACCAGCAATGGAGAGACAGGGAAATGTCTCCTATAGATGGTGGAATTTTATCTGAGTCCTGAAGGAAGCCAGGATATGCAGGTGAAAAGGGAGAGCATTCCAGTCACAGAAGTCAGCAAGTGAAAACACATGAAGTTGGGAAATATGGTACTGTGTGAGAAACAGCAAGAAAACCAGTGTTGAAGGACTATAGAGAATGTGGTTTCCCAACTGACTGTCAAATGACCATTGCTTTGGAAAAGTAAGGAGATATTTTTAATGGGGTAATGAACTTAGGAAATTGAGCAGAAGGGGTCTGGGAGATTCTTCTTTTTTATCAAGTTATTTAAAACAAAGGAAGACAATCTTCTATTTCAAGTCTCTCAGTCATTGACATGTCTATGAGTCGTCCATCTGAAGACCTAGGGAGTCAGATGTAGACTTTCATGATAGGATCTTCTGCTTCAGGAACCTGAGGAAGAGTATCCCCTTTAAGATTAGATCAACAATATGTAGGAGTGAATGCAACATAAAGAATATAGCTTGTAGATACCTGAAAAGCTTTAAAAGCAATGCTGGACCAATGATGAACAACGTGTAATGAATAAATAACTGACCCTGTCTCAGCTTAGCCTCCAGCTTATCATGTGTGGGAGAAGAGGGTTTTGTTTCCCTCATTCCTCTGCTTTCATCTTAACAATAATCACAACCCACATTTATATAGGGTTTGTTTTTTTCGTGTTTGATAAATTCTTTTCACAGTAACACTGAAATAGTGAGTGAAAATTTTAGTATGCCCATCTTATAGATAAGGAAACTAAGGTTAAGGAAAGTGACTTAACTGTGATTTCACACCTACTCGGTGCCCAAACTAAGACTTGAACCCAGGTCTACTCCATATCCAGTGATTTTTCACCACTATATAATATCTCTACCCTGAGCTTCCTTTTCCAGATATAAGAATATCCATTCTCTTCTCCTTCCCCTATCGCTTTTCCTTCATTATCTCATTCTCTTCAGGTTAGTTGATCTGTCCTTGGATCACCTTTCCTTACTGAAATTGTGGGAGTAGCTCTCATCCCTTTAAGATATATAAGAAGCAAGAGTATTTGACAAAGTAAATCACAGAGTTAGGCATGTCTCCAATAAATTTATATTATCCCCTCTTATATTTCTGAATTTGATCCATAATAAAACCCTGTCTCTCTGATTCTCTAATGAACTGGCTCTGTGTGTCCATCTGGTTACCTTTCCTGCTTATATCTTCTTGAAGCTGGAGGATGGGGATGGGATTCAGCAGTGATCTAAATCTGGAAGTGAAGATGGAAGGAAACCATGAATTTAGAGCCTAATTTTCTTTCTCTAAATTCATGGTTTCCTTCCATCTTCACTTCCAGAATCCATACTCCAGAGTTATCAAAGTCCAGTGGTAAGACCAAAGTCAAGATGACCAAGGTGGTGGACCAGGATGCAGTAGATGACCTTGGCATTTCTAAATTAAGGTCTTTCCCAGGCCTCAGTTTGTCTGAGGCAATGCCCAGAGCCCCATGAGGTTAGTTAACTTGTCAAGGGTCACTTACTACTTATGTGAGTTTTGTAGCATTAGCATCCTTATCTATAAATTGAAGAGTTTAAACTAAGTAGATGACATTTAAGGGCAGAATGGAATAGTAGATAGAGTGCTGGACTGGGAGTCTGGAATACCAGAAATACTTACTGGCTATGTGACCCTGGACACTCTTTAACCTCTGTCAATGCCAGTTTCTTTATCTGTAAAATGGGGATAGTAATGTCTACACTGATAACCTAACAGGGTTGTTGTAAGAGTCAAATGAAATAATGGATGTGACATGTTTACAATCCTCGAAGGCTATATGCCACTTGTTGCTGTTGTCATTGTCATGGTCAATTCAGCCCTACATTTTCTGATTTTGGCACAGAGGGTCCAATGCCAGGGCCAGGTCAGAAAAAGCACCCATAGGTTTTAATTCTGCTACTCCATGTCAAAACACCCCTTCCTGGATGTTCCAGAGGATGAAAAGGACTTAAATCAAAGACTTTTAGAAAAGTATGAAGCTTGGGGGAAAAGGAAGGAGGGAGAAAAAAAATCAAAGCTGAGCACATCGAGTTGGCTTTTTGCCACTGAATGTCACATTGATCAGTAACCCTTCCCTTCTCCTCCCCGCCCCCCATTCCCCAAGCTCTTGGCCCAGCAGGGCAGGGCTGTGGGAGAGCTAACTTCGATCTGCAGCCCTAAATGATGACTCCGAGGTGCGATCAGTTAAGCCCAATGATTTTCTGAAAAGCAGCATTTGCTAAAAGGACGTCCAGAATTGCTTTAATTGCTACTTACATTAATTTTATTATAGTCTATGGACCTGTGTACAGGAGTATTTCATCACGAGAGCAGACAGCCCTTCTCTGAAAGATTTTCCCCTGAGCAATGACCTCTCTAGACCATAGACAGGGAGTCAGATAGGGTCCCTGCTATCCACTCCTCAGCAACGGTCCAGCAGTTTCTGGTTGCTCTGTGGTTTGGAGGAAACTCCTGAGAGAGGGACTACTTCTAGATAAAGCCCAAGTCCAAAAATATCTCCCTTAGGAATGTTGAAATGTTTTCCATGTGACCTGTGGAAGAAGATGTACCACTTCTTTTTTCAGGAATGGAAGGAGCATGATTCCCCAGTTGATAAATGGTCAAAGGATATAAACAGGCAGTTTTCAGATGAAGAATCTAAAGTTATCTCTAATCATATGAAAAAATGCTCTAACTCCCTATTGATTAGAAAAATATAAATTAAAAGAACTCTGTGGCACCACCTCACACCTATCAAATTGACTAATATGACAGAAAATAAAAATAACAAATATTGGAGGGGATGTGGAAAAATAGGCACGCTAATGAAGTTTTGGTGGAGTTGTAAACTGGCCCAATTATTCTGGACAACAATTTAAAATACCCTTTGACCTAGCAATACCACTGCTAGGTCTGCTGTACTCCAAAGAGATCAAAGGAAAAGGACCTATATGAACAAAAATATTTACAACAGCTTTTTTTGTGGTAGCAAAGAATTGGATATTGAGAAGATGTCCATCATTTGGGGAATTGCTGAACAAGTTGTGGTATATGATTATGACAGAAACTATTGTGCTTAAGAAATGATGAACAAGATGCTCTCAGAAAATCCTAGAAAGATTTACATGAGCTGAAGTAAGTGAAGTGAGTGAACCAGAGTGAAGCGAACAGGCCCAGAACATTGTACATATTATCAAAAATATTGCACAGTGACCAATTGAAAATGTCAGCAATACGATGATCTAAGACAATTGCAAAGAACTTATGACAAAAAATGCTATCCACTTCTAGAGAGACAACTGATGAACTCTGAGTGTAAATGGAAGCATAATTTTTTCACTTTCTTTATTTTTCTTTGTATTTTCTTTCACATGACTGATATAGAAATATGTTTTTGCAT
This sequence comes from Potorous gilbertii, assembly GCA_028658325.1. Classification (NCBI taxonomy): domain Eukaryota; kingdom Metazoa; phylum Chordata; class Mammalia; order Diprotodontia; family Potoroidae; genus Potorous; species Potorous gilbertii. The sequence continues at coordinate 109,101,864 of CM053771.1, forward strand.
GACTACACATGTATGGAACTCAAATTTCTTTTTATTTATTTATTTTTAATTTCAACATTCATTTCCACAAAACTTTGAGTTCCAAGTTTTTTCCCCATCTGTCCCCTCCCCTCACCCCAAAATACTTTGTATACTGATTACCCCCTTCCCTCAATGGAGCCTCCCTTCTATCAGACCCCACCCTTCCCTTATCCCCATCTTCTCCCTTTTCTTGCAGGACAAGATACATATCTATACCTCATTACCTATATTTCTTATTTCCCAGTTATATGCAATAATAATTCTCAACATTAGTTTAAAATACTTTGAATTCCAACTTCTCTCCCTCTTTCCCTCCCTACCCATCCCCACTGAGAAGGCAAGCAATTTAATACAGGCTATGTATGTGTCATTTTGCAAAAGATTTCCATAACAGTCATGTTGTATAAGACTAACTATATTGCCCTCCATCCTATCCTGCCCCTCCCTTTTTTTTCTATTCTCTCATTTGAACTTGTACCTTCCAAAAAGCTTTACTTCTAGTTTCTCCCTTCTCCCATTTGCACTCCCTTGTATCATCCCCCTCAACCCACTTGTCTCCTTCTTCCCTACTTTCCTGTAGTGTAAGACAGATTTTCATACCAAATTTAGTGAGCATGTTATTCCCTCCTTAGGTCATACATGAAGAAAAGGTAAGCTTCATTTTTCCCCTCTTGCCTCCTCCCTTTTCTCCTCCATTGAACAAGATTTTTCTTATCTCTTTTATGAGTGATAGTCTGCCCCATTCCATTTCTCTCTTTTTCCTCCTAGTAGTTTCCTCTCTCACCATTTAATTTAATTTTTTTTTTTATGGATATCATCTTTTCAGATTCAACTCAACCTGTACACTGTGTGTGTGTGTGTGTGTGTGTGTGTGTGTGTGTAATCCCTCCACATACCCAAATACTGAGAAAAGTCTGAAGAGTTACAAATATTATCTTTCTATGTGGGAATGTAAACAGTTCGGCTTTAGAAAGTCTTTTATGATTTCTCTTTCCTGTTTATCTTTTCATGCTTCTCTTGTTTGAAAGTCAAATTTTCTATTCAGTTCTGGTCTTTTCATCATGAATGCTTGAAAGTCCTTTATATCATTAAATGATCATTTATTCCATTAAAGTGTTATACTCAGTTTTGCTAGGTAGGTGATTCTTGGTTTTAATCCCTCTTTAATATCCTATTCTAAGCCCTTCAATCCCTTAACATAGAAGTTGCCGGATCCTGTGTTAGCCTGATTGTGTTTCCACAATACTCGAGTTGCTTTTTTTAGCTGCTTGCAATATTTTCTCCTTGACCTGGGAACTCTGTTATTTAGCCACAATATTCCTAGGAGTTTCTCTTTCAGCAAGTGATTGGTGAATTCTTTCAATATTTATTTTGCCCTCTGGTTCTAGAATATCAGGGCAGTTTTCCTTGATAATTTCATGAAAGATAATGTTTAGGCTCTTTTTTTTGATCATGGTTTTCAGGTAGTCCCATAATTTTTAAATTGTCTCTCCTGGATCTATTTACCAATGAGATGTTTCACATTATCTTCTATTTTTTCAATCTTTTGGTTTATCTCATAGTCATTAGCTTCCCTGAACTCCACTCTCTCTTTTAAAGAATTATTTTGTTCAGTGAGCTTTTGAACTTTCATTTCCATTTGGCTAATTCTGCTTTTTAAAGCCTCCTTCTCCTCATTGGCTTTTTGGACCTCTTTTTCCAATTGAGTTAGCCCATTTTAAAAGGTATTATTTTCGTCAGCATTTTTTTGGTTCTCCTTTAGCAAGCTGCTGATTCACTTTTCAAGTTCTTCTATGGCCTGGGCCCATTACATATTTATTTTGGAGGTAGAAGTCTTGACTTCCTCTGACAATATGCCTTATTCTTCCTCATCTGAAAGGATGGAAGGAGACACCTGTTCACCAAAAAATTGTCCTTCTATGATCTTCTTGTTTTTCCCTTTTTAGGTCACTTTCCCAGACAGTTACTTGACTTCTGAATCCTTCATCAAGAGGAGGGTCCTAGTGCTCCTCTTCTGCCTGGTGCCATGCTCAAAGCTGAGATTCCAATCAGCTACTCAATTCCCCCATGGCCTTTGTGTGGGGGCAGGGCTACCACTGAGAGCTGAGGTTCAGATCAGCTGCTCAATTTCCCCAGAGGCTTTAAGTTGAGCTGCCTGGACAGTGGACCCAGGCTGCTTCCATAGCCACCTGCAGTCTGCTGCTGCTGCTGCCTACACCTCTGCCACCATCTTGGGCCAGTGCTGGGGGAACCCCATTCAGCTCTCTCCCAGCAAGGAAAGCCCTCCCACAATGACTTTTGGAGCTTTCTTTGTTGCTTGTGGGTTGAGGGATCTGGGACCCTCCCTGCTGGGAATTCTGCCCTGGAGGTCTGTTCAGATCCTGTTCCTCCCAGTGCCACATGGCCAGGGCTCGGTTCCACTCCACTCAGCATCCCATGAGATAGACCTTTCCTGTCAGCCTTCCAGGTTACCTTTGACTGGAAACCTCTTTTGCTCTGTTGTTCTGTGACTTCTGCTGCTCTAGAATTTGTTTACAGTAATTTTTTACAGATATTTTTGTGGGCTATGAGGGAAGTGCTGGAATATATGTGTCTTTCTACTCCACCATCTTGGCTCTGCCCCCTCAAACTCAATTTTTTTTAAATGATAAACATTTTTTCATGTAATTGGAAGAAAAATATTTTTAATTAAATTATGTTATTTGTTTTCGGTGTTCTACAATCACTTCCATGTATCTTAGATTTTTTTCCCCTCCCTCCCCCTAAGAAAAATATTTTTAAAAAAATTTAAAAGGAGAAGGAGCAGCCAGCAATGGCCTGCACCAGTGAACAGCTGTCCAGTGACTTGGATTTCAGGTGAATAACCCAGCCTGTCATGGGAAAGTTATCCTATACAACTAAAGCCCCAATCCAGAGTCTCACTCACAATCTGAAATAGGGTGTAACAAAAGTTAGGAGGAAATTTGTTCCTACGAAAAAAGGAACCTCAAAGGTCAAATGACTTTAACCAATGGAAAGGTCTAAGTGGTCTTCCTTGAGCAAGACTATACTACAAAATGATCAGTTGTCAGCTCAGCTACTTGCTTTAAGTTATCCCAAGAGAGGAACCAACAAAGTGATAATATGACCTACGTTCTGGCCCAGGTAAGAGGGTCAAGTGTTTGTGCTGGGTACTGATTTTAGGGTGAAGTGTGTGTGTGTGTGCATGTGCATGTGTGTATGTGGAGAGGCAGCGCATTACTAAATGTGGGGAAAGGAATGTGCTAAGCACTTTATAAATATCACATCATTTGGTCCAACAATCCTATAGGGTATGTATTACTATTAAGTCCTTTTTACAGATAAGGAAACTGAGTCAAACAAGAGTTAAGTGACTAGCCCAGTAATGAGTGGGTGAGACCAGATTAGAATGCAGATCTTCCTTATTCTAGATCAGTGTTCTATCCCAGTACCACCAAGTTACCTCAAACATAATAAACAAAATAAGAATTAAACATCATAATAATTAATTCATATATATTGTAATTCCTATTTTTCTATCAGGAAAGTGAGGTAGAAGTGGTTTGACTATAAATCCCTAGCTATTAACTAGCAGAGTAAGAAATCAAATCCATATATTTTGACTGCATATGCCATGTCCCTCCATATTCAACTGTAAACCTCCTGACAACAGAGACTGTGTCATGTTTCATTTCTCTGTCACCAGCACCTGGAATAATCCAATGCATAATAGCTGCTTAATAAATGTTTCCTTCACTGAATTAAGCAGAATTTCCATATTTCCAAACCATCACACCAACTCAACATGGTCTTGTATAAGGAGCAAGAGTGTTAGAGTTAGGGGACCTAAGTTTAAGCTTTCCTTATGTCATATGTGGTCATATGTGATGATGGTTTGGTTACTTCCCTCCACTGGGCCTCAGTTTTCCTCATCTGGGAAATGAGTGAGAGGGGAGGGGAAAACTTGGTAATCACAAGGGTCCCATTCAGCACTAAATGTTAATAAATTCATCCTCTCCAGAGACATCTGGATGAGTTTTAAAGAAGGCAAGGGAAATCAATTAAAGGAGATGATAGGGGAAGAACATCTCCAAAGACCTGGAGTTCTTAAGACAAGCAAGTGTATCCTGGGCTCCCCCAGGTAGTTTGAAGCTACTTAAATAGCACAGCCAATAGATATTCAGATTTGATCTCCTGGAACCTCTTTGGAAGAGTCAAAAACCCTTTTTACATGGGTGCTGAAGTTTCTTGCCCAGCTCAGACTCAGTGCTGTGGGTCCTCAGACTCATCTCCAACCCTACCTAAATACTAAGAAAACCCAAGGACTTAAAAGCATTGTTATGTGCCCAACCCCATCCCCCTTGTTGAGGAGGTTTATGACTCACTAAAGGGTTCTACAAGTTGAGTGCATGCACATATGCATGTATTCAGGAGGACTTTTGTGTATTATATGCATGTACCTATGAATATATGTGTACTTAATTCATCAATCACTAAGCAATTATTTATTGAATAGCTATATACTAGGCACTATTCTAAGCACTGAGAGATACAGAGACAAAGTAAAATAGTCCCTGGCTTCAAGGAACTTTTATTTTAATGGAGGAGACAACATGTATGTGTACATGTATACAAATATTAGCATATGTAAAAATATATACAAATTATGCAAAGTTGACAGAGTACACTCTCTAGCAGCTGGGGGAAGTAGGAAGGTCTTCACTTAAAAGACAGCCAAGAATCCTAAGAATTCATGAAGGCAACCAGGAATTCTAAGAGGAGAAGCTGGGAAGGGAGTGAATTTCAGGCATGGGAAAAAGTCCTAGTACAAAGGCATAGGGACAGGAGATGGAATATCATGAATGTAGTAGTTCACAGAAGTGAGTACACATGTATATAGTCTTATTCTCCTGTCAATATGTAGCAATATGTGCACCATAATAATACATTTATAGAGTGCTTTAATTTTTATAAAGTGCTTTATACACACTATTTCACTTAATTCACGCAATAATCTAGTTTACAAATGAGGAAACTGAGGTGCAGATAGGTAATGTGACATAAGTAATAAAAGAGAGATTAAGGATTTAAACCCAAGTCCTTTCATTTTAAATCCAGCACTCTTTCTACTACATTATGCTACATCTATATATACATGTGTATGTGTGTGTGTATATTTATCCATCCATAAACTTATATATGTAAACTCCTTGTATATATATCTGCATGCACATAATATATATAGCAATTATATATAATATAATACATTATATTATATATGCAGTTATATATATATATATATATATATATATATATATATATATATATATGGCAATTTTACATATCTCTGCACGTTTGCATCTAACAGAGTCTATCTATGTTGCACCACCTTGTGTTTACCAACTCAGGTTTCTCATAGGGCTACACTGTGTTGGTATCTTCCTGTCTGCAGCATCAGAATGAAACTGTCACATCTCCCAGGCAAGGTTCGGAAATTGGGTCCTGATCCCCCTACCTCTGCTCATGTTTTCCCATCCACCATAACATATGTGACTTGGCTTATTACAAAATAATTACCTACAGGCCACAGGGAGAGGAATTTTCTGGCATCAAAGATACAGAATAAAAATAATATTAAAAAATGTCCCTAGTTGCACCCTGCTGTCTTTTGTGCTCTGGGTGCTTCTTGCCTGAATTTCCTCCCAGTTCCAGCTACAGCTGTGTTTAATCAGCTGTGTGTGTGTGTGGGGGGGGGTACTCATGAGAATAATCATTTGCATGCACCTATGTGCATCTGCCCATGTGTACTTTCCACATGTATCTTTTGGTGTAAACTCCATATATGTATAAGTATAGTAGGAAAGGAGAGCAATTTGGAATCAAATCCTAGCTTTACTTCTTTAGACTGAGAACTCCTCAAGGCCAGGGCCTGTCTTCCTTTTTGTTTGTATTTGCAGCTCTAGTATGTAGCACAGTGCCTGTAATTTATTCAGTGCATGATAAGTGTTTGTTGACTTGATGACTTATGTTGTTGACTTCTTTCTCTCTGTGGAATCTTAGACCCATTATTGCCCCTATCTGGGCTCCCTCCCCTTTCTTCTTCAGAAAAATGCTGGAGTACAATAAAGGATCTCTAAGGTCTCTTCCAGCTCTAAGATCTCAGTGTAAGAATGTGCATAAACAGCCTTTCACTCTGAAAAAACAACAGGCAGCAACCTGGGGCAGGAACTTGCCGGCCTTTAATTGGTTTGTTCTGTCTCCTTGGGCTGGCCTCTCCCTCTCCTGGAAGAGGTCACTACCTCTTGAGGTCACCCCTCCTTGCCTGTCTGAGGAATGATGTGCATAAGGCAATCTCCTAATTAGTCATAATCATGTCTCTGTGACAAGCTATTATTTCACTGAGAACAAAAGATGTAAGGGGTGGAGGGAGGCTAAGAGGGGCAGGAGGGAGACAGAGGGTTAGAAGAGGTTTTTCTCTTCACTTCCCCTAGTTTTGATAAGCCCAGGACTCTTTGGGGCTTTAATAGACATTCCTACACAAAATTGTTCTTTAATCTTGAGTACCCTCCTTTGTTTTTTCCTCTACCTCACTACCCTACACCTTACACCCTATCAAGTCTCTATGGTAAGATGGCAAGAGCACCACATTAGCAGCCTGAAGACCTGTGTTTGAGTCTGGACTCCTTGACTTACCTACATGACCTTGAGCAAGTCACAATCTCTCTGGACCTTGGTTTCCCATCTGTAAAATGTAATGACTGTACCCTCTAACTTACAATTCATTATAAGGAAAGAATTTTGTAAAATCTATTGTTGTTCACTTGTTTTTCAGTCAGATCTGACTCTTCACATTCCCATTTAGTATTTTCTTGACAAAGATACTGGAGTGGTTTGCCATTTTCTTCTACAGCTTATTTTATAGATGAGGAAGCTAAGGCAAACAGGATTAAGTGACTTGCCCAGGGTCACCCAGTTAATAAGTGTCTGAGACCAGATTTGAACTCAGGAAGATGAATCTTCATGACTCCAGACACAGCACTCTGTCCATTGCATCACCTAGCTGCCTCCCAAACCTATAAATGTTAACTATTACTGAAACACAAAGGGTACTATATCAAAAGTTCAGCCATGCTGAAATATTGACTCCAGGGCTTCAGGAGAGATGAGGGGCAGGTATGGGAAAATCATTCCTCCGCCTGCTGATAGCAATGGAACGGTCCATTTTCCAGGATTAACCAGTAATATGGTTACTGTAGAATATAGACTTGCAAGGCAATGAAACATAATGTGTACAGTGCCCAGTTAGTTGTCCCAAATGGATTCATTTCTCCCAAAAAGATGCTGATGATGGCAATGGTTCTAAGAACAAATGATTTTCCATTTTGCTTTCATCCTTTACATCTAGGTCTAGTCATCAATTTTCTACTAGCTCAGTATACAGACTCATGGTTCCTAGAGTTTGGAGAGAAATCAAAAGATCATTTTAGTCAATTCCCTTGAATATAAAAGGAAACTGAGCTCCCAAGAATTCAACCAATCTGACTAAAACAGACAGGTGGAGATGAATAGAGGCAGGTTTTGAACCCAGATCCATTGTCCCTAAATTCAGTGCTGTTTCCTCAATGCCATTTTACTTTCCTTAAGAGGATAACTTTCATTCCTGGGTTTCTCTCTCCCAAAAGGATGTGAGAATCACAGGAATTTAGAGTTGAAAATGACCTAAAAGCCATCTTAATACAAAACATACCTGAATAAGAGTCTCATTTACAACATCCTTGACAAGTTGTCATTTAGCCTTTGCATGAATACCATCTGTTGACTAATCTACCACCTCCTGAGGCAGCCCATGCCTCCTTTGGGCAGCTCTAATTGTTAGGAAGCTTTCCTTTATAGTGAATTGAAATTTGCTTGTCTACAATTTTAGCCAATTATTTCCAGTTTTGTTCTCTGGGGCCAAGAAGAACAAATCTAATAATTCTTGTATATGACTGCCAATCAAATAGTTGAAGACAGACATAATGTGTTTACCCCCCAAGATTTCTCTTCTCTAGGCTTAACATCCTAGTTCCATCATATGATTCTCATATGTCATGTTCATATTCTTCTGGAATTTCTAAACATTTTTTTCTGAAATACAGTACTCAGATCTGAAAACAGTAATCAAGATGTAATCTGAAGAAGCTAGGTGAGAAACCCTATCACCACCTTCAACCTCTAGTATGTCCTTGTGAATTAGTAGAAAATGACATTTGCCTTTGGACCAGCAAATGGAGGCAAGGAAGCGAAGCTCACTAGAATGTAAATGCTCTAGCCGGCTAGTGGCTATCATTGGATTATTACTTGAAAACTCTACATCTCCATTTTTGCCTTTATCTATGTCACTGTAAAATAATGTTGAATATCATAGGACTAAGGACAGATCACCAGATGTCCCGCTAGATAATTATCCCACTAGCTATCTCCCCTATCCAAGTTGACATCCATCAAATATTTCTCTGTGGGTCTGGTCATTCAATCAGTTCTTAAAATGCCTTATTTTTAGCATCATCTGCATCACATCTCTTCAACTTACCCATGAAAGACTTTGTCGATTGCCTTGCTAGCATTTAAATATTTTATGTCTACAGAATTTCCTTGACCTAAGTCTAATTAATGTGTCCCTTAAAAAGGAAATGAAATCAACATGGAACATCGTTCTTGATGAAGCCATCCTGGATCTTAGTGAGTTTTGCTTCATTGTCTAAATGCTCACAAATCGTTCCTTTAATACTATATTCTAGAACTTTTCCAGGAATCAAAGTTAAGCTCCCTGGACTATTGTTTGAAGTCTTTACTTTGTTCCCCTTTTTGAAAACCAGAACATTTGCCTATCTTTGGTCCTAGAGCATCTCTCCTTTCTCCATTATTTTTTTTAAAGATCACAAACAGCAGCTTAGCAATCATTTTCACTAGTTCTTTTAAAGATGTATTTGGGGCTTGGTGACTTGAACTCATTGAAGGCAGCTAGATACTTTTTTAATATCTCCTCATTTATTTGGGGTTTCAACTCCCTGGAAACCATTTTTTTGTTCTCTTTCCTAATCTGAAGATCAATAAGCATAAAAGTACTTTGAGGTCTTAGGAGGGAAAGTTGGCCTCTATGGCCCAGTGGTTGGTTATTCTATTGGCAACAATTCGCCTCTCTGCCAGCCATTCAAAAAGGTATGAGATGTCCAATAAATTACAGGGGCCAGGAGGACTTTGCTCCAGGTCCCTACAGGTGGAAAATTCCTTCCAACTGGAATAGCCAAGCGTTCCTGAGATCACTGCCAAACAAGAAGAACAATTCTGGCAGACTTCTACTGCAACAGCAAGAACCAAATTGAGAAGTCAGCCCATCCTTCAGATCACTGGCAAGAATGTGATTCCAATAAACCATCAAGTTCCATAACTCTTACAGGATGATAGAGCAATGACTATGTCCAAATTTAGTATAAAAGGAGGGAGATTGTACCTCCAAAACATATTACATCCAGCTTCAGGAACATCTTCTACAAAGCTATTGCTTTTTTCCCTACTAGGTATCACTGATTTTTAGACATTCGTGGAACCTTATAATCTCTTCTAGTTTCCACTGTAGTCAGAATAATCAGGGACCACTTTTTCATCAATGCCTGCTGTCCTGAAATATGCTCAATTCAGACCAGCCTTTCAACTCAACATGAGTGAACAGAGAAGCATAATTGAGGTAACTGACAAAATCTCAGGCTGTTTTTATTAAAACATGATGCCTAGAATGTTTTAATTAAAACATAACATCTAGAATATGGTAGCTAGGCGGTGCAATGGACAGAGTGCCCAGACTGAAGTCAGGAAGACTCATCTTCCTGAGTTCAAATCTGGCCTCAGACACTTAACTAGCTGTGTGACCCTGGGCAAGTCAATTAGTCTTGTTTGTCTCAGTTTCGACATCTGTCAAATGAGCTGGAGAAGGAAATGGCAGGCCACCTTAGTATCATTGTCAAGAAAATCCCAAATGGTATTATGAAAAGTCAAACATGACTGAAAGACTGAAAAACATCCAGAATAAGATGAACACTGGTGTCACTACTTTACTTGGACACAGTCAAACAATATTCATGCTCTAGATGAGTGTTGTTGAAAAACTCACCCTTCAGTCTACTCTGCCTCCACAGTGGCTAACTTTTCCCTCAGAGGATGACTTCACTTTGAGGTTTACTCATTGATTGCTAAGTCCCTTCCTGGAACTATCATATCATGAGACGCCCCAGTGACACTGATTACTAGAGCATTCTCCAGTCTGCTCCACCTCCATACCAACTACTTTGGCTTTGCCTGTGTGTCCTTTTTCCCTCCTCTCTTCCTCCTCTGCTCTCCAGCAGTGTTGTGTGGTTTGCCTTCCATCCCCTATTAGAATGTTAACTCCTCCTGGGTAAAGGCTATGCTATTTTCCTGTTTGTGTATCTTCAGTGTTTTGCATAGGGTCTGGCATATAGAAAGTACTGAATAAATGCTTTAGCTTTATATCTATGTTCAGTTCATTTTAGGAAGGACTTTGACCACCTTGAGCTCATCCAGAGAGAGCTGAACCGAATGGTAAGGGAAGACTATCACATATAAGTATTGGTTGGAGGTCATTCTGCTCTCAATCAACAAGCATCTATTATATCTAAATATACATCTAAACATCCAGGTATCTATTAGATACACATACTGTGATATGTGTTGCTTTTGGAAGAAGTAGGCTCCTCATCCCTGAGGTCTTCAAGCAAAGACAGAATTACTACTTGTCAGATTTTTGTAGAGGGGATCCTCATTCAAGTATCGGTTGGATTAGATATCTACTGAGATCTCTTGTAAATCTGAGGATATTATTATTCATGTACTGTCATAAATCAGAATAGAGCGATTATTTAGTACCTCATGTTCCTCTCATTTCTATCCCAGTAATGAGGGTATAGAGATGTTCAGGAGGATTCATAATTCTGCTCCTTATCCACCTTTGGTGTCCACCTGCAACCCAGCTCTTACCTGTAGCTCCAAGAAGCTACAGTATACACAGCAGCCACATCCTGGTAAACCATCTGGGCAGATGGGCTAAATCAGGTTGAGGGTAACTGACAGGACTCAAACCCACTGGGGGTTAGGGAAGTGTCTACTCCACGCATATGAAGACTTCCCCTAGTGGAATGGATTGATGAGAACAATTTGTTCCAGCAGTGATGAAGGAAGCTAAAGTAGGTACTGGGGAATGCTTAGAGCTTGGTCAGGCACCAAAGATGCCAAGGTCATCTGCTGCATCCTGAGCCAACACGTCATCTTTACTTTTGTCCTGTCACTAGACTTTGATGACTCAGGAAAAGACAGTGAGGCTGACAACTTTGTGGAACCCTACCTCACTTAAATCCAATTCACTCGAGTCAAGATATCAGCAGTGATGCCATTGGCCCTCTTTGAAAATGAAGGACAAACAACACTCCAGTAACCAGTTCCTCCTAATTTGGTCATAATCAAGTTCAGAATGACCATTCCTCTTATTTCTCCCTATACCACTGAAGGATTAAAAGACCATGACAAGTCATAAATTCATCAATTGCTTTGCTTTTTACAGAAAAGATGATCCAGTAGATATCTGGATAGTCACCTACCCACCTCTACCCCCGCTACCACCAAAAAACCATGCTAATTTTGTTATCTATAACCCAAAATTCTCATTTAATGACTCCTTATATCCAGGTGATCAGTAGCATGGCACAATAATGTTTTGGCTTCTGCCATTGTTGGTCTTGCTTGAATGCTGTCCAATGTATTTATCCATTCAGGCTCCTGAATTTCTTTATGTTAACACATATGCCTATATATTTAATGTTCAGGCCCTGCTGAAAAGCTTTAACTATCCTCCAGGATAAAGGACAAACTAACTCTTCAATATGGAGCTTGGCACCAACCTAACTTTCCAGGTTACGCACAATATTCTTTTTCAGGAATTTTATGTTTCTAGCAAACTATACTACTCGATATTCTCCAAACTAGATATTTCATATCCTGACTTCATACATTTGCAGAAACTATCTCCCGTTCCTGGAATGCACTAGTTCCTCCTCTTTATCTGCTTGGAATCTTTATATAAGTTTCACTCAACTCAGATATCACCTCGTTCATAAAGGCTTTCCTGAGATTTTCTCCAATGACAACATTCTGTCCTTCTCCAAATTTCCTTATGTTTTCTTATAAGTGTTGTTACCACCCTACAATTGCTCCAAGTAGAATATAAGTTTAGTGAGGGCAGGGATTCTTTTGTTTTTTTCTTTGTATCCCCAGTACCTAACAGTTCCTTGCATTGTATGTTTTGAATTCAATATTTGTTGAATTGAACATATAACCCATAGAAGTGTCAATGTAGTAAGAATAAACGTAAATATGTGCAATTCCATTTTATTTCAAACCTCCATTTTGTCACCAAGTAGTTGTTATATAAGTTGTTTTTCTGCAATTAGATAAACATTTGGTAAATAACTATTAATGACAAATGTATTCCCCAAATTTAGTAAACAACTAATGATGTCTGTGTGTCCCCTAAATTTGGTAAACATCTGCTAATGGTGTGTGTGTATTTAAGTCCAAAGTCTGATAAACACTTGCTAATGATGTTAATTTTGATACCTTCTTTTTATCATAAGCTAAGATAATCAACCACTAATAAGAACTTAGATGTAAACCATTAACACCCTTGGCCAGAACCAGAAAAACCTACCAGAAGCCCCAGCCATCAGCCTGCTCCTGGGTCACAACTAGGAACAATTCCAACTATCCCCCAAATTGGATATGTGACCATCCAGTGTTCTCTCTAGAGCAAAGTTAATTAATGGAGACTTGCTAGAAAGTCACTTGGAAGGGAGAAACATCGTGTCTAACAGGGTAGAGAAGGAATGCTCTTATGAGCACTGGTATAAAACAGGCTTACTGGAACCTCTAGGAATCAGGTTGTTGGTTGTTCCTAGAAGGGTTGATGTTTGTATTATTAAATAATCAATAAAAGTTGATTGCATATGTCTTATTAACATTTAATTAGCTCTAATTAGTGTGCATAACCATGGGTTATAGTCAGTCAGTCAATAAACCTTTATTGGGTGCCTGCTATGTGTCAGGCATTGTGCTAAATGTTGGTGATACAAAGAAAAGCAAAAGATAGTCCCTGCTCTCAAGAATCTCACAGTCTAATGGGGGTGACAATGTGGGAATAACTATGTAGAAATAAGCTGCATACAGGATAAATTGGAGTTTATCAACCAAGGGAAGGTACTACCCATTAAGAGGAATTAGGGAAAGGGTTCCTATAGAGGCATATTAATAAACCTTTTTAGTTTAACTGAAAATACTGAGAAATAAATATTTCTCCAGCCCAAAATCTTTTTCAAACTTTTTCCCTTCAGGAAAAGTGTATGGTCAAGAAGAAAACAAATATACAAAAAAACCCAAATCTTCAGGAAAATGGATTTAAAGTGGCAACCAATCTTAGAATAACAACAATGAAAACATCCTGTTGTCTAGTTAAAATCGTTGACTTTCCCTGAAGGGAATGACACTGTGACCCACCTAAGAGCAATGTCCTCTTCCTAATTCAGAAGAGATTAGAGTATTGATCACTCTGAGGAGGAACCTTTGGCTACTCTAAAAGAACAGGAAGCAGTGGTCAAGGAAGAAATAGAGTATTTTCAAGAAAGGACTATGTGACTATTGTTCTATTGACGGAGGAAAATGCTAACACCAAACTGCAATTTTGCCATAATACAGATCTACTCCTCATTCACGATTCCAATAATTGTTCCCTCAAATTATTCTGTGGAAAAGATACGTCTGAAGGCATGGGGGTGCAGGGAATACATCAGAATTTGGACATTTCTGTCTCTAAGCTGGAAATGCTTGTATTTAAAATGTTAAATTAGTAAAATTCTTTCTTGTAGATCTATGCCTTAAAATACAGAGTCTCGAGTTAATGATTTTCTTTGACAACAAGCATTATACCCATCTGCCTTTATTCTGTTTCTTTCAAAGAAGGCACACCCTTCCATTGCCAAATTATAGAGATGAGACCCCATCCACCTAAGGCTCAGTGATATCTAGGAGGTTAAATTGCTTCTTTGTATAAGGATATCTAATTCACTTGGCTTATTAGTTACACTTGGTGCATTTGTACATGCCTATCTGAGGCTATGAGTTGTATTGTTGGCTCTCCCCTTGAATGCTGACCCTTGTCAAATACTGGTTTTCTCTCTTCTGCTATTCTCCTTCCTGTGCTGTTACCTGCTTCTTTTACAGATTTAGCTATCTTAGTTGAAATGAATTATCCATAGAACTTAGGGTAATAGGATCATAGATCTAGAGCTGGAAGGGACCTTAAAGGACATCAAATATCCTTCTGGCTCCTAGAATTTACTGAACATCTCTCCACTCATGCCCTTTTGACTGGTTGGCTGGAATGGAAATTTTTGCTATCAAAATAAGCACTGCCATAATTTCATGGGCGGTTCTCTTGCTCTGCCTCACTTTTCACCTTAAAACTCTACTGATTAGATTTTTAAGATTCCAGGCAGGGTTGGGCTGAACACAAGACACTGTAGGGAGAAAGCTTATTATCACACAAGATTTTGAATTAGTTCCCAGACACAGAGAAACTATTGTAAAAATTTTCCCAGCACAGATGGAAAGAAGGTAGTTAAAATCATCAGTGTTTGACAAGGTCCAGAGCTGAGATCTACAGCATCAGAAGATATATTGTTTCTTGCTAGAAAAATAGTTGATCTGAAGGGATGACAACAGTGTTTTTATAGGAAGAATTCTGTTTTGTCCTTACTAATTTGTAAGGGTATATCCTAGTGTCCTGGAGCATCTCTGATTTGGAGTAGCAGATATCAGGCAGCTAACCAACTATGGACATCTCCCCTCACCTGTAGGAGGTAGATTTGGACAATGACAAAAGCACTAGGCTGGGATTCAGAAACCTGGGTTTGAAGCTCATTTCTACCATATAAAAGCTACAAGACCTTGAGAAAATCGTAACCTCTCTGAACCTCAGTTTCTTTGTCTGTGAAAGAAAGATAACACTTGCACGATCTCTTTCACATGGATCAAATAACATGATGGATGTGAAAGTACTTTTTTTTTCTGTAATACAGTGTATAACTGTCAGCAAAGATGGGAAGGCAGGGGACATCATTGCTAACTATTAGACCTACTGCAGCTCTTATATGGTGATTTGGGATCCTCAACAATGAGGTCGTACAGCACAGATCTTTGACGAATACGGAAGCAATACATTTAGAAGGCTAGTCTTGAAATTAAAAAAAAATCTGGGTTAAAAATGTGCCCATGACATTTGCTAGCTGCATGACAATGAGTGAGACATTTAACTATCTGAACCTCAGCTTCTTAATCTGTAAAATGGGAATAATAACATTTGTAACATCTACCTCCTAGAGTTGTGTTATCCTTGAGAAATATTACTTATTACTATAATGGCAACTTTTTATTTTCAATTTCCTTTTCTTAATTTTCATATGTTTGTGGCTCAGGGTCATTGCTTCTGTAACTTTGGGTTAACTGAAAGCCTGTCTTCTGTCAATACTAACCTCACCTGACCAAACCTGTCTCAAGGGATATGAAAATTTACTTAAGGCCTTAAATATTCCTTAGATAAGAAGGCAGAAGAAGAATCTCAATTCTCCCTAACTTTTTGGTAACATGTAAATCTCTCCCCCTCAATCATCCTATTTGTGAACCCTTTACATGTACTTTAATCTGCAACCTGACTTGATTTACCTATAAAGTCTATTTAACTAGGTTTCTTTATGTATGAGATTATGACTCTAAGTTTGTTCAACTTTTATGACATTGCAGGAAGTATGGGATTATGAATCTGTCTTTTCTTTAACTTTTTTTTATAGCCTAAGAGCAATATACAAGACTACAATATGAAAAAGAATTATTTCTCTATCACTGACATGATTTTGTCTAAAAGAGATCATCTTAGAATCTGAATTTTTGTATAGGTCTTTTTTGTCTGAGATTTAAACCTAAACATGGTAATAAAACTCAGGTTTTTCTTACCATGATACTTTCTGTGTTGAGGAGGATAAATTTCAGCAGCAGCTACCTACCATATGAACTCAGAAAAGAGATATAATCTCCCATAATATTAGCATTATTAAAGTTGGTTTGGGCTGATCTTGAATTGTTAATATAATGGTGAGCTGAACCTAGTAGGTTTATTGACTACCATTGGGTATGAACTCTCTGGTAGACCTTCTTCAGAGTTGTGATGAATAATAATCCATATCTTTATAGTTTTAAGGATTATAAAGCACTTTTTTTTAACAATATCTCTGTAAGGAGATCCCATCATTGGGAAATGGCTAAGCAAATTATGCTATATGAAAGTAAGGGAATGCTAATGTGCCCTAAGAAATAGCAAAAGGGAATATTTCAGAGAAATCTGGAATGAAGTAGAATAAGGTGAGCAGAACTAAGAGAAAAATTTGTATTTTAACAATAACATTTTAAAAGTAAAATAATTTTAAAATATTCACATATTTTGATAGATGGAATGATCAACCATGGTTTCAGAAAGCCAGTGACGGAGAGCTATGGGCTTAGTATACAAAGTGAGATGTACTTTTGGCCATTCCCATACAGGAATTTGTTATGCTCAACATCATATATTTGTTAGAAGGGCTTTCTTTTTCTTTTTGAGTAGGAGAAGGGATCAGGAAGGGAGGGGAAAAATAAACATTTGATAATTATAAAACATAAAATTTACTTTAAAAAACCTCAGCACTGGGGGTGGAGCCAAGCCGCTGGAGTAACATCAAGGACTTTCTAGAACCCGCCCCACAAGTCCAGCCAAATACCTGTAAAAAATGACTCTAAACAAATCTGGAGCTGCAGAACCCACAGAATGATGCAGTGAAGCAAATCTCCAGCCTAAGACAGCCTAGAAGGTCAACCATGAAGCATCTATCCCTCCAAGCTGGGAGCAGAGTGCAGTCCAGCAGGGGCTGCACTGGCACAGACAGGGCCTGAGCAGGCCTAGTAGGGACTGAATCACTGGCATCTGGGGCAGTTATCAGATCTCAAGATCCCAAAATGCTGAGGACAAATTGGAAGGTCAGTGGGAAAAACCAGCCAGACCTGTGTGAGAAAATAGAGTGGTATGACCTCAGTCCCAGGGCAGTGTAGAGGAAGAAGGAGCCCATAGCAGCATCAGCAGGGGCAGAGACAGCAGCTATTTCTAGAGCTTTAGGCCCACAGATTGTGGGGGAATTGAGCTGCTGATAGTACACTCCCTTACCCCCAGTGGAAGCAGAGAACTGTCTTGACAAAGAGCTCAAAAGTCATGTAAATGACTGGGGAAATGAACAAAAACAAGAAAAAAATCAAGCTATAGAATCTTACCTTAGTGACAAGGAAGATCAATACATACAACCAGAAGGAGACAGCAAAGTCAAAGATCCTATATCCAAAGCCTCCAAGAAATTGGTTTCTGGCCATGGAAGAGCTCAAAAAGGATTTTGAAAATCAAGTGAGAGAAGTAGAATAAAAATAGGAAAGAGAAATGAGAGTGATGCAAGAAAATCATAAAAAACAAGTCAAATGCTTGCTAAAGGGGAAGAAAACAACCCTTTAAAAATAGACTAACCCAAATGGGAGAAGAGTTCCAAAAAGCCAAGGGGGAGAAGAATGACTTTAAAAAAGCAGAACTGGTCAAATGGAAAAGGGGGTCCAAAAGCTCACTGAAGAAAATAATCCTTTAAAAATTAGAGTGGAACAGATGGAAGCTAATAATTTATAAAAAATCAAGAAATTATAAAACAAAACCAAAAGAATGAAAAAAATGGAAGACAATGTGAACTATCTAATGGAAAAACAACTGTCCTGGAAAATAGATCCAGGAGAAACAATTTAAAAATTATTGGACCAACGGAAAGTCATCAAAATACAGACATCATCTTTCAAGAAATTATCAAGGAAAACTACCCTGATATTCTAGAACCAAAGGGTAAATTAGATATTGAAACGCTACTAGGACTATATCCCCAAGAGATTATAAAAATGGGAAAGGGTCCCACATGTACAAACATATTTATAACAGCACTCTTTGTGGTAGCCAAGAACTGGAAATCAAAGAGATGCCCATCAATTGGGGAATGGCTTAATAAATTATGGTATATGAATGTAATGGAGTACTATTGCACCATAAGAAATGATGAACAAGAAGACTTCAGGGAGGCCTGAAAGGACTTACATGATCTGATGCTGAGTGAAAGGAGCAGAACCAGGAGAACTTTGTGCACAGCAACAACCACAGTGTGGGAGAGTTTTTTCTGATAGACTTGGAACTTTGTAATAACACAAGAACTTACTGAAAAAAAAATCCCAATGACAGTTTTCTAAGGCAAAATGCCTTCTACACTCAGAGAAAGAAATATGAAGTCATTCACAGAATGTAGCAGATCATGTCTGTGTGTGGGTGGGTTTTAATGTATTATGTTTTGATTTGTTATATGATTTTTTCCATTTATTTTAGTGCGACTACATAGCATGACTATAGTGAAAATGTGCTCAATAGGAAAGTATATGTAGAACCTACACAGAATTGTATGCTGTCATGGGGAGGGAGGGGGCTAGTGGGGGGAAGGTGTGGGGGGGATAAAATCTTAATGTAGAACATTAAAAATAATAATAATTTTAAAAAATACCTAAAAAAATAGATATTGAAAGAATCCACTGATCACTTCCTGAAAGAGATGCCAAAAGGAAAGTTCCTAGGAATATTGTAGCCAAATTCCGGAGTTCCAGGTCAAGGAGAAAATATTGCAAGTATCCAGAAAGAAACAATATGAGTGTTGTGGAAATACAATCAGGATAACACAAGATCTAGCAGTTTCTACATTAAGGGATAGGAGAGCTTGGAATATGATATTCCAGAGGTCAAAGGAACTAGGATTAAAACTAAAAATCACCTACCCAGCAAAATTGAATATAGTACTTAGGGGAAAAAATGGCCTTTCATTGAAACAGAAGATTTTCAAGCATTCTTGATGAAAAGACCAGACCTGAATAGAAAATTTGACTTTCAAACACAAGAATCAAGAGAAGCATGAAAAAGTACACAGGAAAGAGAAATTATAAGGGACTTACTAAAGTACATTCCTACATGAAAAGATAATATTTGTAACTCTTAAGACTTTTCTCAGTATTAGGGTAGTTGGAGGGATTATGTAGAGAGACAGAGGGCACAGACAGAGTTGAATATGAAAAGATTATATCTAAAAAATAAAATTAAGAGGTGAAAGATGAATATATTGGGAGAAAGAGAAAGGGAGAAATAGAATGGGGCAAATTATCTCTCACATAAAACAGGCAAGGAAAAGCTTTTACAATGGAGGGAAAGAAGAGAGAAGTGAGAGGGAAGGAGTGAACCTTACTCTCACTGCGTTTGGCTTAGGGAGGGAATAACATGCACACTCAATTTGGTATGAAAATTTATCTTACGCTACAAGCAAGTAGGGGAAGGGATAAGGGGGGATGATAGAAGGGAGGGCAAATGGGAGGAGGGCATAATTAGAGGTAAACACTTTTGAGGAGGGGCAGGGTCAAAAGAGAGAATAGAATAAAGAAGGGACAGGATAGAATGAAGGGAAATATAGTCTTTCACATCCTGACTGTTATGCAAGACTATACTTGTATAAGATATATTGAATTGCATGCCTGCTCACCTGGGGTGGGTAGGGAGGAAGAATGAGAGAGAAGTTGGAACTCAAAGTTTTAAAAACAAGTGTAAAAAATTGTTTTTACATGCAACTGGGAAATAAAACATACAGGCAATGAAGTATAGCTAACTATCTTGCCCTCCAAGAAAATAGAGTGGAAGGTGATAAGAGAAGGGAGGGATGTGGTTGAAGGGAGGGCGGATTGGGGGAAGGAGTAATTGGAATGCACAGTTTCTTGGGGTGGGCAGAGAGGAAAGGTGGGGAGAAAAATTGGAATTCAAAATCTTGTGGAAGTGAATGTTGAAAACTAAAAATTAATTAATTAATTTAAAAAACTCTCAGCCCTGTGAAGTAATATATATGCTGTCACTTCCCATTTTGCACAAGAGAATATTGATGCTCAGAGACATGAAGCAACTCACCTAGCATCATACAACTAACAAGTTTTAGAGCCTTGAACCCGGGACTTCTGCCTCTAGATTCAGAGCTCATAGCTATCTAAGGTGCTGCTTCACAAAGATACCAAGGAAATGTGGTGACTAACAGTCCATGTGGAAAACCACTATTTGCAGATGAAGCTTCCCAGAGCTTTAAACATCCCTGCCCGAAGGCAGAAAGATTGTAAGGACCATTCAAACCCAGCGGGGCTGTCAGCACATTCTAAAAGAGATATCTCCCAGCCATGAGAATGGAAGTTGCCTGCACTTGTGATAAGCACAATAAATAAAACAGTGAAACCATTTGAAGGTACTTGTGAGACATTTCAGGCTTTGAGAATTTGGGCTTTGATGAGTTTGAAAGGCAGAGAAAAGACAGGAGAGCAAGTTTCCTCTTGGGTCCAAGTTTGTTTATCCTTCTTATCTGAAGACTGAGCCAACAGCCTCAGTGGTTTGGAAAGGCTCTGAATGTTTCCCTAGATTTTTTTCTGGACTCTTGGTTGCTCATCAAGAAAGACTAGATTTTACTGATCTCAAATGGGCCAGTTTCTACATATGGAACAAAACAAAGTAATTAGCAAGGCTCTCAGTGACAAAAGATAGTACGCAGCATAGTAAAGCACAAAGAACTTAGGTTCATATCCCATCTGCTCCTCACTTCCCCCTGAATTTGAGCATGTCATTGATAGCTCTAGGTCTCAGTTTTTTCATTTATATAATCCGAGTATTGGAGTTTATGTTGGGGTGGACAATGTCCTGAACCCAGAGCCCAAAAGACCTGGGTTTGAAAGCTACTTCCATCACCTTCTAGTTCTGTGACTATGGCCTAGTCACTTGATAATCACATATCTTTGATTTCCTCTTTCATAAAACTCTTAGTGCAGAAACTAAGAGTACTGGGTCTTTCTTCTAAGCATTGTAGTTAGACTTAAAGGAGATAATGGATATGAGGTAGCTTTTAAACATTAAATTTATATATGTGTGTATGTATGTATATATAATATGCGTGTATGTGTATATATATATATATATATGTATGTGTATATATATATATATATATGTATGTATATATATATATATATATATATATATATATACATACATATATATATATATATATATATATATATATATATGTGGCTGTTGTTATTGTTGTTTTTAGCCTGCTCTCATGTATTTTGATATAACTAGAAACAGTCTGAGAATGAATTACTATCCTAAATAAATTACTAATTTATTAAATATAAATGTTTTTTACATTTCATGTTCTGTTTACTGATTTATCATTATATTTAATGATGATAGTAGTGGTGGTGGTGGTGATGATGATGATGATGATGGTCCTTCTATGATTCTTCTATAACCTATTAGGCACCAGGAAGCAGCATTTTACAAATATTATCTCATTTGATCTTCAAAATAATCATGAGTTAAGTGTTACTATTTTACAGTTGAGGAAACTGACTTGTTCAGAGTCATATAGGTAGTAAAGTGTCTGAAGCTGAATTTGAATTCAGGTTTTCCTGAATTCTTCTGTCTTCAAGACAGAACTCTATCAACAGTGAGAATGTGTTATTCTCTCATAGGGTTTCTATAAAGGAACTGCTTGAAAACTGTAAGGTGCCATACAAATGCATGTTATTACTATAAAGAACCTTTAACTGAGGAGGCAAGAGGAAAGAATGAAGAAGAGGTAATTTTCCTTTTTTTTTAAATCAATTAATTTATTTTTAGTTTTCAACATTCACTTCCACAAGATTTTGAGTTCCAAATCTTCTCCCCATCTCTCTCCTCTGCCCACCCCAAGAAGTTGTGCATTCCAATTACCTGTTCCCCCAATCTGCCCTCCCTTCTATCTCACCCCTCCCTTTTCTCACTCCCTTCCCCTCTATTTTCTTGTAGAGCAAGATAGCTTTCTGTACTCCATTGCCCATATGTCTTATTTCCCAGGTGAATGTAAAAACAACTTTCAACATTTGTTTTCAAACTTTGAGTTCCAACTTCTCTCCCTTCCTCCCTCCTCACCCATCCCCACTGAGAAAGCACACAATTCAGTATATGTTATATGTGTATAGTCATGCAAAACACTTCCATAACAGTCATAATGTGAAAGACTAATCATATTTCCATCTACCCTATCCTGCCCCCCATCTATTCTATTCTCTTTTTTGACCCTATTCCTCCTCAAAAGTATTTACTTCTAAATACCCCCTCCTCCCATTTGCCCTTCTTTCTATCATCCCCTCACCCCCCAAGAAGAGGTAATTTTTCAAAGCCCTAATGTTTGTATATGCTTCATCAACAAGATACTACAAAAACTGACCACAAACCAAAGAAGAGTCTGATCCTAGAGTAAATTGTGGTTGTTCAGCAGTGTCTGACTCTCCATAATCCCATCTGGGATTTTTTTTGGCAAAGATACTGGAGTGGTTTGCCATTTCCTTCTCCAGCTCATTTTACAGATGAGAAAACTGAGGCAAACAGCTTTAAATGATTAGATATCTAGTAAGTGTCTGAGGCCAGATTTGAACTCAGAAAGATGAGTCTTGCTGACTCCAAGCCTATTGCCCTAACCCTTGTACCACCTAGCTGTCTGACCCTTGCATACCAGGTAGAAAACACTTCTGTTGAATCCCAACCTATCTATTAAAGACCACATCAAAAGCCCCTTCTTTCAGGAAGCCTTCCAGTATTTCTAAGACAATAACTATTGTTATTAACAACAAACTCCCTTTGAAGCTTCACATTGTCCCTCACACTTCTCTTATGAATCTGTTATATATTATTGTGTATAAAGAAGAGAGGAACCTTTGCCTTAGGCAAGGAATGCTGGGTAAAGGACCTCAGTTCCACTCCCCCCCTCACTAGGATATCTCAATGACTCCTTGAAGCTTATGAAAGCTCTAAGACTGTATTACACCGGTAAGTTCCCTTCAATCTCTAAATTCCATCATCATACCTCAAATGCCCTTTCTCTCCACTCTTGTGGTCCCTTTCTTTCAATTACATCCAGGCTTTGATCCTAACTTTTGGACTTCAAAACCATGTCTCAAGTGCTGTCTTATTTTGGAACTTGCCTCAGATGCTGGGGCCTCCTCACCCAAGAACATCTATTTACCCTGAGACCTTCTTACCCTGGAATATCCTTCTGCCAGGCTGGCCCCCTTATCCCATTGGTAAACACCTACTAGGACCTCCATTTTGTAGAGGCACCAAAGCCAGCTAAACTTCATCGTCCACCCCCTCCCCACTACTCACTCTGTTCCAGACTTCAAAATCATGACCCCACACTAGGGACCTTCACCCCTGTCCTCTCTTCCATTTTAACTCCTTTTGGTGCATTGTCTTCCCCCTTTAGAAAATAAGCTGCTTGAGGGCAGGAATTGTCCTACTTTTTGCCTGTATTTGTATCTTCAGGGTTTAACAAATGCCTTTTTCCTTCCTTCCTTCTATTCTTCCTTCCTTTTTTCTTTCCTTCCTTCCTTCCTTCCCCTCTCCCATTCATGAATTCTTCCTAGAACTTTCATTTTGAAGAAAGGCCTAGACTATCTGTCTTTCACACTCCAAATTTTATCACTATGCTCTTTTGGCAAAGTACCTAGTCCAATCCACCCCAGCTTTTCGGCTCCTTTTTATGTCTTGTCTTTCTCTATTAGAATGTGAGCTTTTGGGGGCGGAGCCAAGATGGCGGAGTAGAAAGACTCACTTATGCTAGGTCCG
>CM053771.1:109126310-109142041 GCA_028658325.1 Potorous gilbertii
AGAAGGGAGGGATGATAGAAGAGAGGGCAGATTGGTGATAGGGGAAATTAAAATGCTGGATTTATTGGGGTGGGAGGAGGGGACAAATGGGGAGAAAATTTGGAACCCAAAATTTTGTGAAAATGAATGTAAAAAGTTAAATAAATAAATTTATATTAAAAAAAAACAAAAAAAACCCTAATATGATCTCTTTACACTTTACAAATACTATCTCATCTGATCCTCACCACAAGCCTGGGAAATAAGTGCTATTATTATTTACAGATGAAGAAACCGAGGCAGACTAAAGCTAAGTGACGTGCCCAGGGTCACACAGCTAATATATAACTAAGACAAGACTCTAAATCCCATGACCTATTTACTGTTCCATTTACTTAAGGGACTTCAATTTATATGCTGATAACCCCTTAAATTACCTTGACTCTCATTTCATCAAACTCCTTATCTCCCATGATCTTTACTTTCACTCCACTTCAGCTATATACAGGGATATCTTTAATCTCATCATCACTCACAAGTGTCCTACTTCCACAGTTCATAACTCTAAAGTTCCTCTGACCATGATCTATCCCTTCAGCTCTCTTTGCACTTTTCCTAAGCCTCACCTCTCTTTTCATTGTGACTGCCAGTTACTCTGAATCAGGGATGTGTTAGCAAATATTTAAATTAGTTCCTGCTTGTTAAATATACATGCAGATCACACTTTTAAGTTTAATTTGCATTATTAATATTTTCTCCATCACTTTCTCAAATCTAGATGATCAATACAGATAATAAATTAATCCTGATTTGCATCATTTGCCAATTTCTGAGGTATAAATTTTCACAATGAAAATTTAACAGTCAGTTCTTAGAGCTGGTTCCAGTATACCACTGTTCAAACTTTTTCTTTCTTCCCAAACCATCACTCATACTCTGTCCTCACTTTTCTCCTTTCAAGATCTTGACAGTAAGATTAGCCATATTTATTGTAACTGCACACTATCATTCTGAAAAAAAAAAAAGTCCCATCTATGCCAAAGTACAAAATAGTACTTTTCATGGTAGCAAAGAACTAACTAGAAGTAAAGTAGATGTCTATTGACTAGGAAATGGATAAACAAATTGTGATACCTGAAAGCACTGAGGAATTATTGTGCTATAAGAAATTATAAATATGAAGAGTTCAAAGGAATACACAAAGACTTCTATGAACCCATGTAAAGTTAGTAGAACCAGGCAAGCAACATGCCAAATGACTGAATACAGCAATATAACTGAGAAGAACATAAAAATGAAAATAAGCTCTGTAATTAAGCTTGGATCTGCAAAAGATTTGAGAATGTCCTTTCCTTTCTTTTTTTAAGAGATGGAAGACTAAAGCTGTGGAATATTACTATTCTGTCAGACAGCCAATTTGTTTGTTGGTTTTTCTGACCTGATTTTTTCTCTTTCTTTCTTAATTGTAGTATGATGGAAAGCTCATTGGGTAATGAAGTGAAGAAGGGTAGATTTGGAATTAAAAGCAAAGTAAAAACAAGTCAATAAAAATACTATTAAACCCCCCCCACAACTTTATATATAGTCCTTTACCCTTAAGTTGACCCTCCAAAATTCTATCTATCCTTCTCTTCTAAAACAGAATCTTTGACTGGAAACCAATCCAATCTTTTTTCCAAATCCCCATCTTGGAAATGTTTTTCTTTACTCCTCTTCATTTCCACCACCACCTTCTTTCTCGTCAGCCGAAAACTTCCCTTCATACTTTCATGAAGAAATTGAGGCCATCCAGGACAAACTCCGTTTTCTTCCCAAATCTGATTCCTAACCACCTCAGCATCATCTCTCCTCCTCTTCCCTTTGGTTCCTTTCTCCTAAGAAGATTCTCCTTAGGAATCCCTCTACTGGTTGTTCCTGTCATCTGTCTACTCCAGGAGTAAGCTTATTTGATAATCTTTTTTCCCACTAATTTTTGGGTTTTTTTAAATTGTTATTCACTAGCTCATTCTCATCTGCTTACAGCAGTGTTCCTAGTTCCCCTTCCTTAAAAATACAAAACCAAACCAAACCAAAAAACCCAACCCTAAAACAAAAATCAGAACCAAACCCTTCACTTGATCCTATTCACAATCAAACTCCTAAAATAAGCTGTCCATAACCCTTGCTTCTAGTTTCTGGCCCCTACTTGATTCTTAGCCTCTTGTAATCAGTCTTCTAAGTTCATTGCTCAGCTGAAACTACTGTCTCTATAGCTATCCGTGATCTCTTAAATGCCAAATCCAGAGACCTTTTCTACATTCACATACTTCTTTGTTTCTCTGTGACTCTTGCTTCTCTCAATCATGCTTCTCTCTAGGCACTTTGTTCCTTGGCTTTTGTTGAGATTATCACAGATCCTTCTCCTGTTAGGCCATTCCTTAGTCTCCTTTGCTGGATCTTCATCCATATCCCATCCCTTCAAGTGGCTCTGTCGTAGGTCCTTTTCTCTTCTTCCTATCTCCATCATCTCTCTCCTTGTTGCCTCATCAAATATGAGTGTATTATAATCTCTATACAAGTGATGTACTCAGATCTGAATGTTTAATCTTAGTATCTCCCTTGAATTCTGGTGCTACATCACCCGCAGCCTTCCCATCTGATGTCTTCCCATCTGAATGTTCTATGGTTGCCCCAGATTCAACAGATCCAAAACAGAATTCATCGTCTTTTCCCAAAATTTCCCCTTCCTTATTTCTCTCCAAAACGCTACCTTTCAACTAGTCACACAGCTCCCCAACCTCAAAGAAATCTCAGTCTCTTCACTCTCCCTTCCCCTTCCCATGCAATCAGTGACTAAGCTTGTAAACATGTACTGCATCCATACCCTACTTCAGGCCATCATGACTTCTCACCTAAACCACGCTAATAGCCTCATAAGTAGTGTCCTTGCCTTCAGCCTAACTCTTCTCCGATTCATCCTTGATACAGCTGCTGAACTGATATTCTCAAAGCATATTACTCCTCTGATCATGAAGTTCCAATGGTTCCCTTTTGCTTCCTGTATAAAAATGCTTTAAAACTCTCTGGATTGTAAAGCCTCTTCACAATCTAGTTCGAGTCAGCATTGCCTGACTTATTGGACATTTCTGTGCCAGCCATATTAGCTACTAGCCATTTCCCAGGTGTGATCCTCCCTCTCTCACTGTGGTGCCCTCTTCCTGCAATGCATTCTCTTCTTACCTTCCCTCATGCAAGCTCTGGTTTCCTTCAATGATCAATTCAAGCAACACCTCCTGTAGGAAAACTCCCCTGGCTTCCCCCTCCCCTGATGTGGCTAATGCCCTCCTCCTGCAATTGTCCTGTGTTTGCATGTTTTATGTTTACTTTTCTGTGTTGGTGTTGCTTTCTTCTAACTAAATATAAGATTTTTCAGAGCAGAGCCTGTTTTGTTGTTATCTTTGTATCATCTTGGCCTAGCACAATGCCTGGCTAAGCAGGAGCTTAATAAATGCTTGTTGGATGAATGAATGGATATGTGTGTATTTGCCTGTGTATCTCCATTCCTTGACATGCAGAAGTATACCTTATGGATTTTTGTTTTGATAAACAATAGTAATTTTAACGACTGGTGAACTTTTCGCCAGTACAGACAAATACCTTCCTAAAGAAGGTAATACAGAAGGGGGGTAGGGGGGAGAGATATACATGAAATTATGTGATATAGAGGATAGAATGCTGGGGCCTTGAGTCAAGAAGACCTGAATTCAAATCCTACCTCCTACTAGCTGTAAGATCCTGGGCAAGTCATTTAGCTTCTTTTTGCTTCAGTCTCCTCAACTGTAAAAGGGGAATCACAACACCATCTTCCTCTCAGGTTTGGAATTAGATGGCACAGACAATAGAGTGACAGTCCTGGAGAAAGGAAGACTCATCTTCCTGAGTTCAGTTCTGACCTTAGACGCTTACTGTAATCCTGAATGAGTCACTTAACCCTGTTTGCCTCAGTTTCCTCATCTATAAAATGAGCTAAAGAAGGGAATGAAAACTACTCCAGTATTTTGTGACGAAAACTCCAAATGGGTCACGAAGGGTTAAACATGATTGAAATGACCTAACAACAACCCAAGGTTGTTTTGAGGATCAAATGAAAGATTAT
The DNA here is from genome assembly GCA_028658325.1 of Potorous gilbertii. Taxonomy (NCBI): domain Eukaryota; kingdom Metazoa; phylum Chordata; class Mammalia; order Diprotodontia; family Potoroidae; genus Potorous; species Potorous gilbertii. The sequence continues at coordinate 109,130,425 of CM053771.1, forward strand.
TTGTAACATACTTAGCATAGTTCCCGGAACAAAGTAGGTGCTACATAACTGCTGATGATGGTGCTGCTGCTGAAGATGAGGATGGTGATGGTGGTGATGATGGAGGAATCCATCAGTGGAATAGAGCTGAAGTTGAAGGGCATCCTTGACTACTTAAAATGGTTTCAGAGCCCCATATTTCTTTGAGGAACAAAGGTAAAGCTGCTTGAGCTGGCATTGAAGGCCCCCATTGCCACCTCAGGAGCTGCAAGTCCTTCTAAACCAATTCAAATTGTCTCTGAATTGAGGGGAAAAGGTGCCAATTCTGTTCCTGTTTAGGAGGGGAGCAGTTCTCCTTTCCTTTCCATATTCCCCTTGCCTTCACATGCTCCTTCCCCTTCCACAGCCGCAGGCTGACTCATTCCATCCACCCCCATTCTCTACCTAACTCAACACCCACACCATGTCTCCTTTCAGTAAGTGTTATTAAGTAAATTGTTATTTAGGTGTTTGTTATTTGGACATTTTGGAGTGAGCACATAGTGAATATTTGAGGATGCAGGAAAATTCCATAATTTTCTCCATTTAAAATGAATTTAAATGGAATTTTTGCTAAATGAATTTTGGCCTCATGGAAAATTTTCATAGAATAGATTTTGCCCATGGACTGAAAGATAGATGTGCCACTGTACATAGTGTATGCATGAATGTATGTATATGTATGTATGTATGTGTGCATGCCCATGTAACAGTATATTCATGACTATGTATCAGTCATGTTATTATGTCACAGTGGTGTTGGGATGGAAGGTTTCTAAGGTATGCCCTAGTCCTGAAAGGAAATAATAAGCTTAGGCATATTTCTTTTTAAAAATTTTATTTTTCTCCAGTTACATGTAAAAACATTTTTTAAAATTTTATTTTTCATTTTTAACATGGTTTATAACAGGTAAAACAATTCAAACTTTTGGTCAGGTGATACTTCTTTTTAAAGCATTTACAATATGGACCACAAATGAATTTTTTTTTAAACATTAACCAACTGAGACACAAATAATATTTACATTTGCTAACTGCACAAGCTCTTGACCTAATTGTCTCCACAGTATTACTAAGAATTAATGAACCCTGACTTATTGTTGTTGGCTCTAAAGTCTGACTTAACCTCGGATGTTCCCCTACCAATAATCTATAATTTAATAGATATGGTATTAAGCTTACAAACCTCATCAACAGTAGGGACATTGCAGGGAAACAATATCTCCCCAACTTCATGTCAATTCCAGGCAGGAGTATATTGTCAACTTGCATTCAGTCAGGATTAAAGTCTGCCAGGTGTCAGTGGGGAAATTGAGTCAGGAGAATCCTACCTCAGCCCAGGCTGAACAGCTGCTCTCCCACCCTTCCTATGAGATCGCCTTTTGCAGTTCATACCAGCATCTCACAGGCTGTAAAAACAATTTTTAACATTTGTTTTTTCAAATTTTGAGCCCCAGATTCTCTCTCTCCTCTCCTCTGTCACTGAAAAGTCAAGAAATTTGATATAGGTTATACATGTTCCATGCTTATGCATATTTTAGTATATGTGTTTCCATATCTATGTCTGCATCTGTGACTATGTCTGTGGTATGTACATGTGTTCTTGTATATGTGTACATGTTTATGTGGAACACCAGTGGAACTTAGAGTCAGAAAAAAACTCAAAATTAAATCCTGCCTCTTCTAACACTTACTTGCTGGGTGACCTTAGGTAAGCTATATAACCTTTCTGTGCCTTGGACAAGTCTCTTAAATGGGTTATTTTTTTGCTTAAGTGGAGGGTATTTCTACTTTAGAAGTATCTAGCTCTGAGGAAATCATTGATTCTTCAGTGTTTCCCGAATTACAGTCACACATCAACACCTGTAGAATATGGAATTAAAAAGATGAACATTTGTTTCTGGGAGAAATTTAGGGTCAATTTCCCAAAGCTAATCCAATCTACTCTCTTCCTTCTGTTTAATTCTGGGTCCAACTTGTCCATTTGCACCGTCCTCTTAAGATATAAATACTGATGGAATAAATTCTATTGGTTGTAAATTATTATCTAAACAATAGGCATTCTGCATCCATTTGGATTTTCCTGTGTGAATAGTTAGGTCAGTTTTGGGGAGTGGTCATTAATTTCTCCCAGGTGGCTCTTCAGTGTTCCAGGACCTGATGCAATGAACACAGACAGGGACATGAGTGCCTAGAGGATCTCACTATTCACACGGAATCCCCCTTCTACTTGAACTCAGCACCATGTCTCCTCTATAGTGATAATGGTGAATCCTTTTGAGGAAATGATTTCACAAGGTATTGAGGAAAGGAAGATGTCAAAGTTGAGGGGAAAAAAAAATCTCAGAATTTATCAATTCTGACCAAGAGATCACCAACAATCACTGAGCTACATACTTACTTTTTGAACTACATAAGAATTTTGTAACACTAACCCATAAATGCATGAAGGGTGTCCTCAATAAGAATGTTAATAGGAAACAGACCGGCTTTCACAGATGATAGATATTCCACTGTGGATTATATTATTACCAACATACAGTTGACTGAAAGATGTGGAGAATGAAAGATCCCAATGGACTTATTGTTTGTTGATAATGAAGAAGCATTTGATTCAGTTGTGCAAAATACTGCCTTGGAAGCTCTCTTTCAACAAGGTGTCTCCCAGTCATAAGTTAAAATTATTCAAGATTCCTTGAAAGATCTGTCAATACAAGGTTTTGAATTTCTTGTGATAGGTTTAGCAACAGACCCAGCCTTGTCCCACGACCCCTCTGATCGTTAATATTGGGTAAGGCACAGAACTGGGAGAGGTAGGTTTGACATAATAAAAAAAATATTACTAAGGTCTGGGGATGGTGATTGCAATCTATTTTGCTGTCTAATTTAATGTTTTCTTTTATGTGGAACTAAGAGTCAGGAGTCCTGGATTCTAGTCTCCACTAATTTGCAGTGTGACTTTAGGTAAGTCACTTCTATCTGGGCCTTGGTGCCTCCTCAGTAGCATTATGGATTAGATGACTTGTAGTCTGTTCTAGTCCTAAAAAGAAAGCAGATTTTAACTGCCTTGGGCATTTCAAAAGAGAGAGCAGAGCAGGTAGAGAACAGGGAGAATTGTGCTGAAAAGGAGAGTCCCAGGGATGCTCTGTGAGGGATGGACAGTACTCACCCATTCCTCTGTAGACATGGTTGGTCTGACTACCTCATGCTGGACCCATCTAAGAAGATAAAAAGTGAGGGAGTGGCCATAGGTAGCATCCAAGGAGGGAAAAGAAGGGAGAGGAGAAGAAGACCCCCCCCCACACACACACACACATTTTATTGAAGGGGAGTTCCTTTGGCCCAAGGGCTCTCAGGCTAAGACAACTGTTGGGGATGGGGAGGCCTGGCCATTGGGGTGGAGGGATTTGATGATCAGAGTAATGGACCTCAAGCAGTTTACACCGTAATCAGAGCAAAAAGATGAGTATTTTTAATGGGGGTAGAGCACTTAGGAAATCTTAAAGTGTGTGTTATTTTATAATCGTTATATCTTCATTATCACCATCCAGCCTGGTTATAGCTTCATTCCGTGAACCTTCTACTGCTCTCCTGCTTAGCTCAAACAATGCTTATGGGGAAATTCAGGGGCATCTTGGCAAATGTTGAACAATTGGCCTTTCCGGAAAATTGGGGGTGGGTGGGGTGGCATATGGACATTTACATTTAAGTTTAACCTGAATTAATAACACTTCCTTAAATCTAGAAAATCAACTCAATCAAGGCCTGATTTGTAGCCATTGCTTACAATGAAAATTTAATAATTGGATCTCCAAAGCTGGCTAGAGCTGGCTTCAGCGCACACTTGGTAGGACTTTCAAAGCTTAGCTCAGATCTGGGTAACTAACAGTTGTTCCACAAATATAATGATAGATTGATTGTACTGGACTTGAATAAAGGAGATATGCTTTTAGGTATTGGTTGTCCCACCTATTAAATGTGTTACTAGAGGCATTTCATTTGCCCTTTTTGAGTCTCAATTAGTTTATCTGTAAAATGTAGCTAATAATACTTGCTCTCTCCCTATCTCAGAGAGTTGTTGTGATGACCAAATGAGATGAGGACACTTGGTGAATTGTAAAGCACTATGTACACATGAACTCTAATCAATGGTGGTGCAGTGGACAGAGGACCAGTCCAGGAGTTAGGAAGACTTAAGTTCAAAACTGGCCTCAGATAATTAGTAGCTGTGTGATGAACAAGCCATTTAACCCTGTTTGCTTCAGTTTCCTCATCTGTAAAATAAGCTGGAGAAGGAAATAGCAAACCACTCTAGTGTCTTTGCCGAGAAAACTCCAAATGGGGCCATGGAGAGTTGAACATGACTGAAACAACAAGAACAAAAATTAAGTTAAAAAGTCAAAATACTTTCTAACATGAAGGGATTGGACTAGATTGGCATCTAAGATCCTTTCTAGCTCTTTGATTCCATGAAATGTTTATAATCTTCAACTGCAAATGACATAGACAAAGCTGACATTCAATCACAAAGCCTAATTAATAGTCACTGACTTGAAGATGGTCCCAGACTAAAACTTTTTAGGATTTTCATTTCATTTTTCATCTAACCACACAGGGACTGAGGGGGTATAACATTCCCTTCCCACAAATTTTATTATATTAGACTTGGTGGAACAATTGCTGGTCCTCTGAGAGTAGACTATCAAAGGTAGATCTTTTGAACATGAAGATGGTGTCATTGATGTTTTAAAGGATGCTCATTCCAAGTGGGGATAGCTATGCAATACAGTAGAGAGAGAGCTGAGCCTGGAGTCAAGAAGACTTATCTTCCTGAGTTCAGATCTGGCCTCAGATACTTACTAGCTCTATGAACTTTGGCAAGTCACTGAACCGTTTCCCTCAGTTTCCTCATCTATAAAAATGAGCTCGAGAAGGAAATGGCAAACCACTCCACTATATTTGCCAAGAAAACCCCAAATGAGGTCATGAAGGGTTGGACATGGCTGAGAAATAACAACATTAAAAGCTATTTTTCCATTCATGATGATGGGTTGTGGCTAAGTTTTCTTCTGCGACCATTTATGCACACTGTCTGACACTAGTGGGAAATACATTAGATCAAGAATCAAAAAGTCTTTGTTCTTGTACTGATTTGATTATTACTTAAAATGACCCTCGGCGTGTTATTTAACCTCTCAGGCCCAGTTTCCTATCTGTAAAATGGGGATAGTAATGGTTCCTAGGCTGTTTCGAAGATCATCAGATAACTCATGCCAAGAATTTCGCAAACCTTAAAACACTATATAAATACTAGATGTTATTATTTTATCCCTTCAGGAAACTCCTTTTACTCATGCAGGTCAGCAATTTCCTCTGGAATTTATAGTTTCCTGGGGCAGTGGGATGTTAAATGATTTGCCTGTGGCTACCCAGATGGTAAGTATCGGAGGAAGGACTTGAACCCTTCTTGCTTACGTTCAAGGTTGGCCTTCTAGCTGCTACATGAAGCTACCTATGTAAACCTTAAAGGGCAATAAAAATGTCAGCTGCTACGACTCCAAGTCTTGCAGCTGGCTGGGCTTAGGGGTGTAGCACATGGCCAAAGAACAGAGGATTTTTTTCACTGTGAGGCTCACTGGCCCATAAATGGGATAAACCTTGCAACCTTATCTCATTAGAACTAATATTCTCTAATTAGATGAACTCACTGGCCCAAATTTCAGAAATTGCTAGATCAGTGAAGGTTTGGAGTCCAGGCAGAGCCTAACCTCTAGGCAGCAAGGGTTAGGGCATAATGCACATAGATATCTGTATCTGTGTGTATTACATATATACACACACATACACACATATACACATGCATATACATATACATGCATATATACACACGTACACTTGTATGTGTGTTTCCATGTGTATGCATGTGTATGCATGCATGCACATATAGACAGAAAATTTCACATTGCGAGACCCATTGGTATTTATTTTGCATTGAGTCACCTGTGTTACAGTAAATGCTCAAAATCCCTAGTGATGAGTAAATTGTGAGCACTTAGAAAGGGAAGCGTTGATTACAAAGAGCCTGAGTGGAGAACGGTCATGTCAAACTGGCCTCATTTCTTTTTTTTTTTTGGTGGGATAACGCTTAGATCAGAGGAACGCCACCAACATCTGGGAACTGGACAAAGCCCCTCACAGTATTTAACCCCTGAAAGGCACAGGTAGGGGTTGCCCAATGTTTACTCTAAAATTGATGTTTGTAATTTCAGAAATTCAAGTCAGCCATCATTTATTAAATTTTTGCCATGTGCCAGACACTGTTCTAGGTGCTAGGAATACAGAAATTAAGAACAAGAGAGCCTCAAGGGATTTACCGTCTAACAGGAAGGATACAATAGGCATTCAAATAATATAAACATTAGCATGGTGTTAGGTCAAAGAAAACTGGACTTGGAGGTAGAACATGTGAGTTCAAATCTTGTTTTGACTTTTATTATCTGTGTAACCTTGGGCAAGATCTGCTCTGGGCCTTGTTTTCCTCATCTGTAAAATGAGAGGTTAGATTTGATGGAAAAGGGAACAAATATTGATGTAACACTTACTATGTCAACCCATCAATCAATGGGGCAGCTGGGTGGCACAGTGGATGGAATACTGGGCTTGGAGTCATGAAGACTCATCTTGAGTCCAAATCTGGATACTTCTTCTCTGTGTGACCCTGGGCAAGTCTCTGAACCCTGTTTGCCTCAGTTTTTTCATCTACAAAATGAGTAGGAAATGGTAAATCACTCCAGTATCTTTGCACAACTGAAGCCATTGAAGAACAATAAATTATTACCTATTAATCAATAAACATACTTTAAATGTCTACTATGTGGCAGGCACTGTGCTAAGTGTTGGGGGATACAAAAAGAAGCAAAAGGTAATCCTGGCCATCAAGGAGCTTATGATCTAATGGCAGGGGGTGGGGAGAACAGCATAGAAACAAATATATGCAAAGCAAGCTATATGCAAGATAAATAGGAAGTGAGTAACAGGGAAGGCACTAGAATTGAGATGGGTTGAGAAAGTCTTCCTCCCAGTAAAAGAAGAGGGTTTAGATGGGACTTAAAGAAAGCCAGGAAGGTCAGTAGTTGGAGCAGAGGGTAAGAGAGTATTCTAAACATGGTTGACAGGAAGAAGAAAATGTCTATAACTGGACTGTATCTTGTTGGATGTATGGATGTATCTTGGAAGATGAAATATCTTGTTCATGGAAGAACACTGGAGGCCAGTGTCAGTGTACTGAAGAGTGTGTATTGAGAGTAAGGTATAATACAACTGGAAAGGGAAGAGGGGGCTAGGTTATAAAGGGTGCAAAAAGGGCATTTTCTATTTGCTCCTTGAGGCAATAGAAAGACATTGGAGTTTATTGAGTAGGGAGGTAACAGGATCAGAACCATGTTTCAGGAAAATCACTTTAGTAGCTGAATGGAGGATGAATTGGGGTGAGGAGAGACTTGAGGCAGGCAGACCCACCAGTAGGTTATTGCAATACGTATTAGGTGATGTAAGCCTGTACTAAGATGGGGTCAGTGTTACAGGAGAAATGGGGGTGTATTCAAGAGACATTTTAAAGGTGAAATCAACAGGCCTTATCAACAGCTTGGATCTGGGGCGGGGCAGGGGGACGAGCAATAGTGAAGATTTCAGGATGACTCCCTAGGTTACCATATACCAGGCACTGTGCTAAGTAAATACTCTTTACGACTGTTATATTGCAAACATTATCTCATTTGATGACCTTTAAATCTGTGATCCTAAAACAGATGTGTTTAGAACTTGATGAATGGCCAAATCCAAAGATGGATTATTGATGGATCCATGCCAACCTGGAATCAAGTTTCTAATGGAATGCCCTAGTGATTTGACCTCTGCTCTCCTCCACATTTTTATCAGTGACATCAAAGCAAGTATAGATGATCTATAAATCAAATATCAGATTTGTAGATGACATGAAGCTGAGAGGGATACATAATTCATTGGATGAATGAAATAGGATCCAAAAAAGTCATGACAGGCTAGAACAATGCCTGAATGCAATAATGGCTAATAAGATGCTGTTCAATATGGATAAATGCTTGGGCTCAAAACTCCACAGCACAAATACAAGATGGGAGTGGTTAAATAGCAATTCTAGTGGAAACTACCCAGGGGCTTTTAGGAGACTGACAGAATCTTTGAAAATGTTATCTTAAGTTACATGAACAGAAACATAGCACCCACAAAGAGAGAGATTATAGCTTCTTTGTTGTCTTAGATAACATCTGGAGCATTTTGTAGAATTTGTTGTTGTTTAGTCGTTTTCAGTCCTGTCTGACTCTGTGGCCCTATCTGGCATTTTCTTGGCAAAGATACTGGGAATGGTTTGCCTTTTGCTTCTCCAGCTCATTATATAGATGAGGAAACTGACATAAACAGGCTTAGGTGACTTGCCCGGGGTCACAGGGCTGCCCATTATTTTGTAAAGACGGTGTCAAACTTTTTGAAGGATATGGACAAGCTAGAATCTATCTAAAGGAGCATGATCCAGATGGTGAGGACTTGAAACTAGGCCAGGCAAAGATCTATTGAAGGAATTGGGAACATTTTAGTTTAGAGAAGAAAAAATTGAAGAAGGCCATGAGAGTTGTCTTGAATGGCAAGGTGAACATAGCAGAAAAATTGCTCATTAGGAAATTGAATCAAGTTTGGTTGGATCTTAGGTTTGCCAGTAACTTGTTGCATGAACTTAGGCAAGTCTCCTTGGCATTTGGAGCCTTAATTTCATCATCCAGGAAATGATAGAGTCAGACTTGCTGAGGGAATAAGCATTGGGAGAGCACTTATTATGTGGCAGAAACTGTGCTAAGCATTTTACAAATATTATCTCATTTGATCTGATGATTTCTACTGGTCATTCTAGTACTAACATTTTGTGCCTCTGTCCATTGAACTTGATCCAGATTTTAAGACTATTTGAAATTATCTCATGTAGAAAAGAGATCAGACTTATTTTCCTTGGCTTCAGAAGATAAGTCTAGGCACAATGAGTAAGGGGTTGAAGAGTAGCAGATTTCACCTTGAAATAAAGGAGGGAAAACTTTATAAAAATTAGGAGTGTCCAAAGGTAAAAAGGGCTGGCTCTATCAATGGATATCTGGATGACCATTAGAAGGAATGTTCTAAAGGAGATGCCTGCTCAGATGTGCGTTGGATTGTGGTTTGTTGTTGTGTTGGTGGTGGGAGTGATGTTATTGTTGGTGGTGGTGGGGACGATCCTTCATTTTCAAAGAGGATCAATAACATTGAGGGGTGATGTCTTGACTTGCGAGTAAAGATAACCCTCTGAGGTCTTTTACAGATGTGAGAATCCGTGACCACATAGGGAGTGTAGATTTCAAACATTGTGTGGAATGAACAAACTTCTTGATTGGGCTTGGGTCTGAGACCCAAAAAGGGTTCCCTCAGTTGGCCACACACAGGCCCTGGTGGATGGAGAGGAACTTGAGCCCTTTGTTGTTAACTTTACCTTTACTCTTGTTCCCAGTGTCCAAAATTTGGAAGGACTCAGCAGTGAGATTGCCAGGGCATGTGTATGGGGAGAAGCCCCCTCAGACCCCAAGGCAAGGGTTCTTAGGCAAGTAGTTTCCCTCTCCACTAAAGAATGAAGTGAGAGAAATGCTGGTGCCCCCAAAGGGCGGAGGAGACAGGACCTGGGGGAGTGACCCTCCTCTACAGCACTGCCGACTTAAAGGGATGAGGGATATAAATGAGGTGGATCATCGGATTCTTGCCAGCCAGTGACTACAGCCACACCAGTACCTACACATTTAGAAAAAAAGGAGATAAAGAGATCATGTGTTTACATATGCATTTCTCTTCATGTATGTACCAATCCCGTTGTTTCCAGTAGTATCAGTTAGGAAGCTGCCTGATCCTCATGCCTTGAAGTTGCTTTCCTGTTGTTTTTGCAGCTGGCTGTCAAGAGCTGGAGTGGGTGTGTCAGGAAAAGAAACCTTAGACAAGGAAGAATGGAGAAGCATTGAGGGGCTCCAGGCAAGGCACAGACAGACACAGGAGCAAACCAAGGTGTGTGAATGTTTCATCATCTAAGCCTCTTCCTGAGGGGTGGACAGTCTGGGTCTCCCAGGGGGATGGAGGAGAATGTCATGGGAAGGAGAGCTGATATGGGGGCTAATTTGCCACTAGATTTTTAAAACTAAATTGGAATTAAATTTGAAAAGACTGAGAGAGGAGGGCTGTCTTCATTAGTAGTTTTCTATTTTCTAACACTTAAGTTTTGTTATGAAAGGTAAAGTTCTTCATATTCATTAAAGTTATAGCCCTCCCCCCCTAAAAAAAGACAGAATATTGAAACAGCTGAGACTCTAGTCTAAATAGACCCTCCTTCAGTAAAAGTCCTAACCACTGGCCAAGAATAGACCTGTATGGAGGAAGGGTGGTGGATAATATGAGCCATGAAGGTTTTCCCAGCCTAAGGATTTGACTGTTGTTGGTATCTGAATAAGTTTGGGAGGTTAAAAAGTCTTATTTAACTGTATTCTCCTTGCTCTGAGCAAATCTCTGGGTAATGGTGTTTGCATGGCATCACATTTCATATGGCACACCTGTTAAAAGTCCTTTTGTCCAGGGAATCGGCTTAAGCAACATCTTTGAGGTCTGGAAGCAGCCCTCTGGGCAAGAAATCTAGCTTGACTTGTCTCCTTTAGGGATTCACAACACCCTGCCAAAGACCCAGGCATCCCCTTCTCCTGCATCCACCAGACTTCTCCCTCTCCCCCACCCCCACCCCATCCACCTCCCTCCAAAATGTGTTGGCTTATCCATCTCGGCTCTGGTGAAGCTCGGGAGGGACCCAGCCCCAATCATCTCAGCTCAGAGAGAGAAAGAAGGAACATCTGTTAACACAAATGCTTTTCTAATTTCTTTTTAAATCTCACTCAGCATCTGCGTTAAACAAGGCTGATCGGCTTGTACAATATTTAATTTTGGAACAATTTCAAAAGGAACTTGCGAGAGGGGAGCAATGGGGAGAGTACCAGCCTCCTAAATCTTTAATAGCATGCCGGTTAAGAACTTCTGCAGAGCTCAGTCCTAATCACACGGAAGAGAATAAGCAGAGACAGAATTTCTTAATAACAAATACCTTTGCAGCACCTCATTAAATCACTGCATTTCAGAGACACAGCAGGACACTTGGGTGAATAAATAGTGCAATCTCCTAGTCTGAAGCATTTTCACATCTGAGTTATTTTTCCTGCATATGATCAGTTCTCTCTCTCTCTCTCTCTCTCTCTCTCTCTCTCTCTCTCTCTCTCTCTCTCTCTCTCTCCCTCCTTCTCTCTCCTCTCTCTTTTCTCTTTCCCCTTCTCTCTCTCTCTCCCTCCTTCTCTCTCCTCTCTCTTTTCTCTTTCCCCTTCTCTCTCTCTTTCTCCCTCTCTTTCTCTCTCTCCTCTCTCTTTTCTCTTTCCCCTTCTCTCTCTCTCTCTTTCTCTCTCTCTCTCTCTCTCTCTCTCTCTCTCTCTCTCTCTCTCTTTTCTCTCCTCTCTCTTTTCTC
>CM053771.1:109142541-109198943 GCA_028658325.1 Potorous gilbertii
GTAGTTTTTTGAAATGGTATAAAACAGTATTATATTACATTTATATATTATAACTTGCTTTGTCATTTACCAAACAAAGGACATCTATTTAGCTTCCAGTTATTTGCTATTACAAAAAGTACTGATATAATTATTTTGGCAAGGGAGGGAATATTTTTAAATTGACTTCCTTACAGTATGTGACCAGCAGTGAGAGTCCTTAATAAAGAGCATGAACATTTGGTCAATTTCCTTGAACTGCTTTTCAGAATGTTTGGATCAATCAGTATTATTTATTATCTAGTACAAGCAAGGTAGTATGCTAGGTTCTATGTATACCAAGCCAAAAAAAAAAAACCAGGGAGGGCCTCAAAGGTCTTACATTCTAGTGGGAAAATAAACATGTACACACATATACACATACAAATCCAACATATAAACAAAGTAATTTCAAAACAGCAAGATTGATAATAACATTGGGGCTTCAGGAAAGGCTTCATGTAGGAGTTGTGTGTAAGCTGTACATTGAAGGAAGTTAGGGATTCTACTAGGCAGAGGTGAAGAGGAAGAACATTCCAGATATGGGGGAGCACCAGTCCAAAGACAAATAGGCAAGGTATTGGCTGTGATGTAAAGGAGGAATTAATGAGACGATTTGATTAGAATGGAAAGTGTGATGGGATAGAATATGAAATGAGTGGGAATGTAAGTGGGAATCAGATGATGGAGGGCTTTGAATGCCAGAATGAGAATTTTTTATTTTATTCCCTGAGGCAGTAAGGAATCTCTGAAGATTTTTCAGTAGAGGATTGACATGGTTCTACATATTAGGAATTTAAATTTGTCAGCTATGTGGGGGCTGAACTGAAGAAGAGAGAAGTCCTACTTTTAGACTTGCCTTGTAAATATTAAATATTTGATAAAACAAAGGGGTCTGAGAACAGAAAATAAGAGCAAATGTCCAAAAGCTAGGGAAAGGGAGAGGCATCCTATTGGAAAAAAACATGTAAGGATGTGGAGAGTGAGATGAATTTTAAAGTCTGTAGGCCATTTGAAGCTAAAACTGGTGAAATTGATAGAATTAAGGAAGTATACATCAGGGCCTGATCTAGTAGGGTTATGCAACTATTCCCAATGTTAGCTTAGAATGCAACAAAGCTTCATGTTTCTTTATTGAGGCAATCATACAAAGTACAAAAGTCCATATAATCAAAGTTATGTTTTTTTCAGTAGCAATGTATGACTCTGACAGTTGGACCATAAGGAGATCTGAGTGCCACAGAATCATCAATTTCTAATTGTGGTGCTGGAGAAGACTTTTAAAATTCCCTTGTATAACAAGGAGATCAAATCAGTCAATACTTAAAGAAATTAATTCAGGCCATTCAATGGAAGATCAAATACTGAAGCTGAAGCTTAAATACTTTGCCATATAATGAAAAGATGGGACTTATTGGAAAAGACCTTGATATTGGGAAAGATTAAAGGCAAAAAGAAAAGGGGGTGGTAGAGGATGAGATGTATAGATAGTGTCATGGAAACAATGAGTATGAACTTGGACAGACTTTGAGAGAACAACGGAGTATAGAAAGGCCTGACATGCTATGGTCCATGGGGTCATGAAAGGTTGGACATGATTGAATGACTCAACAACAGCTGTGAAGATGACATGGTGGAGACATACTCCCATGCCCATCCTTCTATATCAAATTGGCCTTGAATGACTCATGTGTTTCTAAAACAAGTTTCTAAACTCAGAAGTATTAAGGTCTCCTGCTTCTAACCTTGTCTTACCAAGGCTCTTGTTTCAAGGTCACAAAGCATTACTGGAAAACAACACAGAACTATGCAGACCTGGTCCACTGCACATTCTTGCTATCTAACTGCATAGAAATGGCTTTAGAGTTCTGTGGGAAAACTTTTTAATATTCTGTTTGGTAAGCATAGGCCTCATAACTGCAACAGGGCTATGATTTCTTTAAAAGAAGTTAAAGAATGACTAGATGGGTGATTTCATCGGTGTAGAAAAGTCCAAGGTCAAAAAGCCCTCTATCATTAATGAAAGTTGGTGCCCTTTCTGCAATTTATAGTCTCAGATAAGTACCTAGAACACTAAGGTGTTAAATAACTTACCTAAGGTCACACAAGTCGATTCATCAGAGACTTAAACCCAACTTTGAATCTGACTTTTATCCACTATGCTAACATGCCCAGGTACTTAAGAGTTTTAGACTTTAGCATCAATTAAAACATTCTGTGGAAATGTTAAGTGTTACCTGATGAAGAGTAGGGTAGGGCAAAAGGTTTTTTCTTTTTCTTTTTTCCCTTAAAGAAGAAAAATTACGTCCTTCTGAGACAACATATCCCACTATCTCCTCTTTCAGTTTAGTCTCTAATGAAGAGCTGTTCCATCTTCTTGTCAAGGCTGATCCTGATCTCCTCCCCTCTCACCCTCTCCAGCATGTAGCACCCACTGCTATCCTCTGTCTAATGCTGAGTCTCTCCCTACAAATTGATTCATTCTTTTCTGACTACAAATATACCCATCTGCCCTATTCTTAAAAAGCACTCACTAGAGCCTACCATTGAAATTGGGAAAGATCAACGGCTATTATCCTGTATCTCTCCTGCCCTACATGACTAAATTCCTTGAGAAAGCTGTGCACATAGGGTGTCTCTACTTCTGCTTTCAGGTTCTTCCAATCCTCTGCAATCTGGCTTCTGACTTCATCATCCAACCAAAATTGTCCCTTCTAAAGTAAGCAATGATCTCTTAATTGCCAATTTAATGACATTTTCTCAGTGCTCCCTAACTTCTCTCTAACATTTGATGCTGCTGACCACTTTCTTCTCCTGAATACTTTCTCCTTTCTGGGTTTTCATGACACTGTTCTCTCTTGCTTCTCCTGTCTGACCATTCCTCAATCTCTTTGGCTGGATATTCATCTATATGATGATGACTAACTGTGGATATATCCCAAAACTCTGTCCTAGGCCCCTTTCTCCTTTCTTACCCTTTGCCGATCTCATCCATTTCCTTAGGTTCAGTGATCATCTCTGTGCAGATAAGTTTCAGATCTGTATGCATGTGTGTATATGTATGTACATATGTATGTGTGTGTGTGTGTATCATATATCCCTAGTCCCTCTCTGGAGATCCCATCATCAACTATCTATTGGACATTATAAATTGAATATGGCATGGGCATTTTAAAGTTAATAGGTATAAAAGAGAGTATATTATCTTTCCTCCCCAAACCCTTCCTCTGAATTCCCTTATTACTCTCCAAGACACTACCCTCCTACCGGTTTTGCAACTTTTTGTCATCCTCAATGCCCACCTTCCTCTCAACTTAACCAATCAGTTGTCAAGTCTTGTTGTTTGTATGTCCACAACATCTCTCTTGTTAAGTCCCTTTCTCTCTACTCACAGAACCAAAATCTTTCCTCTCACCTGGACAACTGTAAAAGGTTGCTAGCTGGTCTCCCTGCCTTACATCTCTCCCCTACAATCCATTTTCCACAAAGTTTCCTAAGTGATTTCCAAAGTACAGGCCTGACCCTGTTTTACCTCTATTCAATAAACTCTAGTGGCCCTCTATTCCCGCTAGGGTCTACTATAAGTTCTTTCATTTGCCTTTTAAAACGCCTCACAACCTGGTCCCCTTTTCTCTTTCCTTTCTATTTATACATTATTCCTTTCCACTCACTCTGCATTCCCATCATATTGGCCTACTTAAAACTTCTTATACATCACATTCCATCTTCTACCTCCACACATTTGTACTGGCTATCCCCTAGGACTGCAATTCTCCTGCTCCTCACCCCCCACCTTTTAGAATCCCCGGCTTCCTTCATAACTTAGCTCAAGTTCCAACTTAGACAAGATGTCTTTCCCAGTTACCTCCCTTTTCCTAGGTGCTATTATCTTACCCTTTTATCTTATTCATGCCTGTCCAACTCTCTGCGACTCCATTTGGGGTTTTCTTGGCAAAGATACTGTCGAGGCTTGCTATTTCCTTCCCCAGGTTATTTTATAGATAGACTGAGGCAAATAAGTTAAGTGACTTTCCCTGGGTCAGACAGCTCATAAGTTTCAGAGGTCCAATTTGAACTCAGGTCTTCCTGACTCCAGGCCCAGCCCTCTACCCACTCTGATCTCCTAGCTTACCTGGTATCTACTCTATCATGAAATTATCTATTTATGTATATTCAAACTTCCCCATTAGAATATAAGCTCCTTGAGGACAGGAAATATTTTTATTTTTTCTTTGTATCCTCGGTACTTGGCCCCAGTGCCTGGCACAAAGCAGGTTCTCAACAAAGGCCTTTTAATTTTTTTTATTGGAATAATAATACTTTGACAATGTGTTTCCCCAAATGTGGCCCCTAGAAGTGAATATACTGCTGTAAATGTGCTCTGACCAGGGCAGAGGGCAATATGACTATCCTCTTCCTTGGTCTGGATACCATGCTGTTCTTAATTCAATATAAGATTGTATTGTTTTAGTTTTGGTTGGAGGTGGGGTGGGGCCAATGCCGTTGAGTCATATTGGGTTTGAAGTCTAAAACTACCAGATTTTATTCATAGGAAACCTTGTATAGTCACCCTTATCTCATCTTGTAATAGAACAATTGATTTTTTTTAATCCAAGTGTCAGATTTTTCATTTGTCCCTATTCAATTTCATCTCACTACATTGTTACCTTTCAGGATTCTTTTGAATAATATCTATGCCATTAGCTCTTCCTCCCAGCTTTAGATCACCTGCAAATTGGATGCATCTCACATCTATATCTCCATTCAAATTAATGATAAAAATGTTGAACAGCACTGGTCAATAACAGATCACTGAGACACTACAATGGAGACCTGCCATGTTGACACTAACTTTTACAAGGCTAGAGTTTGGTTCCAGCAAAGCAAACAGTACCAAATCCACCCAATTACTATAATCTATAGGGTAGCTGGTCATGCAGTAGAGCACAGGACCTAGAGTCAGGAAGATTCATCTTCCTGAGTTCAAATTTGTCCTCAGACACTTAGAAGCTGGGTGATCCTGGGCAAGTCATTTAACCTTGCTTGCCTCAGTTTCCTCATCTATCAAATGAGTTGGAGAAGGAAATATACAACCAATCTAGTATCTTTGCCAAGAAAACTCAAAATGAATTCATGAAGAATTGGACACAATTGAAAATGACTAATCAACAACAATCTAGACCACATTTCTTTCTCTTGCTTGAAAGGGTTTTTTAAGATTCTCTGTGAAATTTTCCATTTAATTCCAGTCATATTAAATTCATGGCATTTTTCTCATCTTCCTGTCAAAAAAGGAAAACAAAGTTCCTCTATCACATTGGGTCATGAGCTTGGTTAAGCCAGGACGGCTCTTTGTGATCACTTTTTCCTATTCTAAATGCCCATCAGCTCTCCTTTTAATGATATGTTCTAGAATTTTACTGGGAAGAGAAAACAAATTCCTTAGCCTATAGTTTTCAACTTCTTTCCTTTCTTGAAAATTTGTTGCTCTCTGGTCCTCAGGCACAATTTTTCAGAGATCACTGACAGTAGGTTAGCAATCATATCCACCGGTCTTTTTAGTATTCTAGGATATAATTCACCTTGGCCTGGTAACTTGAACTCACTGAGGGCAGTTTAATGGTCTCTTATGAATTTCTCTCTTATCTTAGGTTTCAATATTCTGCTAACCATTTTTATTTTCTCTTGCCAATTCCAAAGATTATTCTCTTTGGTAGAGAAATCAGGGAGTTGAATAGTTTTGCCTTCTAGCTTTTCGTTATCATCATATTTTCACCCTCCCCAGCAGCAATCATAACCCTCTTTTCTTATATTCCCCTAAAAGAACTTTTACAAAACACTTTTTGTTATTCTTAGTCCCTGGTTGACTTCTGGATCAATGTAAGTCAATAAAATAATGAACATTTTTGCAATACTTTAAACCTTACAAAATGCTTTCCTTGTATCAACCCCTTAGGAGAGATAATCCAAGTACTATTATTCCAAATTTACAAGTGAGGAAACTGAGGCTCTGAAAGAATAAGTGCTTACTCAGGGCCACTCAGGTAGTAATTGTAGGATTTTGGATTCTAATTCAGGTATTCCTGACTCCAAATCTAAAGGCAACACTGCCTATGAAAATAATAATGTTTAATGACTATACTTAGCAGTTTTATTCATTTTATTTTTGAAAAATCATAACTGAATATATAAGGATACTCTTCTCTTTGACTCAGTTGACTGCATCTATGGGAAAACTCATTGTTCAGATCAGTAGACCATACCTCTAAGCAACACCATCCATCTGGTGGCAGTTACACTAATTGCAAGCAAGATATTTAGAAGGAAATCATTTCCAAAATACTTATCTTGAAAAGCTAAACACCATCCTGGCTGCAGCTCTTCTGGCTTACATATCATACTAACTATGGAAGTTATTCAAAACCTTCTCCATTTTCCTTAACACTCATTCACTCAACAATCCTTTATTTAGCACCTATTATGTGTAAAGCATCGTTTGGGGTACTGGAAGGATTAATGTGATACTTTCTTTAGCTTCTTATTCTAGCAGGGGAGATGGAATACATGTACAAATAGACAATTATGTATACAACTATGTAATAACTATAGTGAAGAACTGAATATGATAATATAATATAGATGTAAAGTTCTATGTATAATTTGAGGAAATTGTGGCTCTCCAATGGTGGAGATCAAGGAAGCTTCATAGAGGAAAAACATTTAAAGGATGGGGAGAATATCAATCGAGATAACTGAATAGCCCTGTGTATAGAGCACTGAGCCTGGAGTTGGGAAGACCTGAGTTCAAATCTGGCACTTACTAGCTGTGTCACCCTAGGCAAGTCATTTAACCTCTGCCTTAATCCACTGGAGAAGGAAATGGCAAACCACTCTGGTGTCTTGCCAAGAAAACCCTATAGACAGTATGGACCACAGGGTCACAAAGAGTCAGACACCATTGCACAAGTTAATGACAAGAAGGATGGATATCAATGAACAGGAGTCAGGGTGCAGATCTAATGGCAGTGTGGAATATTTGGAGATTTTACATATATATGTGTATGTATGTATATGTATATATATATATATATACATATACACATATATACACACATGTATACACATATATGTATATGGATTGTGTACATACATATTTATGTATAGGTCTTAGAGCATGTCTAGTCCACCTAACATGGAGGTTCCCTGAGGGTTATGTCCTAGGCATGCCTAGATCAACTAACATGGAGATATTCTGCATGCTTTACCAAGAAGGTGGGTATAGCCTCCTTTGATTAGATGTATAGCCAGAATAGGTCAGGGAAAACTGCAAGCTTGAAAATGACCTGAGATAGGATCTCTTTTTTCCTGCATGCTCCTTCCTGCTGCTTCCAGAGGATAGCACAGGCACCATGAACTGAACTGGGAAGGAAATTCTCTCACCTTTTTACCCCAGCTCCAAGAAATGGGCATGGGGATAGGGGTGGTCGATGTTCTGTGTTGTTCGTCCTCCATTTTAGGTGCCTGTAGTGATTCACACCAGAACTAGAAATTCAAGTCATGGAAATCCTGAAACCAGGATTGCAAGCTGGCTGGTGTAGCCAGCCAAACTGATGGGGAGTTCAGAGAAGCCAGGGTGCTGCAGACTTGAGCCCAAGTGGCATTGAATTTGGTGCTGATGCTGGGTGCATTATAGGAACTAAGCTAAACTATGAACCTAAGTCCTATCCCCTACCCAGAGACTGAGGTTGTAAAAATGGGGAGTAGGATTAAGTCCTATGTTGGGGGACTACATTTGTAAATTTGTGATTATGCCTTTGAAGTATATACTCTTTTGTAAAAGCTATCCCTGAAGCTGAATGAAACTAGGGTGCAGGGGACTATCCCTACAATTAGAGGAATACTATCAATGAGGGATGGAGACATTTGCAGAACCTAGACACTCCCAATATCCCTTAAGGGTATCAGATAACCCAGAGGAAGGAGGGGAAATCTAACCCACCTGGCCTTCCAGGCAATGAAGGCCCGGGAGTCAGTGTTACACATACTAGGGATGGGAAGCAATTCAGTTTGTCAGGGCTGTGGAATATATGAATGAAAATATCTTAAGATCAGGCAGGAAAATAGGGCAGAAGTGTGATAGTAGGGAGCTTTGAATGCCAGGCCCAGACTTTTAGACTTTATTCAGTAAGCAAAAAAAAAATATATATATATATATATATATATATATATTATATATATGTATGCATGCATGTATGCATATTGAAAGTGTTTTTAGCAAAGACTTAAGTTCAAATTTAACCTCAGACATGTACTAGCTGTGTGACCCTGGGCAAGTCACTTAATCCTGTTGCCTCTGTTTCCTCATCTGTAAAATGAACTGGAGAGAGAAATGGCAAACCACTCCAGTGTCTGTGCCAAGAACCTCAAAATGGGGTCACAAAGAGTTGGACACAATTCAACAATAACAATAAAGATAGGTGCATTTTGTTGTTTTTTACCTTCTTAGGGAAAGAGGAGTCATTGAGTGTCAGAAGTCTCTGAACTGTTAAGATTGTTAAAGAATCCAGCTGAAGAAAAGAGAGCAAGAGCATTCAAGAAGGCAGCAGGGACTGAGGGGGCAGGAGCAGCCAACTGACAAGAAGAGTCCAGATACTGACGTATCACTTTGTGGACCGGCTGAAGAAGAGATTGATTGGAGGAGAGGAAAACTCTGCTGAATTCCAGATGTTAATCCTGCCATGTAATCTGTAATTTAAGACTCATCCAAAAGCCTTGCTGCTCTTTGCTTCCCACTTTGGGAGAAAAAAGTGGGAGGAGGGTGGCGGGGCAGGGGGAGACAGGGTTTTTCCACTGCTTTGCTATAGGCATAGACTTGAAGCTAACTGAAAGTCACCAGAATCTGATGGTGTGAAGAGCTGGCTGGGCTTGTCTTCATTGCCTAGAAAACCTGTCTAAGGTGTTTTGTTGTGAACTCTGCTTTTCTGAAACAACATGGTGATAGTTGATTGAACAACATAAAATTGAACTGAGGGAGTAATTGGCTGGGCTTGTTTGTATTGCCCAGAGGGCCACCCTGGGGATCTATGCAGTTCTATGACTTAAGGAAACTTTATCATTACAATGATGTAATACTTCCTCAGAGACATATTAATATTGAGTTTGAATTAAAAGGAGTTTTGTCATTGGTTTATCAATTTGAGATAGGAAGAAGAGTAGATATGTCCAACAATAAAGCAATGAAGACCAAATAGGGGGTGTTTTGCAGAGAAGCAACTTTATGTAGTTACTAAATATACCAAAGACATGGATGTTTTTATTCCAGAGTTTAATCACCTATGCACAGGAATTTTTCTCCCTTATGTATTTCCCTGCTATATTTTCCTAAGTATATGCCTACTAACCTCTACTTTGATGGAAGATTATAACCTAGGTTTATGTATGGACTATATGATATACTCAGTATTCTTGTATTTGCTTTACAATGAATAACTGTAATATACTGATTATTTTTCCTTAATGATTTATGTTTAAGAGTTAATGGTGACATTATTATGCCTGGCTGATTTATTGTAGATGGGGAGTACCCTGATGCTGACTTGGGAGCTAGACTGGTGGAGAAGATGGAGAGATATGGATTAAATGTCAATATTATTAGGTGGATTCAGAACTGGATGGCTGAATTCGAGTAGTTGTTAATGCTTCAATATAACTGTGATAGGAAGTCTCCAGTGGAGTTCTTCAGGGATTTGAAATTGTTCCTGTTTAATGTTTTTATCAGTGATTTGGATAAAGGTGTAGATGGCATGCTCCCTAAATTTGCAGATGATAGAAAGTTTGGGAGGATAAGTAATATGCTGTATGTCAGAGTCAGGATCCAAAAAGACTTTGAGCATTAAGCTGATTATAACAAGATGAAATTAAATAAGGATAAATGTAGAATCTCATACTTGAGTTCAAAATATCAATTTCTTAAGTATAGGGTGGGGGAGACAAGGCTAGGAAGTAGGTGTTCTCAAAAATATTGGGGGTTTGCTGAAGACCGCAAGATCAACGCAGGTCAGCAGGGTGACATGGCAGTTAGAAAAGCTAATATGATCTTGGGCTGAATTAAGAGGGACACAGCTTCTAGGAATATGGAAATAATTGTTGTTATTCAATCATTTCTCAGTTGCGTCCAACCCTTTGTGACTCCAATTGGGATTTTTTTGGCAAAGATACTGGAGTGGTTTGCCATTTCTTTTCCAGCTCACTTGACACATGAGGAAATTGAGGCAAATAGTGTTTGCCTTTTTCAGGGTCACACAGCTAATGTTCTGACTCCAGGTCTGGCACTTTAACCATTGCACCATCTAATTGCTCCCTTCTTCCATGAGGACTTCCTAACTAACCCATTTTCATATTAATAGCACTTTTCTCTGAGTTTTTATAACCCTTATTCCTTAATATTTATCAATCTCCTGCCCAATACTATTATTTAACTTTTCATTAGTGTTTGTCATAAGATTCATTTTATGCACGTGTCCTCCAATATAAAATGGGGGAATTGGACTAGATGACTTTTAAGGTTCCTTCTAGCTCTGAGTCTATGACTCCATGAAGCTTCAGAAGCAAGATTCAAAACTTGGTCTTCCTTTCTCCAAGTCTTGGAGATGATCCTCTAGATGGATACATAGATAAATGCTGGAAACACTCCACATGCTTTCTGATAGAAAGGACAATTCCATGCCCCACCCCAAGCCCATCTCCCAAACTAGTCAATTTCTTGCTCCCTATCAAATCTTTGGTAGTCACTGCTTAGCAGCTGGAAGATTTGAACCATTTCAATTCAAAGCAAATTACAGTCATGGTTCATGCAGACTGCCACTCTGCTCTCCTATCCTGTCTTCATTTCTCCCCACCTTCTATGAACTGAGTGTTGTATCACCTTCCTGGGATGAGATCTTATCATCCCTCTGAGTCAAGGGAGGTGAGCTCAGGTGCCAGAAGAATCAAGAGAGACAGGGTACTACTGATCATTAAAGCTTTAGTCACCAGTCTGCCCATGGCCCCTTTCTCTCCTGTTCATTCAATGAATATTTAATAAGCTTTGCAATACCTGGTGCTTTTCTTTTACATTACAACTTCCAATCTGGGGGATCGGGGCAGGGGGTGGGGAGACAGAGGTGACTACCCTCCCCCACCATTACCACTACTACTCATTTTATAAACTTGGGAAGGATGAATGGGGACCTGAGACTCAGACATGAAATGACTAGTCCAAAGCCACACACATCAGTTCTCAAGGGTCTTCTGCTTCCCTAGACTGGCTTCATAGTTAAGACAATGTAGCTAGCAGCCATTCAGAGGATTCCTGGAGCTGTAAACAGCAGAAGCAAAGATGTTCCAGCTCTGAGTGGGGGAAGAGCAGCCCTTCACCCTCCCTTCCCCACCCCCATGATGCCCTCCCCATAGTGCACCTCGAAGCAAAGTCAACCTTCCAGACCGCCCTTTGTCAGCTGCTCCTCTAAGCAGAACATAGCATAGCCCAAGAAGCCCTGAGTGCCAAGGAGACTCTGAGCTGGTATCAAGAGGATTTTCATAAACACAACTGTCTGTGTCTGAGCAGCCATGTGGAAAGTTGCAATATAACCCACTGATGTCATGTGGCAGGGGGAAACAAGATTTCCAGAAGCAGCAGCGATTCTCCTTTCAACCCTGGGTGTGGAGCAGAATCAGAGACAGGCTTCTGAAAGGCAGGGAAAGAAAAAAAAAACCCAACAAATTGTACAACAAAACCCCAATTTCAAGGGAAGTGTGGGAGGATGGGGAAAGGAGACAGAGATGAAGATGGAGGATGCTGCATCTCACCTCTGTGTAGGGTTCCTAGTTTGCTGGGGTCCCAGGTATTTGCTCCAAATGTTCCCTTCCTGGAATCTGTGGGGTTGGAGTGCTGATGCTAGCCGCATACAGTATCTGCATGGGACTGATCCTGGAGGAAGGGCACTGACTTGCCAACCTAGTAATAAAAAATAACCCACAGAGAAGCAGGAAGTGTGGACTTGAAGTCAGTTGGGTTCAAGTGCAGTCTCTGCTGTTTACTACTTGCATGAACAAGTCCTCTCATCATTTAATAAACATTTAACTATTAAACAAAGAAAAAGCAAAAACAGGCCCTGCTCTCAAGGAACTTAAATTCTAATAGAGAAGACAATAGAGTATGTGTGTGGGGGGGAGAGGATATGTGTATACATACATATGTGTGTATATATGCATGTATATACATATATTTGTATGTATGTATTTGTATATGTACATAGATGATTTTTACAGGGTAGGTACAAGGTAAGCTTTTGAGATGAAGACACTGGCAGTAGAGGTAGGGAAGGAGGTTGGGGGTGGGGACCTCTCCTGGGAAAGCCTCCTTTGGAGGAGAATATTTGAACTAAATCTTATAGGAAGCAAGAGATGCTAAGAGACAGATGTGCAAGAGACACAGGCCTTTTCTTATTGATCAAATGAGAAGGGTGGACATACTTAGGTTTGCATAATGAACCTGTCCAGTGAGGAAAGCAATGTAAGCATCGTCATCCCCATTTTATTCATAATGAGACTAATACATCTAGAGGTGAAATGACCTGCTCAAGACTTCAAAGGTAAGAGAAAGAGTCAGGATTTTGAAGTGTACTTCCCAGTACCTCCTGCTGAAGATGAAAACAGGCCCTGAAGACATGGTCATGGCCCTCAAGGACCTCACATCCTAAGGGGGGGCTTAACATTTCACAATTTGCCATCCGCACCATCACAGAAGCAACTGTAGCTTCTTTCTAGAGGATCCTAGTTCTAGGGCTAGGAGGGACCTCAGAGGCTATCTAATCTACCATCTTTACTTTTACAAATGAGGAAACTAAGCCCATAGAGATAAAATGACTTGCCCAAGGTCACATAGGTGGTAAATGGAAGGAGCAACTTGACTCACTCAGGTCCTCTGACTCCTGAGCCAGGACTCTTTACCCTCTGTGACCTTGCCCAGAGAGGATCTATCCTGACCTTCAAGGCTTCCACACCTGGAAATTCTGATGTTCCAGAGGTATGTCTCAATTCTAACTTATAAAGCTAGAACATTGAGTACCTTTTAAGAGGAAGAGGAATCCAGAGACTTGTTCTATTGTTTGTAATCATACTCTGGGGACACTCCATCACTACCACTCCCTACCCCTCTTGCTCTTTTCCCAACAGAGGCTTAGTCAGACCTAGAGAGGTTTAGCAAACTGGCCACAGAGTATTATTTTTTTTGAAGCCACAGCAATTGCTGAAACAATCTACTAAATTGCCAGGAGTCAAAGCATAGACTCTCAAAGTATTTATATGGCACTTTGAGGTTGACAAAAAGAATGAAAATTCATATTTCTATAGCACTTGAACATTTCTAAGAGGTCATTATCAAAATAACCCTGAGGAAGGCAGCATAAGGATGGCCATCCCCATTTTATAGACGAGGAAATCGAGATTCAGAAAAGTTGTCACATAGCTAAGAAGCATCTGACCGGAATTTGACCTTGTATCCGGATATTCTATCCATGCTGCTTCTCAAAACACTCTTGAGTATTCCTAGAGGTTGCAACCCCTTAAATCTTAGTTGATAGAACTTTTCCCAGTCTCCCCTCTTCTTCTTCCCCCATTCCTAAAGTCTTTCTTTTCTTTATATATATTTTTTAACTAGGTAGTTGTTAGTATGTCAAATCCCCCTTTAGAAAGTGAGCTCCTTAAGAGCAGGGACCATGTCTGCAGGGCCTGTTTTCATCTTTCTTTATATCCCTAGAATTTAGCAGTAATGAGTGCTTTTAAAACATTTGTTGATTGATTATGAGTTGTCCTGAGCGGGGAATAATTTAATCAACTAACTAACCAACCTTCTGATGATGTTTTCTCAACCTAACTAGGCTGGTCCCGAGGCAATAGATACCCAATGAGGGGCAGCTAGGTGGTGCAGTGGATAGAGCACCAGTGCAGGAGTCAGGAGGACCTGAGTTCAAATCTCATCTCAGATACTTGACACTCACTAGCTATATGACCTTGGGCAAGTCACTTAACCCCAATTGCCTCATCCTGGGTCATCTCCAGTCATCCTGATGAATATCTGGTCACTGGATTCAGATGACTCTGGAGGAGAAGTGAGGCTGGTGACCTGCACAGCCCTCCCTCACTCAAAACAAAGTCAAGTGCAAATCATGTCATTATTTCTCTGATGGCATGGTCTTCTTGGGCAACGAAGGATGAGCATACACCACAAGACACCCAGTGAATCTCTGGCCTGTACTTTATGCCTTTCCATCTTAGTAGGACCTAAGCAGAGCTTCCATTCTGCTGATGGAGTCATCAAAACTTACTTCTATCAGCAAGAAACATCAGAGGAGGGTCTTGGTGGAGGTGCTCTGGCCTAATAAGTGCTTAATAATGTCAACAACAATAACAATTTCCATCTCTATAGCACTTTCAGGCTCACAAAGCACTGTCTTCTCAATAATCCCATGAGTTAGATAGGACAAGTATTATCCTGTTTAAAGGTGAGGAAACTGAGGAATAGACATGATGCAATAGCTAAGGAGTTTGGAATCCAAGACTCAAACCTGGGCTGTTTAACATTAAATCTAGTGAATAAATGTTTAGCTCCTAGGACTTCTACAGTCTATTGATCAGAATAAAGCACTCATTCTTTAATCCATACCTTAATCACCTGACTCTCACTGATGCCTTTGCATCAGACCTTAACAACGAGGCTAGCTCCCTTTCCCCCACCCTTCAACTTCTCCCTCCTCCTCCTCACCGCCTTGATTACTCATACTAAAGTGGCCCAGTCCTTCACTAGCCCATTCCTCAGCATCCTACTGGGACTATGACACAAGCTTCTACCTTCAACAATCCTAGAGATTCTGTTCTTCTTTCCCAGACCTAATACACAGAGCCTATCACGTAGTAGGGGCTTAATAAATTCTTGTTGATTAATAACTAATTGATTAATTATCACTTGTTTACTGGAACTGGTTTGAACTCTCTTGCCCCCTGCCAGCTTGGACCCTCTTGCCTCCCCTTGCTCTCCTTGTTCAGCTCTCCAGTCCTTTTTATCCATTCTAATTTCGCTTTTTTTCCTATTCTGTTTTTTTTCTCCTAGCCCCCTCCTCCTCCTGGTACTCCATGGATCATCTTCCACTGCTTTTCCTGGCCCAGGGCCAGAATCTACCCACACCTGCCTTCCAGCATACTTTTAAAACACTTAAGACTCACATTTCCATTTAAACATAAACAGCTCCAGCTCTCCTTTGCTTGGAGTGCTTCCCAAAGCTCATACCCCTTGACAGAATAAAAAGAGAACTCTCCCCTAGCCACTGTAGCTCACAGTCTGACATTTTCCCTTTCAGCAGGCTGAGGTGGGCCTTGCCTTTGAAGATAGCCATTCTAAAAATGCTGTGAATCGTTTGAATCATATCCTTTCCTAAATATACTAGAAAGTCCCTTAATTAAAGAATCCCCAAGGTGAATTCATTCCTACGACAAAGAATCTCTTGGCCCTGCAAAAGGACACTTCCCAACTTGTTTGACTTTCCAGTTCCTGATTTGGGTCTATGGGGATCCTCAGAATGAGGCTGCTCTGGCTCCCCTTCCATCGGCTGCCAGGCTCGAATCTGGAAAGGCTCAGACGGACTTCTACCCTCTGGCTATAGCCAACAGCATGGTCGTGCAAGGTGGGGGCAATAGTTGGTACAGTAAAAGAAAAAAATGTTAACAGCTCCCTGACCCCAACGTAAACCAAGCTGCCTTCAGCTGCCCACTACACACCTCCATTCTTGTATTGGCTCTTCCTTCATTCCCTCTCTGGTGCTTGGTCCCGCTGAGGCTTCAGGGATCACAAGGTGAGAGGGAGGGCTGGGCCAATGAGGCCAGGAGCTGAAAAAAGGCCCTTAATACTATATCTATTATATGTATGCAGCCTTGGTTGTAATAAACACTGCAGCTGAATATTCCCACGGGGACTTACTAATGTAGGAGATGGATACACTCCAGAATAACCCCAGGGGTTTTACACGCAGCTCTGACTAAACTTCCTATAAAATCAATCCCGCCTTTTCACCAGTTTTGACAGAGTGTTCTAATATTAATCCACTCTCCTTGTCAGTCAGCCCCTCCAACAAAGGCCTTAATGATCTTTAACCAGGCATAATAAATACTACAACACAGAGGCAGAGGATTCCAGTACCCAGGGAGGAATGAAAGTACCTACAGGGTGGGGCCTGGGGGGGGACCGCCGGAGGGTTGGATTTTTGGGGGGTGGGAGGGAGACACGCTATCAAGATCCTCCCCTCTCCCAAAATATAAAGCATTCTTTTCGGACGGGGAGGTGGAGAAAGGGAGAAGAGTGCAGGGGGGCTGCTTCTCTTCTCCTAGCAAGAGATTCTGAGATCTCTGCCTAGGGAGCTGTCCCTGGTAAGAGAAAGTGGCAGGCAGGCGGGGAGGGCAGGGTGCTGGGCCCGACAGAGCCAGCCCCATCCAGATCGCTGGAAGCCCAGGGGCTCTCACAGCCTAGCCTGTGAGCAGCTGACCTGGAGAAGCATCTCAGATGATGATTATTTCAGGCAGGAGCTACTTCTGTTCCAAGTTGCTTCGAATCCTAACTGCCCCTGGCTCCCCAAGTCTTAATCTCCCTTTCAGTGTATCCCACACCCTCTCCTTCAGGAGGAAAATGTCTCAGAACTGCAATGGAGGTGAGGAGGGGAGCTATTCCCTTGCCTTAGGTGGGCACTGGAGCGACTGAGGGACCAGAACAGGATGACTCCCGAGTGGATTCATTTAAGATTCAAGGTTTGAAGGAACCATAGAGATCTCCCAGTCGGTCCAACTCCATTTCACAAATGACTAACCGGACCTACAGAAGGAAAGCAATTTGTCCAAGGTCACACAGGGAGTGATATTCACATTTAAACCCAGATCCTATAACATCTTCCACCGTACCATAAAAAAAGTGCCAGTTCTGGGAATGTCTTAGGGATTCTGCTTATTGTTTTTTCTCTTTTCTCTCTTCCTGTTCAAACTCTTCTGTCCACAAAATCACAGAAAGTCAGAACTGGAAAGGATTTTAGAAGTCATCTAGAGCCACCTTCTCACTTTACAGATAAGGAAAGTGAGCCTCAAAAGATGGGAAATAGCCAAGGTCACAGAGCTGCTACTGTAAGCCAGAACCAGGATTCAAGACTGAAATTGGGCCTCCAAACTTACATTCATACAGTAATATATGAATAGTACATTGGTAGGGTCTTTTTCATACATTAATTTATCATATATGATATGTGATGTATAAATGTATCATATATGATATATTCATTTTATAATATACTATTTATGTTATAAAAGTTATATATCATATGTGAGATTAGAACATATAACTATATAGTTGTATTTAGCTAATTATATATGTAATATGCAATTATATATAATGTAATACAAATATATCATTTTATATTATATACATTAAGCAATTCATAGGATTGTATATTATATTCATTATATAATAATATATTGTTTATGTTATATTATTATGTTGTATATTATTACATTATATATACGTTAAATGATTTATAGGCAACTAGGTAGCACAGGGGATAGAACACTGAACGCGGAGTCAGGAAGACTGAGTTCACATTCTTCCTCAGATACTGACTAGTCATGTCACCCTGGACAAGCCACTTAACCTCTGTTTGCCTCAGTTTCCTGATCTGTAAAATGAAGACAATATCTCCCAGGGTTGTTGAATGGACCAAATGAGACAATAATTGCAAATTACTAAGAACAAAGTCTAGGACATAGTGTCTAGCTATTAATTCTAATAATAATTTCAGCCTCTCTAAAGTACCTCTGGGTCTGTCCTACAGACATTAAGTTATAATCTCATTTTACAGGTAAGAGAACTGAGGTTCAGAGAAATTAGGTGATTTGTCCATAGTCACTCTTGTTCAAGGTAGGCTTGAGGCCTTGTCTCCACGATTCCAAGCCTAGTCTTCTACCCATTAGACCAAATCACCTACCTCTCTACAAGCTTCACAAAATCCCAGCATCTCAGAGCTCCAAGGGACTGATCAGCATCCATTTAGTCCAAGCAGTACCCCCAGGAGAATTCCCACTGTGACATACCCAACATGTGATCATCCTGCTGCTGGATGAAGACATCCAACAACCGGGCTGTTACTTCTTGAGGCAACCTATTCCATCTCTAGGTCAGCCTTTTTCCAGGCTAAATATTTCCACTTCTTTCAATGTCTCCAACCCATGTCATGGACTCAAGGCAGCCACCATTCTGGTTCTCTCCCCACACAAAGATAAGTGAGAGAAGGAGATGATTGATGAGGATGGATGATTTCCAAGTACAGGAAAATTGGACTGTGAAGGTCTGTGGTCAGGAGATCTATGGAAGGTAAGAGAGAAGGGATGCCATCCTCAGAGCCTTTGGTTGTTTTTTCTAGAGGCCACATCCCTTTTATCCTCCTAATTCCAGATCCAATTCTGATTCCTTTCAAGGTCAAGTTCTGTTTATTCTCAGTCAAGCAGAGATGGTGTGTTTCCTCTGGCCTGGTCTTTGGGGAGCCTCTGAGGGTCCCATACACATCAAATGGCCCCAGGAGGAGGCTTGCTGTATAAGCCACCTGATATTTGTAAGCTAACTCTCCCTGCAAACCCCTGCAGGGGAAAGCATTTAAAGCTTATAGTTTGGTCTCTAACATTGAGGGGAAAAAAACAAAAATAAAACCCAGTTTAAGATATTTGAAGAAACTCAGCAGTTTTTCTGACCCTAACCCCCTCCTCACCATGGCCCTCAGCAGAAACACTCATGTTGGGATAGTAGGGCTAGGTAGAATCCACCCTAGAAAAGTCCCTAAAGACACTGAGCTCCCTTATAGCTCTGAGGGAACTAATGAGCTAAGTAGAGCCCCATTCCCTTTATCCCTCCCTTCCTCCAATAGTTGAGATGGGTGACTGTCCTCAGGCCATAGGTGGAAATTCTGCCCTCCCTTCTGCTCCAGAGGGAAAGAAAACTGAAATTAGCAAATTCAGTCCTTCTAGACCCTGTCAGACCACTCCTACCTTCTGGTTGCTGGCTTCCTCCTCCAGTGAGGATTCAAGGGATGGCCTGAGGGTTTCCCAGGAGTTGGAATGGATCAGAGACCTAATATTAGCATAAGGATGAATTTCAGAGTCCATCCAGAGGCTAATAAAAGAATTTGTTCCATAAAACTTGGACTCAGTCAAAAGACTGCACTCAAGATCTAGAACCTCACCCTAACCTTAAAATGCCTCCGCCCCCTAACCCTAAATCCAAAGGTTCCCCACCCCAATTCAATCCCAACTTTCTCATATTTCATATGAGTCCTAGACAAGGTCCCCAAGGTCACACCCAGCCTGTAAGCATCAGGGATTTGAACCTCTGCAGTATCCTGAGCAAGCACTGCGTATTTAGAACATTTAGGTGAAAGGACTGAAAAAGAGTAACAGCAGGTGAGCAGGGCAATGTGCCTAGAGTGAGGAACTCTCCCGGTGAACATGATAACCCAGAACACGTTCTCTGCCAATGGTGCTCAAGAGACCCATGGTAGAAAAACATGGTTCCTTTTCCTCTTGCTCTGAAATCCAATGAATTTAACATTAGCAATTCCGGAGTTTATCACTTAATTTGCTCTCTCCTTAGAAAGTCTGAGCCAGAAAGGGTCTTAGAAATCATCCCATACAACCTTCTCATTTTACAGATGAAGGAACTTCAGGCTAAGTGACTCACCCAAGACCCTACGAGTTAATGGCAAAGATGGACCTAAACCAGACTCTACTTCCAGTTAAGCCCTTTTCCACCTTATACTTTGCCTTCTTTATTTTGTATATACACTGATGCCTGATTTCTTGGGGGCCTGCCTGACTCCCTGAAGCCACGGACTCATTTGCAAAGATGTAACCTTCTTTCCTCCAGCCTGCCTGCCTCCTCCACACACACACACACACACACACACACACACACACACACACACACACACACACACACTCCCATTCCCTCCCTGGCCCTTGTTGGCTCAGCTGCCAGGGTAAGTGGGGGCTCTGGGTGCCTGAGATGCCTTGTACAGCACTGGCATGTCTGGGTGGTGGTAACTATGCATTTTTTATTGAGTAAGTGAGTTAATGGGCATGTAAAACATATACAACTTGTCAGCGCGTTAGCGGCTGCCATTGCAGTAGCTGCTCTTGCAGCCTCAGGCTGAAGTAAATTCTCATCGCCTCTCGCCCTTTCTCCCTCCCTTGCTCCCCTTATCTCCTTTCTCTTGCTCTCTCTTTCCTTGGAGATTTTGTCTCTCTGGCCCTCTCCCCTCATCAGTCTTCCCCCAGCGCCCTCCCTCTCCTCTGAGGGTTTAGCTTAGTTTTACTATTATTTTTTATCATTTTTTAATTAATCATTTCCCTGAGCCAGCTGCTCCCTGGGAATAGCAGCCATGGTCCCTCCTGAGGTTCGCTGCATTAGTAGTTTCGTCCACACTCAAGCCTTTTAGCCTTGCCAAGGTGGTTCAGGTGAGAAGATGCAGGCTCAGAGGAAGCCAGGTCCCAGGAAAGCAGCGATGCTTAGCTACGCAAGCATCCAGTCCCAAACTCTGACTCCAACAACCTTCCAAACTATAGGTACAGCCCCAGCTGTAGGTAAAACTACAGGTAACTGCGTGCCCTCAACATGTATAAAGTACTGCAAATATCAATGTATCTACATGTAGAGTCCCACAAATGCCCCCAGTCCCCCTTATAGGCAGGTCCCCCAGTTCATACATAGCCCCATAAGCATATATGCACTTCCCCAAAAATATACTAGTACAAGCACACCCTATAAGTATAAGTTAAACATGCATAGCTCCCATAAAAACACAATACCCTCACATATCTATGTAAATATTCCATCAATACCCTAGCACATGCACAGATCCAGTGTCCTGATATCGGCATGCATACCCCATAAATAGCATCAAAATAACCTTACCTACATGCACATCCCTATAAATTTGTCTAGTATTCCCATATCTTCATGAACATCTCCAAAGCTGCAAGTATACCCTTATGACATACGAGAAATGCAGCCTTGTAAATTACAATAATGACAGCATTTATGTAGTGCTTACTATATGTCAGACACTGTGCCCAATATTTTACAATTATTGTCTCAATTGAGCTTCACAAAAATCCTGGGAGATAGGTACCGTCATTATCCCCATTTCACAGATAAGGAAACTGAGGTAAATGGAGGATAAATGATTTGCCCAGGTTCGCCCAGCTAGAAATATCCTGACACCTTCTTACCTGTATGTATAACACCATAAATACTCCCAATATGCTCACATCCACATGTACATCCTTACAAATTCTTTCATAATTTATACCCCATTTACAATTTCATATATATTCCCATTTGGTGGTATTTATTGCATGTATATAAATATCCCCAAATCCCACCTAGCTATGAAAACATACCATAGAACTTGTATAAAGTCATACATACTACCAACACCCCCATCTCTGAATACACAGATCTATCTCTACAGGTACATATATACTCCTAGATACATATATCCCTATATCTGCATGAGCACCCCCAATTTTCATGCATTCCTTTCACATGTGCACATTCTTATTCTCATTTGCATGCACACCAAGACACATGTGGGCACTCACACCAGACTTCTTGCCAGTTTTTCCCAGTTGCTTAAACCAGGAATATCGCAGCATGGTTATCCAGTCTCTGTCGGTGAACTCTGAAGATTATCTTTTGGGAACAGTAACTGTAAGAAAGAAGATGCACCTTCAGAAAATAGGTTATCATCCAACAGATGTGTTATTATTCAAGCTCATCTCTCAATCAATCAACAACTTAACAATTTTTTCTATGTTTATGCTTTTACATCACCTACATTTCCCAATATACCTGCGCTGCACCCTTCTGGGAAAGTCATCCCTTTAAACAAAGAAGAAAAAGTATAAAAACAAAATGGTTGGCAACACTAAAATATCAGCCAAATCTGATATTAGGTGCAGGTTAATACCCTGAAGGCTCCCATAATGCTCCCTGCTCTACCTCTACAAAGAAAGGATGGAGGGAGGTTCTGTTATATCTTCTTTGGGGTGGAGCTTGGACGTTATTATTTCACAGAATAATTTTATTATTCTTTCCATTTACATCGTTGTAGTCATTGTGTATATTTTCTTCCTGGTTCAACTCATTTCACTTTGTATCAGTTCATACGCCTTCCCTGATTCTCGGTATTAAGTGGTTGTGTTGTTTCCCACGGTACAGTCTATTCCCTTACATTCATGTATGACAATTTATTTAGCCATTCAATTGATAAACATTTGCTTTGTTCTAGTTATTTTCTACTGCAAAAATTGTTGCTAGTAGTAGTTTGGAGAATAGAGGACTTCTCAACAAATTATTTTATCATTTACTTACTGGGGCTTCAAAGTGCTAGGAAAAGACAAAAGACACTTTCTATTCTCAAGGAACTTACAGTATAAAGGTGAAAGGATAGAGGGATAGGATGAGAGGACTTGGAGAAGGGGATGAAGGGAGAAGAGCCAAGGTGAAGCTGAGGTAGGGCATGGTTTGAAATAGAACAAGGGAAGCCAGAAGAAGATGGAAGGGAAAGAACATTGTATTTGAAATCACAGGACCCAAGTTTGAATTCCAGTCTTGACACTTTCTGTGACCTTGATTAAATACCTTAATCTCTCTAGTTCTCAGTTTTCTTTTTTGTGAAATGAGCGGTTTTAGACTAGAGGTCATCTAATTTGTTTCTTATGATCTTAAAGGTCATAAGGGCTTTCCCAGTTCTGAATCTATGATCTTATGAAGAGAGTTTGAATCATCTATAAAATGGGTATATTGGCTAGATAGCCTTGGTCTCCTTCCAATTGTATCCTATGACTCTAAGAAAGGTAAAAGGACACAGCATAAGGGGGAAGGAACAGGATGAAGGAAGGAAAAAGATGATTCTTGGATGGGGAAAGGAGAGAAGAAAAGATAAGATAGAAGCAAAATAAGTGAGAATGGCTAATGGTCTGATGACAGAATGAAGAGGAAAGGGATCTGGATAAAGGAATCATAGGAACTAGGAGGGAATATGACTCCCAACAAGAGAGCCTTAAGAAATGTATTTTTAAGTGAAATGCTAATTGAATCTGAGGAGAGTGCCTCCTACCTTCAGGTAGGAGTGAATCCTACTTTCAGAAAGCCCTCCAGGTGGAAAAATCATATCAGAACCTGAAATGCAAATATTTACTCAGGATTAACGTTGTATAGACACATCAAGCAACCTTGGGGCGATTTCAAAAGTATCACCTTAATGGCTTATGTGGCAAGGGGGGTGCCCAAGTGGGCACTAGACCTACCATAATGTTCTAAACAAATCTAATCGTGTGCTTTATTTTTCCCCTTAGCAGTACTCTTAATTATGTATCCTGCAAAAGCACGGAGAAAATGGATTAACTCCACCAGCTGTTTGCTGCTGAAGCAGCCCCTCCCCAAAGTCTTGCAAGAGAATCGCAATTTGTCCTCACCTCATTCCCCTCTTCTCCCCTTAGCTCTCTGGGAGGGAACAAGGGGTCTGACTTGGCCTGGGCTAGAGGGCAAGGTAAGCTGGACTTAGAGTGAGGACCACTGAGAAAGCACATGGTAAGACTGGGCTATACCTGTCTCAATTTTTCAGTCCAAAAGTGGATTAGCCGGATACTGGCATAAAGGAGGAATTGCCAGAGAGAGGACCAGTAAAGTAAGTACCCACCATTGAAAATCTCCTTCCTTCAGCCCACTTCCACCCTCCCTAAAATTCCTTCTCTTCCTCCCTCAGTCTCCAGCCAGTGTCTGAAATTCCCTCCTTAGGGAAGCCCAAATGCAAATACATTACCTTCAGGTGTGATTCATTATCCCATTACCACCTATTAACAGCTTAATAAGAATTACTGGAGCCAGCCTGTACAGGTGAGAAAGTGCTAAAGTAGAAGTTAGTCCCCTCAGGTCCTGTACACAACTAGATGTATAACCTAATTAGCTGTGTGACCTTGGGCAAGTTGCTCCACCTCTCTGGGTCTCATTTTCCTCATCCATAAAATGCAGGCTTGACTATAGATGGTCTCTAAGTTTCTTTATTGCTGGGATATTTTAATTGACCACAGATTAACTAGCTGTCACCTAGAAGAGCCATGAGGAAGTGGGACCCAGGGCAAGTCAGTTTTGAAAGGGAGAAGGTACTGAGACGTATACTGCCTTGGCAAGACACGTGGGTGACATGCCATAAGAGAAATCATAAAGATGCTGGGTGCCTGGTAGGAGGCCCAGGAATGGGGGAAGGAAAGGGTTTGAGAAAGAGAATGAAAGGCTGAAGCCAACTTGACAATTTGAAGGAGCGCTATGCTGGAAGCAGTTCTGAGATACAAAGAAGTTTCCTGGTTACCATGTTTGCCATCCATAGACTATGTACCAGTGATGGGCCCAGTCCAAAGGTGGAGTCTCGATACTAAGCAACGCAAAGAGCACCAAGTGCTGGAATGTGAAGACAGTCAGGTACTAGAGTAGACATTTACAACTCATGGAATCATGAGGACGTAGAACTGCAAAGAACCATAGTGACTATCTAGTCCATTTTCCTTATTTTCATAGAGGGAAACTGAAGTCCATAGAGATAAAATGATTTGCCCTTTGTGTAGCACTTTTCCGTAGACAGGCTGAGTGGCAAAGAGATCAGAACTGGAAGCATGGAGAAGAAAAAGGAGGAGGAGATAGGGAGAAGAAAAGAGAAGAAGGAGGAGAGGAAGAAGTTGAAATGGATATTTGCTTAAAGATCCTATCAGTGTATAGACATAGTAACCCTGAGTTTGAGAGTCCTCTGTGTTTAAGTCCTCCCAGAAGATAATTGGTTCTTTCTCTGTATTGTCTTTAGCATCGTCCTAAGGATATACACAGAGTACAGGAAGCTAAGACAGGGAAATCTGGGGGGAAAGTGAGACCCAAAGGGAAGCAAAAGGTTGGAAGGTCAGGTTGGACCCAGAGATCACACAAAGCTGGCAGTCAAAGAAGAACAGTCATGGTCCATGTAGTCACTCCAAATCATTTGATTTTAAATAAGTTAAGTGATGTGACAGTGCTGTAGCAAGAATAGGAATTCTTGATAAAAGTTGGGTTAGAAACAATAGAAAAAGCTGGACAACAGTTAAAAGATGATTGACAGTTTGCCCTGTTCAACACTTAGTCTGTCCCATTGTGATGTATTTGCATGGGTTAACCATGGCTTCTTTGATTTCTTCAGGGGCAAGTCTTCAGGGGATGAGGGGTTAGATGGAGACCAGCGGGTCAACATGACAGCAAAAGAATCTCTCCACCTGCTGGGGTGTTTGGATATAGGGGCTGTTTCCTTCCACAATGCACTGCTTGTGATGGGGCAGGGGGTCTGGGAAAAACTCAAACAATTTTCTGTTAAATCTATTAGTACTCTGTTATCCATATACCATCAACAACACCCCCCACCCCCAAAGAAATGAAAGAATAAGAAGAGCAACCCTTCCCCTTCTCTATCCTCTCCATTTTCTGCATCCATTTTCCTTTCCTTGGTACCTCTACCTTCATCTTCTAGAAGTAGATGAATGAAGGCAGCTGTCATACTGAGAGAGGAAAAGGAAGAAAAGACTGCAACAAAAAGATGATATGAAGAATTTTTGTAACAGAGGAAAAATTCTTTCTAAAGACTAAACATTCCTGGAAGGAAAGAAGGAAGGACCTCAAGGGGAACCATAAGAAGAGAAACAGGCAGATCCAAGTTTGCCTTTTTTGGGGGGAGGGGAAGGTAGGAGAGCCCATAAGCCTTCCTTAGCACCTGCTAGTCCAGTCATCTCCTGCTCCTCTTTTCTGGGTCAGAAATAGGGATGCTCTTGGCAATGCTTGACTTCCTGAGCCTCTGGAGAATAAAACCATAATGTTTGTGAGAGCAGCTCCCCAAGGTGCCTGAGGCGGGATGTAGTGCTTTCCAGTTAGGAGTGAATCAGGAAGAAGTGTGAATCAGGACCAGATGGAGCCAGGATCCGAGAAAAATGTCTGGTTTTGAAAATAAATGGATCAGGGCACTTGGGAAAAGAGAATGAGGAATGCTGGAGCAGCAGTGAGAACGCTCCCTTTAAGGATCCAACGACCATCCTCCTGCCTTGGGTCAAGAACCTTTCATATTATTTAAGGGGGTTCTTCCCATGACCTTTACAAAAACCCCAGGACAGAAGGGGACAAGCTCTTGCAGCTCTTTCTGAGGCTGGCTTTACTTAATCCCAAATGTAGACCACAGCTGAAAACTGCCAGGGTGATGGAACCTTGTATCCTCTATGATATAAGGACAGATAGAGATGGATGGATGGATAGATAGATAGATAGATAGAATGAAATAGGATAGTCATAGAGAATATTAAGTGCTTACTAGTGTCAAGCCCCATGAAAAGTGTTGGGGACATACGTAAAAGCAAATAAGATGGTCTCTGCCCTCAAGGAGCTAATACTCTAATGGAAGAGATTAGAAGGAGTATCTACCCAGACCCATGGAGTGGAGCTTGCAGAAAGTGAAAGTAACATGGAGGTCTGGTTCCTCGAAAGATGAACTACTGAAGTGGGGGACAACCAGGGGTGGAATCCAATATCTGATGAGGTTGAGGTGGAGATGGCTAGAGAATAGAGCCAGGGTGAGGAAACCAAAGGAAGGAGCCAATAGTTCTTGTCTGGCCTCTAGACTAGGTGGCCAATAACTACCTTTTCTCACAGTTAATTCTCCTGGCCTTACACAGACACCTCTTTTCTTTTTAATTAACCTGATATAAAGGTTTGATTTTTCTTCTCATGGTTTAGTTGTTTTTCAATCATGTCCAACCCCACTTAGGGTTTTCTTGGCAGAGAGACTGGAGTACTTTGCCATTTTCTTCTCCAGCTCATTTTATAGATGAGGAAACTGAGGCAAACAGGGTTAAGTGACTTGCCCAGGATCAAACACCTAGGAAGTGTCTATGGTCAAATTTGAACTCAAGTAAAAGTGTTTTCCTGATTCCAGGCCCAGTACTCTATCCATTGTGCCATGTAATTCATGGACTTTATTAAAAACTGGTAAAATCCAAGTTGCAGATTACAGAACTGACATTACAGGGTTGGGTAATCTTATCCTAAAACATTCCTAAATTAATCACACAGGTTGCTTACCTTCATTACAATCATTTGCCGCTGAGTGACCAGCTTTTATCCCATTCACCAGTGGATGACTTACTTCCAAGCTTACAACCAAACTCCAGATTCCTTTTTGCATCAAAGCTGGTTTGCCTTTCCTCACCTTTCACCAAGTTCAAGGTAACCAAGGTTCCAGGAAGAATCAGTCCTTCGATGTTGGCAAGGCTGGGCTATCATGAAACAGCTGGGTCCAATTCAACATCTCACATTAGTTTAGCCCCACTGCTGACAGCTTCACTTTTCTGGGTTCATAGTGATAATTTAATTGTCCCCTTCAAAGCCTAACTTAACAGTTTTTTAAAGAACTCAAAAAACATAATCATAATAATCCACAATTTAGTTTCTTTTTATATTTTTAATTCCCGCTAATAATGAAAGTAGACTTACCCTATCGTAATACACAGGTTCTTGCCCATCCTGAGGTCAAGCGATCAACTTACCCTTCTTTTCCTAAACAGTGGCCAGAACCTTTCCTCACTCTCCACCCTGCCATCCAGAGAAAGAGCAAAATCACCATTTCTCTTTGATAAACTCTCACCATGTTGCAGGACCATGTGTAGCAATCACTTTCTCTCCTCAGCCCAAACCCCAAAAGTTAGGAACCCCAAACTTCATAAATCCCCAACCAACCTTGAAACTACAGACCTCTAGCTCACTGGCCCAGTTTTTGGGGAAGCCCATGGTCAAATGCTCTCTGAGTTTATCTAGTCCGGTGAGAGTGGGTGGACACTGTGCTCTCTCTAATAGAACTGTTAGCTCAAGAGGTCTCAGCTTCACCGTGTAAAATCACACTCTATTCTAGTCAAATTAACTCGGTAATACTCTGCAATACTGTAAAATTCTCCATTAGACTATGAAGACTGGCATTTAAAACATCCAAGACCCCCAAAAAGAATAGGATCAAGAAATACTCAGTCCCTTCTCTTGTGGTTTATTGTCCAAATGGATTCTAGGCATCCCCAGCTGGGAGGGCTTACTGCCCAGAAGAAAGCCCAAAGACCTGATTCTCTCAGATCCGATACCCCATCTATAGACTTAACAAGCTCCTTTCTATTGAACTAACTCTGAGTAAATGAGGTTCTTCCATCCCAGCTCACTTAAGGCATTACCCAATCTAGAAACCAAAGACAGACAAGATAACTACCTTTCACCAAGCAGCCTATCTAGGTGGCAAGTACATATGATATATGAGTGTCACTTCCATTCTCCTAAAAGCTGTGGACCTCAAGTTTCACAGAGCAAGGATAAACTGTGAAAGTAAGAAGCCTGTTACAATTCTGAAGCTTACTGCACTAGTACTAAGGAGTGGAAATTATTACTTCAGCTTCAACTATATCATCATCATCATTACCGCCACCATCACCAAGTACTTACAAAGTTCACACTCCCATTGTTTCAAATTGTTATGCTAAGTGATGAGAGAAAGAATATCTTACAAGTCAAAAGCTTGGAAGTGGGAATGCTGAATTTCATCAAGGCAATTTGATAAAGACAATATGGCATAATTAATAGAAGACTGCCCTTGGAGTCAGGAAAACCCAGATTCAAATCCTGTCCCTGACACATAATGCCTATGTGATCTTGCCAAGTTACCTGAGTAACTGAGTTAACACTGGGAATTAGTAAAACTGTAAGTTTCAGAGAAGCTTCTGGCTTGAATGAGTATTCTTTGGCTAAGAACT
The DNA here is from genome assembly GCA_028658325.1 of Potorous gilbertii. NCBI lineage: Eukaryota > Metazoa > Chordata > Mammalia > Diprotodontia > Potoroidae > Potorous > Potorous gilbertii. The sequence continues at coordinate 109,171,525 of CM053771.1, forward strand.
GTCTGGACCAATGAGATCAAAGGTCCAGTCTCTATTTCTATCTCTTAAGAGAGTACAGTTAGATGAATTTGGATCTAGTTGAATGACAAAACCCAAAGAGAAGACAATAATGAAGTGGTGAGGGAATGTATTAATCTAAAAAAAGTTCTCTAGTAGAGAGTTTATCTGGTTGGTTGAGAGTAGGTACTCTACTAGAATACCACATAGACTTGGCCTCCATCCTGTGCTGTTTAAGGTTTTTGTCAATTACTTGGATGAGAGTATAGATGACACATTTGTCAGATTTTCATATTATGTGAAACTAAGAAAGATAACTAACCCAGTGGATGATTTTTAAAAAAATCGTATCTTCATGATTGCCACAATGGGTCAAATCTAAGATGAAATTTAAGAAGAAAAAATATAAAGCAGATTTTTTAAAAAATGTAAATGTGTATCAGTATATAATGTTAACCAAAAGACTGATTAGATCTTGGGCTGCACTTAGGCCTGTTATCCAGGACAAGTGGGGGTACTAATGTCCCTGGTCAGGGTAATATACTGGTTAGACAAAATTTTTCTTGGCCATTATGAGATGATTTGAGATCCCACTCACCCAACATTCTCTCTCTCTCTCTCTCTCTCTCTCTCTCTCTCTCTCTCTCTCTCCCTCTCTCTCTGTCTGTCTGTCTATCTCTTTCTCTCTCTCTCACTCACACCTTGAGGCCTTGATTTTCTATCATTCTTGCAGTGATTCACATAAATCCCCAAGATCTGGGTCTCCGAAGAGCCAGGAGGAGGGGAAGGCAAAGAAGTTGTGTGTGTGGGGGGTGGTATCTCCTGGGGTATTGTTCTAAGCCAAAGCAGCACAACTACTTGGGACCCTGGGGACTTTTCTTGCATAAATGCATAGAGAGATAGACCTTATTAAACATACAGAATTCAGGGGATTCATTTGGAAAAGACTGATTCTAAATGGCTGCTTACCAATTGACAAGTCACAGCACTGAAGCTTTGGGTTATGTATTTCTGCCATCCCTCACCACAACCTCCTCCCCCCCATCCCAGGACCCTGGTACTCCAACCCTTTCTGGGCTTGGAATCATGTTCCATTCTGTAAATTCATTTGGATTAGACCAGTTGCAGATGGACCACCTCAGACTCTAGAGACTCCCGACCCATCAACAGCAGCTCTAGAGAACTTGGAACCTCCTGAGGAAGAGGGGGGCTGAGAACAAATCAGTTAGCCTTCTTCCCTTTTCCATCTCCATCTCCCCACCCCACCCCAATACCTCCACTGCCCGCTCATCACTGCTCAGCATTCTCCACATTCTGGAGTTTGTGTGGGCAGGAGGCAAGGCAAACCGAATACATTAACATTTCTTTAATTCTATCTGTGCCTCCAAAAACTCTGAGTCACAACTGGGTGGGTTTTCATGTGGAGTGAAGTGTCACACTCATTCAAAAATGCCTTTTTCTCCTTGGACTCCTGGGTGGGAACTCATTCAATGGATGGCAACCCCACGCCTATCCTTTTCTCTGCGCTATCCCACCCCTCCAGGAATCTTTGCCCCTTTTATCTTACCAGGCTCTGATCAGATCATCTGTATGGAAAAAGAAGGTGCTGACCCAGGACCTTTAATTCCTTCCCCAGATAAACTGGGAACCTTTCTCCTTGGAATAGAAATCTGAGAACTGAATTCCCTCCCAGAGGTTCCTAATATCCGTGCTGAAGAAAGGAGGTAGTTCCTTGTACTGTGAGATAGGAAAGGATTAGAAAGATCTCTCTGCCTGGAAATAACCCACCGGCAATGATGCTTTAAATGACTCCATTAGTAAGGGAAGGCATAAGCCATTGTTAAAGTATCAGTACCAATGGAGGGGATCATGGGAAGGCATCTAGTCCAATGCTCTCATTTTGTAGAGCAGGAGACTGGGGATACTGAAGGACTTACCTTAGATGACACAGACATCCAAAGTGAAATTGGAATCCAGGTCCTCTGATGCCTAAGGCAGTGCTCTTTCCACTTCTGAAGCAAAGCATTAAGCCATCATCAGACATTAGCATGTTCCCTCATAGGTCCCTTATTTTTAATTTGTGTATTTACAATAGTCAAAGTGACTCAGTGCTCATTTTATTCCATAAATTAAAAATAAAATACATTTTAAAATATCTCTCAATACTTTTAGGATCTATACTCCTTCCACCAAAATAGACTCACACCCTTTATCATTCTAAGTTTTAGGAGATGGTCCTTTTTAGAAGCTGCTGCATGCAGCTGAAAATTTCATCATCCTGCAGCCAAACTACTTACCCTCTGTCATACCAGGCAGTATAGGAAACCTTTCCAGAGAGGTAGGAACTGCCAGGTCTTAGGTTCCACTGGCAGGGCCTTAAAGACCCCAGGGTTATGTCCATGCCAACGTAAGGCACTGGACCAAGACTTTGATGGAGGCACTAATATCTTAGCATGAATTATCACATCATGCCCTTTCTAGGATTCAAATAAGTATGAGCAAATCCCTGTGGAAATGGCCTGAAGGGTGAATTAGGTTTACAGTATGGATTGTCCCTGCAGAGAAAAACTAGGAAAGGGGGATTAACTGGGAGTCCCTGAGCTTCTGACAGAGGGGAGAGAGAGAGGAACTGAAAAGCAGGACAGTAGAAAAAAATAAGGTTTAGAGCTGGAAGAGATCATAGAGATAAACTCATCCATTCCTAATTTTATAGATGGGTAAAGGGAGTCTCAAATTCTTTTGTGAAGGCAAACTGGGACATCTTTTGCCTCAGTTCTTACCTATGAGGCTGATGAAAGAAAATCTCAAAGGGGTTAAATGACTTGTGCAAGGTCATGTATTTATAAGTGAAGGATCTAGGATTTGAACCCAGGTCTCTTGACAAGTCTATCACTCCTTCCACACCACCAGATTACCAAATGTGTCTTTCTAACCCAAATCACCAAAAGTGATATTTCAATTTTCAATAGCAAGATTGTTTTGAGCCCTAAGAAAATGAATTTGAATGAAACATTTACTGTGTGCCAGGCATTTTAGTGGGATGCAAGTGCAAAAAGCAAGAAAGTCTCTGCTCTCAAGGAGCTTACATCCTAATAAAGAGAGACAACACATATAGGGGAGTGGTGGTCAAAGAAGGAAGAAAAGAATGAGCATTTATTAAGTGAGTATTGTATACCAGGCACTGTGCTAAGTAAGCCCTTTACAAATATTATTGGGTCTGGGGAGTCATAAGTAGGGTGAGTGGAGTCATAGGGTAATCTTGTCATGCCCTTGCCAGTGGCAATATCTGATTCTTCTTTCTATATAGTAAGAGATAGAGATAGGAGAAAGGGAAAGAGGAACACTAAAGCAAGTGGGATATAATAGGTCAAATCAACAAGTGTTTATTAAGCAGGCACCAAGAGCTGTATAAACATTATCTCATTTGATTCTCACAAAACCCTAGGAGGTAGTAGTTACAACAATACCCACTTTACAGTTGAGGAAACTGAGGCAGATCAAAGTTAAGTGATTTGCACAAATAATAAATTAAATGCTTTTGTACTCACTCACCAGTCAGAATAATTAAGCCTCATATCCAAAGCTGAGCGGTGATAATACTCTCCAGAAGTGAATGAATGAAAAAGCATACTTTTTTTTTTTTTTTAGCAATTGTCACATACTGTGCTAAGCATTTGGATACAAATGCAAAGTCAAAATATTCTCTACCATCAAAAAGAGAAAGGGAAGGGAATAAGGGTTTATCCAGTGCCTACTATGTACCAGGGACTTCAAAAGCTATTATTCCGATTTTACAGGTGAAGAAACTGAGACAGTATAAGTGACTTGCCCAGGGTCATACAGCTAGGAAATATCTGAGACCGGATTTGAACTCAGGTCAAAATACACAAATAGGAGAGTAGTGGCCAGAGGGAGATGTTTTGTTCTGGGCAGTCCCTAGGGTGGTGAAAGGAGTCACAGTGTAATGGATTGGCAGCCCAATCCAGGAAATGTAGAGTTGATTTGATTACTGTTTCCCAGGCAAGAAGAGAAAGGTGGGGAGTTGTAGCATGACAAGACTATGGCTAGAGTGCATCTTCAGTGGTGTCTAAGTAAATGTTTAACAACCAGCTGTGGGGGTTGAGTTGAGGTGATAGATATCTGTACTTACAACACACTTTTAAGTTTAATCTACATCATTAATATTTTCCATCACTTTCTTAGATACCAACAATCAACAAAACAATACATCAAACCCTGATTTGTAGCATTTATCAATTTCCAAAATGAAAATGCTTACGCAGAAAATTTAACCATCAGCTGGGACTGACTCCAGCATGCTCTAACTTGGGGAAGCTGGGGTGTGGTACGATGGGTTAGATATGATGAATTCTCACTAGGTAAGAGGCAGAGAGTGACAGGGCTTTTCAAAGTGCAAAGTCTCTGAGTCAGTATAGATTTATGAACCTCTTGCTATGCCTTAGGCACTGTTCTAAGCACTGGGGAATACAAAGCAAGGTCAGACAGTCCTGCCCTCAAGGAGTTCCCAATCTAATGAGCGAAGATAACACTGAAAGGGGGAGAGAAAGTCCTCCTTAAATAATGGGTCTGGGAGGAGCTATCCAATGTCCATTCTCCACTTTCACCAATCAGGGGGAATGAGGATCCCCAGGGTCAGCGGTATTGAGGAGGGCTGAGGTTCAGAGTTGCAACCTTTGGGCAGATGATGAGATTCTAGACATCATCAAGTCCAGGAGAGCAGCCTAGTGGGGTATGTGGTCTGGAAGATTCTAATACAGAAGCTGGGGAGAGAGAGAAGCTTCTAGACTTCAGATTAAAGGGATGAAAAGGAGCCATTGTGTTCCTTGATTTCTTCTTTTTCATTCATTTGGAATCTGAGACTTTGCCTCCAAATTCCAGCTGTTATTACTCCCTGTGTGACCCTGGGCAAGTCACTGAACCCTGTTTGCCTCAGTTTACTCATCTGTAAAATGAGCTGAAGAAGAAAATGGCAAACCACTCCAGTCTCTTTGCCAAGAAAACCTCGGATGGTGCCATGAAGAGTTGGACATGACTGAAAAGACTGAACAACATAAGATGTTCTCCAGTTCCAAATCCTATGAAAGTTTTTATGGATTAGAGTTGTTCCAAAGTGCATGGTAGGGGGAGGGGGGAACAGGGCAGCTAGGTGGCAGCTAGGTGGCACAGTGGACAAAACATTGGGCTGTGGATTCAAAGGGACCTGAGTTCCAATCAGGCCTAGTTGTATGATCCTGGGCAAGATACTTAATCCTGATTGCCTCAAAAAACAACAGCAAAAATATGCATTGGGTTCTTTCAGGAAATAGTGGGCTACCTGTCACTGAAAGTTATCTGGTATAGAATGAATTCACACTTTGGATGGGACTTTCTTCCAACTCAGAGACTCTGAGTCTAACCTATACCTAGCCTTGTACTAAAGGAGAACATTATCTCAATGAGGATGAGATAATGGATAAATTGCTCATGGAAAGCAAATCTTTGAGACCAGCCCCCTACCCCACTGTATCATGGGACAGTGATGGGATACAACAGCCAGGGGTCCCTAGGGATGTCAGAGATTGTTACCAGAAGAGTGTTTGCCTTAGCCTTGACCCCACACCCCCTAGAGTTCACCTCAGCTGCCATGCTGTAATAAGACGAGCCTGTGTAGAGACTACACAGCACTGCCTTCCTGGAGGGGGAGACATCAGCCCATTTTCCAACCTTGACTAAGGCAAGCCCTGGAGTCTCTTGAAATGACAACAGTGTGTCATCATGCCAACTTCTCCAAGGGAGGGGGAGTAACAAAAGCTATTTTTCTCTCTTTTCTTCCCCTCATGGAGGAAACCAAGACCCCTTTTTAAAATTCAATTTTTTCTCCTCTCTGGAGAAAAAAAAATTTAAAAATCTGTCAAAATTCCCACCCTGCCTTCTTGGTTACATTTTTTTAATTCCTTTGGCTCCATGTGGGGGAGTCTTCTATTAATAGGTATACCAGGAGGCTTAGCAGCTCAGGCAGAAGGGTACCTAGGAGAAAGCCGACGAGGGGCTGCTGATGGAACAGTGAACAGAAATCAAACAGGGCTTAATTAGGAGAACATGACTTCCCTATTAACGTTCTTGTCCATGTGATACTGCTGCTGGAGAGGGGGGGAAAAAGCCAAGAAGCTTATTTGTTTTGCAATTACGGATGAAATAAAAAATTACTTGGTCTAATTAGACCTCTTTTACTAAAAGAAGCGTGCAAAATAACCTCCATTTCATTAGCAACTCAAAATGCACTCCTCAGTGTGAGCTACATATGTTTAAGTGAAATGTGGAGGGTCAATTTGCTATGTAAATTTCCACAAATTTGGCTAAACTAAAACGATTAACCTAATGCGAATGCAAATTAAGTTAATTGATAACGACTTTTCTTTGGAACTTTAAAAAGGGGGAAAATATATTCCAGTTCCAACAATCCTCCGAAGTGTTCCGTCACCCAATAATGAAATGATATCTTGACAAATTAAAGGGAATATAATGAAATCAGATTAATTAATGCCAAGCCCAATTAGCACATGCAAAGAGAGACGATTCAGAGAAACAAGTCTCACTGTTAGACAAATCAAAGAAACAATTGTGTGAGATGGTTAAAAAGCTTTCTATATGTCATTTAGTACATATGTTATCTCAGAGATAAGCAGAGAACGCTAGAGCTGGATAGACCTTTGGGATCATCCATTCCAACCCCTTCATTTTCACCAAGAAGAAATCTGATGCCCAGAGAAGTCAAGTAATTTGCCCAAGGTCACACAGGTAATATGTGAAAGCTCTTGAATTAAAACCTAAGTGTGCTCATTTCAAATAAAGTCTTCCTTTCACTGAAATCACTGTTTGTTAAAATGTATATTTCAAATTTTCCCTGTTCTTCCCAACATTAAAATATACCCCAGAAAAAGGAAAGTATTTAGTAGTATCACAATTTGATATGAAGGCCCACAATTTAAAGAAGTGCAGCCCACCTCCCATCCATGCTTGCATACTCATTCTCCACCCCTCCTCTCCTTTTATGTATACACATTTCCATAAGAACCATTAAGAAGATGAAAAATACCCATCTGTCTTAGATAGTTTAAGATCAGGAAAATGGACTGCTCTGGAAGGCCCTACAAGCCCTGGGACTCTCTGATCCTATCGTCTACATGAGAATATTTGCTGTATTAGAATGCATACGATATTAGAATATACCTATATGTTTAAGCATTGGAGGGATTTTCATCCTGAGTCTCGTTTTCTTAATTCAGTCCACTTTATCCACACCTAAAGCAACCATCACTTTGAGTGGCAGCTCTACTAGTTGAAAAGGCAATTTTTTAAACCCAAGTTGGGGCTTGGTTAATCGGGGAACCCTGATACTGCAAACAGGGAGTTCCCCAGGCTAATCATCTGGTCTTTAAAGCCCCCTTTCTTGGTATTAGTAAAAAAAAGAAAAATCTTCGTTACGGGGTAGGATTTGGTTTGGGGGATAGGAGATAAGAGTGGATTGGGAGGAGGGAGCAGAGAGAAAGGTTGTTGGAGAGGAGAGGAGAGTTTATTCCAGTCAGTTGCTGCTTCTGCTCTAAATAGAGAGATTGAAACTCGAATTGCTTCCTCTGGGATCTTTAAACAAAGGAAGGGCCACAGTAAAGTCCACTCTGGATGGGGCTTATTGCACTGGAGAACAGTCAAGCTCCCATAACTGAGCCAAAGGCAGTATTAACCAGCCCAAATGGAAACACTGGCCCGGAGGTTCTATGCCCTTTCTGATGGCTCTAGTGCTAAGGAGGCAGTTTCCAACTTTCTCTTCCCAGGGACACAAGGTGAGAGCTCTTGGTGACCATGGATACTTACTGTGAGACAAAAAGTAGAACTACTAGAAATAGGTGGAGTGACAGTGAGATGGAGTGAGGTAAGTCAACAAGCATTTATAAATCAGTTACTCTGTGCTAGGCACCATGTTAAGCCCTCATGATATAAAGAAAGGCAAAACTAGTCTTTGCCCATAAGGAGATCACAGTCTGATGAATGTGCACAGTACCCTCTTGGTCAGGAGAGACCTAGATTTGAATCCTGAATTTTTCACTGTGTGACCAGATGGGGATGGGATACCTGTAAAACCTTCCTCACAGAATTGTGAACATCAAATGAAATATTGTAGGTCGAGTGCTCTGAACATTTAAACCTTAAGTGTCAACTATTATTACATTTATATAACACTCGAAGCTTCCTCATTTGGTCCCCTGAGAGCTGGATAGACTGCAAGGATTATTATTCCACTCACCTACCAATTCTAAAGGCAAGGACCTGGGCTGGAATGCCAGCTCTGACAGGTATCAGATGTGTGACCTTGGGGAAGTCACTTCACCTAAGGGAATGGTAAATCAAGGGCTCAGACTCAGTCAGGCAGGAGGGAGGTCATCCTTGAGGTCTGTGCCTCTGGATTCGGGCCCTGAGCACAGCTGGGTGGGAGCTGGGCTCTGTTCTGTGTCATCTTTGAAGCTTTCAGATACAGCCAGCTTTTGATTACCCGCCTGTGAGTGATGATCTATTTTGTGGGGTTATTCATAGAAAGTTTTGAAACCTAACTGGCTCCCCTCTCCTCAATAATACTGCACTGTGCCAACTCATTTCCTCCCTTCTTCCTCCCTTCTCTTTCTCTCCCCCATCCCCATACCAGTTGGCCCCAGCTCAGAAAATACAAACTCACTTTAATATTAGCATAACTGCAAAGGTAAATCTGGAAAGGAAACATTTATTTCTTCACAAGAGTAAGTGACTTATGGACCTATCTGTTCCTTTGGATTATTGGAAGGTAACTGAAAGTTGATCCTAGAAATGCTGGAGAGATTCAGCTGTCCCTTACCTTACTATGGCTCCTGATGAGGGCCAGACCTTGGAATTATAGGGACGAGACTAGACCTGTTAATTTGTTGATATAGGAAAGTGTCTACCCATTCGGGTCCAGCCCCAGCTCTATAGCTTGGTCTTAGAAATGCCTAGAGAACTGAGAGGTTAAGGCCCTTATTCACAGTCACACAACTACAGTTATCCCTTCCACATCAAAGGGAGTCAGGGGTGTGGCACACTGGCTCCCCCAATCTGGGAAATCCTTGTAATAATTTTTGGCCCTCCTTTTGTACCAGAGAATTCTGAATTTTTTCTTTTTATTTTACGGGGTATTTACAGTAACTTATTGCAAAATTTGTTATTTGGTCATAGGCTATGCGTCCTCTGCCAGCCTTCCCATGTCATCTACAGTTTCCACAAAATTCGCTAAAAATTCCCATTTAATTTCTTATATCCACTGATGATATGTTGAAACCACAATGGGGAAAGTCACAATATGGAAGGGATAACTGTAGTATATTTCATAGGCAAGACTTGAACCCAGGTCTTCAAGGGAAGCTCTACCACATTGCCTTTCATGAAAGCTTAGAACTAGAGAACATAACAGCTGGTTGGACCTTAGAGATTATCTAGCCCAGCCTCTTTATTATACAGATAAGGAAGATGAAGCTCAGAGAGTCTGGGTGACTTGTTCAAGGTTACACAGCTAATAAATTGCAAAAAATGGAACTGAGGTCTTCTGACTCCACAGACAGGATTTCCTTTCGTTCTTGTCTTGATTTTTTTGATCACTCTTTGTGCCAAGCACAAATACTTGACTGTGGGGGTGGAGAGCACAGATTATACTCAATTCCCACCTTCAGTCTAATGAGGAAGATGAGGCAGGTAGCCAAGAGTTAGCAGAGGACATTTCCATGTCAGGAGTGCTGGGTGAGGGGAGTGGACACACTGCTTGACAGAGCTGACCTTTCATTGAGCTCTTTTTCTAGGACCCTGGCAGATAGGCACCTTGTACAGCAGCCTCTCTTTAACACTCAGTCAGATCTCAGTCCTCTAAACTCCTAAAACGTTGGCTTCATGTACTGTCAGAGTTCTGAAGAGAAACAGGTAAGCTGGAACATGTTAAGGTTAACTTAAGAACCAGGGCCCTTTTCATTTGTAAAAGGAGAACCCATCAGGTGTTTTAGGTCTTCAGGCATTTACTTTCCCCAATTTTCAGATTTGCTTTCCACTTGAAGTCTTTCCTGATCTCCCCAAATGATAGTGTCTCCCTTTTGTGAACTACCTGGTATATATTTTGTGTAAACTTAAATATATTCATGCCCCCCTTCACAGAATGTAAGATCATTGAGAGGAAAAAATGCTTCATTTTTTCTCTCTTGGTCAGAGCCTAGAAATAGTAGATGCTTAAAAAGTGTTTGTTGTTTGTCTACTGGTCCTACTTGTTCCAGCTGATGAGTCCAATGCCTCTGCCTCCCTTAGCAACTCTGCCCTGAACTTAACCACAAACAGGGAAAGTATGAAACTTTGTTGTTATGCAGTTGTGTCAGACTTTTGGTGACCCTGTGGACTGTACTGTTGGTGGGGTTTTCCTTGAAAAGCTACAGGAGTGTTTTGCCATTTCCTTTTCCAATGGATTAAGACAAACAAAGGTTAATAAGTGACTTGCCCAGGGTCTCACAACTAGTAAGTAGTTGAGGCTGGATTTAAATTCAGGTCTTCCTGAATTCTAGGCCCAGAGCTTTTCCACTGAACCACCTAGTTGCCTTAGAGATCATCTCATCTAAACACTTTCATCTTTCATATGAGAAACTGAGACCCACAGAAATGATACTGTGGTTCAGTAGAAAATATGTTGCTTATGGAAGATGTTTCCTATCAAACATCACGTGGAGAAAGATCCATTCCATCCACATAGCGATCCTATATCCTTGTCCTTCAAGGAGCAGGCTGGTTTTCTCTACATTTTCCTGTCAAAGGGGCTGTGAGGAAGAGAGAGAGTATGGTGCTTTATGGAGCACTCACTGGTCCTGGAGTCAAGAAGACTTGGGTTTGAATCCTGCCTCTGTCACTTGCTTGACTTATGAACGTCAATAAATCACTTAACTTTTCAAAACCTCAGTTTCCTTATCTTCAAAATGGGGATGATAGCTGCTATGGTCGCTCCTTTATAAGGTCGTAAGAATTATAGGTCAAGTAATGCAAGGGCTGTTCAAGAGATTGTCTGGCATAACTTCCTTACATAACAGATGAGGAAACTGAGACTCAGAGCAATGAAGTGGTTTAACCAAAGCCACATAGGCTGAAAGTGGCAAAGGGATTCAACCCTCTCACCAATGCAAACCTTAAAGTACCCTACAAATGTGGGCTATTAGGATTTCTGTAAAGAAATACTGCATCCTTGTGAACTCAGGGGGAGGTGGGAATGGGGTGGGAAATGGACATTCAGTTGAATTAATGCTTTGATCAGCTGCAGCTCTGCTTGGTTTCAACTCCGAAGGACATCGTGTCCCCCTGGTGCTCCCCCCTTTCAGCTCCCCCATTAGATTATAAGCTCCCTGAGGGCAAAGACTGTCTTTCTTTTTCTAATTTGTATCCCCAGCACTCAGTTCAATGCCTGGCACATAGTGGTGGTGTTGTTCAGTTGTTGCAGTCATGTTGGATTCAGATTTTCTTAAAAAAGATACTGAAAGGGTTTGCCATTTTTTTCTCCAGTTCATTTAACAGATGAGGAAACTGAGGTAAACAGGATGAAGTGATTTGTCCAAGCTCACACAGCTAATAAGTGTCTGAGGCTAGATTTGAAATCAGGGAACCCAATTCTGGGCTCTCCCTACTGCACCATCTTGCTGCCTCCACTATGGAACATAGTAGGTACTCAATAAATGTTCATTGAATTGAAGGATGAGTTTTTGTTTTAATGTTATATATTTCAATTAACAAAGTTCTATTTTATCTCTCTCCCACTGGAAAAACAAAAACAAAACTCTTCTAACAAATGTGTATAGTCATGCAAAATATAAAAAGAATTCTTCCATTGGCCATGTCCAGAAAAATGTCTCAATCTATACCCTGAGTCTTTTGCCTCTCTGTCAGGAGGTGGGTAGCAGGAACAAGTTGCTTTATGACCATGTATGGGGTCCACATATTTCTGTGATGCCCTCCTCATTCTCCTCATCTCCATAATGCTGTGATTATGTATAAGTGAACAGAGAATCAGGCTCAGTCAGGTGTCTGGGGCCACTCCTGTTTGACTTTATGTTGATCCAGGGAACAGGAATCTGGACAAAGCCAAGACTGGGGTGCTTGGTCCTGGGAGGAAAAATGTGCACTGTAGTGACTGGGACCATAAAGGAGGCATTTGAAGGCAGAGAGCTCCCACAGTGGGATTAGAACATGGCAGGTGGCCCAGAGGAAACTGGACAGTCCACATGTTAGCACCTGGGGAAACTTGGCCTATTTTGTGAACATGAGAGTCTTCTGATGGCACACCTGGCAGACACTTTGGGGAGTCCTCTGTGCGTGCTTGTATACTGTATAGCTGTAATTATTAACTTCCTTCTTCTCTTGTAAACAAACCCTTCCAGTACTCACTTTGACATGAGTAGATGGAAGGGGCTTGGGAGGAGAAGCATGTCCTGGTAACATATGCCTTAAAAAATTGTCAGCAGAGAAGAGAGAGCCCAAGGCACAAGAGATTAAAGAGAGGGAGCAGACTTTTAGTCCAAGATCAGGTAGGGCTATGGACCCCCAACCTGGTTAATTTGTTATCTCTTGTAAGGTCATAGCAAAAGAAGTGGGATGTGAAGTGGTCCTGGGCACTGACCTAGCATCAGTCTTTGAACTCCAAATGGCCAAACTTTAAGACAGCAAAAATAAGCATGGCAGCCCATCCTGGAGAAGCTGTGCCCTCACAAGGATAAAAACAACACAGGACTGAGCCCTTGCCTATAGGCCTTATTGCCCAGTTGCATAGACAGTCAGGACAACATATGTACACATGAAGACCTAGCAAATGTTACAAAATAGAAAAACAGGAGAAAAGGAACACAGTGCATGCTAATTATGGTTAGCATTATGGTGTAACAGTGGAAAATCATTGGCTTCAAAGTTAAAGGAGCTAAGTTTGAATCCAGTCATGGTCCTGTTGCTCAGAGGAGTCACTTTGCTTCTCTAGGACTTGCCCTACTTATCAGTAAGACTATGGTGTTGGGCTAAGCAACCCCTGAACTGAATTCTAACTCTAGCTGGCTCCTTCTTACTTAAGGACCTACTCCTGACAATCCAGCCTCCTTTAGCTACATACCAATAGTCTTCTCACCCTGAAGATGCCTCCATCCCTGTGGCCCTTCCTCTGATTGCTGAGTTGAAGACTCTAAGTCATCCATGCTCAGTTCTTTCCCAACTGTAATCCTGACTCTAACCCTTTCTACTTTGTCCTCCTCTCCCCACACCTTTCAAGCTCCCTTTTATGTTTTCTTCCTTCGTTAGAATGGAAGATCTTTGAGAGTAGAGACTATCTTTTTAAATTACATGTCTATTTCCAGCACTTAGCAGTGTCTAGCCTAATAAATGTTCTATTTATCCATCCATCTATCCATCTATCTATTCATATATTTACCTAACTATCATCAGACTGAAAACTATGGGGTAAGCTTGGTGGGAGTTGAGGAGGAATGGGAAATAAGCAGAGGAAGGGAATAGAATAAGTATTTATTAAGCACCTACTATGTGCCAGGTACTTTGTTAAGTGTTTTACAAATCTTATCTCATTTGATTCTCATAACCACGAGAGATAATTGCTATTGTAATACACATTTTACAGTTGAGAAAACTGAGACAGAGGCTAAGTGACTTGCTGAAGGTCACACAACCAGCAAGTATCTGAGGTCAGATTTGAACTCAGGTCTTTTTGACTCCAAGTCAAGTGTTCTATCTGCTAGCTGCCTATAGTTGATTTCTGCCCTTCATCCCTACCCAATGCTCTTGACCCTATGCCTTTCCCCTATCACCTTCTAGCACTATTTTCCTTTAGTCAGAGTCCCAAATCCTGCTCAATCTGAATCTACCTTAGGATGGAGAAGAAAAGAAGGGACCAGAGGGATGAATATAGACCTCAGTTTAGTCCACTGAACCTGCTTCTAGGTCTCTCCAACTGTCTAATCACTTGAAAGAGTCTCAGCTCCCACAGGTCAGTCAGCCATGCAAATTAGCACTGGCCTACAGGCCTTGAGCCAAAAATAAACTAGGCTTCAGGCAAGTTCAATTGTTGGTAAAAAAAAAAAAAAAAAGGGAACATGGTGCTGATTCTGTGTTTTACAGGGCCTTGAGAAACCAAGCTATCTAATGTGTCATCACAGGGATGATGGTGAACTGATAAAGGTGTGGGTAGCCCTGGAAAGGTAAGAGATTTTTCAGGTTGGTATTTGGAAGCTGATTATAAGACTCTTTCAGAGCTCAGGTAGTCACAGCAGGGTGGAATAAGAAACAGGAAGAATCCTTCCATTGGAAGATTGGAGCCCTTGTGAGGAGTTTCCTTATTAGTGAACAACTTCCCCCCTATTTCCTCACCTGCTGCCTTGAGTTTGGCTATCATCCTCATTTCCCACCTCCTTGAGGACAAGGACTGTCCAGCTTGCTTGTGTTTGTACTACCCTCCTATTCCCTCATACAGTGCAGAATACACAGTAAGCACTTAATAGGTGCTTTATGTTCTTATCCATCTATGTTTTGTGTTCATCTTTCGTTGCCAAAGAAGACCATGCCATCAGAGAAATGATGACATGACTTGCACTTGAGGGAGGACTGTGCAAGGTGATCAGAGTCATCTGAATCCAGTGATCAGATATTCATCAGAATGACTGGAGATGACCCAGGATGCAATGGGAGACCTTGACCCCTTTAGGCCAAGGTCTTTGCAGATACTCACTTAGGGTGAGGCAATGCCCATTCAGGGCCAGGAAAAAGAAAGAAATCAGACTAGGAGGGAAACAGCAACAGTTACTATTGATAATCACTCTAAAGCTAGAAGGGTCCAGAAGAGTCCTTAGGTAGGGCCCCATTGGTGTCCCAGCTTCAGAGTGCAGTAGGTTTAAGGTTTTGGGAGAGCAGAGGAGAAGACAGGAGAGGACAGGAAAGGAGAGGAACTAGTCAGCAAAACCCAGTCAACTGGGCATCTTTTGGCCATCCAAATTTACCTTCCTTTGGAGAGGAGAAGGAAGGGGAGTGGAGGTAGGACAGCCAAGAGAGGAGGAACTGAGCTACCCAGCTAGCTGGGTCTCCATTCACCCAGCTGTATCTACTCACAGGATTAAAAGTTCAATATCTGTAGCCTGCACCATACTTCTTATGTAGTAATGAAATCAGTGAAATGTTGTCCAGGTCACTATGAAGAAAAGGGCAATTAGAAAGAGAGGAATCTTCCATAGATTCAATTCAAATGAATAAATATTCATAGAGTACCTACAATGTGCACCACTATTAAGCAAAGACAGAAACAAAATAGTGCTTGGCCTCAAGGAGCTGACATTCTACCTTCCTAGAGCAGAGACTGAAGAAAGTGGGGCTAGGGTCCAAGTTGTTCATTGATTCCACATAGACAACCCCTTCCCCCACATGTCATTCCCCTCTTTGTGACATGAATATTCAGCAAGGTGCTTTGAGCCCCACTTGTTAGGATGAGATGTTCCCTGCCAGTGGCTACAAATGAGGCAGAATAGACCTCTCTAGCCTCTTCTCCCCTCCCCCATTCTCCTAGGGAGATTTTTATTTTTACAGCAAAGAGAAGTAGGAAGTTTGAGGTCACAGGCTGACCACTCTGTTCTCCTCATAGACAGTAAGTACCAGACTAGAATTATATCTATCTGTCCCCTTAAATATTATTAGTCAGGCAGGGTGGGGAACTTATGCCTTGAGGCCACAAGTGTCCCTCTAGGTCCTCAAGTAGAGGGGCCCTCTGATCCAAATTTATTAATTTGTTTTCAGTTTTCAACGATCACTTTGATAAGTTCCAAATTTTCTGCCCTTCTCTCCCTCTCCTCTCCCCTCCCTCCCCAAGACAGTCTGTAATCTTATATGTGCTCTACACACACATTCTTATTAAACACATTTTCACATTAGTCATGTTGCAAAGAAGAGTTAAAATGAATGGGAGAAACCATGAGAAAAATAAAACAAAACATAACAAAAGAGAAAATAGTCTGCTTCATTCTGCATTCTGATTTCATAGTTCTTTTTCTGGATGTGGATGACATTTTGCATCGAGTCCTCTGAAAATATTTTAGGTCCTTGCATTGCTGTAAAGGGCTAAGTCGATCAAAAATAGTCCTCGCACATTGTGGCTGATACTATGTATAATGTTCTTGTGGTTCTGCTGACTTCACTCAGCATCAGTTCATATAAATCTTTCCATGTTTTTTCAAGTCCACCTGTTCATCATTTCTTATAGTATAATAGTATTGCACTGGATTGAGTCAAAGGGCCTCCCACTTGAGGACCTGAAGGGTCCCATGTAGCCTCAAGGCCACAGGTTCCCCACCCCTGCTCTAGGGGATTTGGTTTTCAGATTCACTCTAACTTCTGATTGCCATTCATTATTGGGGGAAGTAGGACCCCAAGCTTTATATCTAAAGCTTGACTCCCTTCCCACCAATTACCACTATCACAATGAAGACACATAGTAGGTAGTCAAGAAACCCATTTATCCAAATCCTAGCAAAACAAAAATCAGAGAGGTATACTTAGGAGAATATATACCAGACAATACAGAGTGAAGGAGCTTCCCCCACTGGAAGTGAGGCCACCCAATTGAAATGAGAGTCTTCGATCTCACCCAAGGGGAAGTTCACCCAAGTCTCCAGTGTGTCAGGCTGGGACATGATGGAGAATGCAGACCCCTCTCATGGCTTCCCTTCAGGAACCTAAAGAGGCTTTGGCCTTTTCTCTCTCAAAGAAGGAGACTGGAAGCTCCCAGAATGACCTGAAGAGCCTCACACGTGGAAGTGAACTAGAATGACTCAGGAGAACAGATGTGTCCTCCTCTCCCTTGCTCTCACCTTTCACACAGACAGGGCATTCATCTTCATCATTGAAGAAAACGTCCTATGCCCAAGGATTTTAGAACTGGGGTTACAAAAACAATTCCCCTGTGGTACCCCCCTCCATATTCCTTTTCCCCCCTCCCTTTCTATTTTAACCTCCTTCTCCCCCTCTCCCACTGGAAGCAAGTTCCCCTTTTGGTGACAAGGGTTCAGCCCTTTCTGGGAGAGACACTTTTACTGATAAAGGGGGTGGTGAGGATGGGGGCGATGTAATTCTTTGTTGTTGTGATGGAAAGATGACTAGATGTGGAACCAAAAGAGGTTTGAATCTAAGTTTGACCTGCATGATCTTAGTTACTTTAACTTCTCAATTTCAATGATTCATATTCTGGAAATAAGCCTTGATTTCCTCATCTATAAAATTAGTGGGCAGGACTGGATGATCCTCCAGCTCTTCCAGGTTCTGAGTCTGCAATCCTACCCAGGGGAGATGAGGGGCCCTTAGGCCTCCTGAGTGCTGTTACCAAAGAACATTCTGAGTGAGTCTGCCCAGAGTTGAAGCTGAGAGGACCTCCCTTAAGCTACCTCAGCCTCTCTTCTAGCTGTTGCTCATTTCAGAAGATTGACCAAGGAGCCAGAGCCCTAGGGGGATAGGGCATTGTTTGTACAAAGTATCTGTCATTGCCTCAGGCCTGCTGCACACCCGGACCCACAGCACTGAGCAGGCTAGGGGCTCAATTCTGTGTGCGGGGAGGGAAAGTAGCCATTCTCTGACAGATCTTATACATCAGGGGGGCTGGTGCCTCTCAGGGGTGTGCAGCCCTAGGCTCTGCCTCCAGTCAAACCCAATGGAACTAAAAACAACTCCTCTTCCTCTTTCTGCTGGTACCCTCTCAGATTCATGTGACCCTCACAGCCCCCAGCCCAGTCCCATAACTTCACTCCCTCTGCTGGTCCATTGTCCATTACCAAACCTGTCAGCTCAGGACCTTTGGGGGTAGCTTACTCCTCAGGAACTTTTCACCTTTCTCTGTCTTCTTCCACTGCCCCCAGATCTCTTCCTTCTCCTAGACCAGCTTTCTATATATCTCTCCATGTCTCCTCCCTCCTTCAGGTGTGCCAAGTATATCAAAACTGTTGGATAGTAAAAACAGAGTATGAGGAAGCCTTAAGGCTTCCATACCCCCACCCACTCATCTCAACTGGTCCTTCCATAGTAGTATTCTGCCAACAAAGTTCCCTTTTCAAAGATCCCTTTAGTAGCTGGGGAGAAACAGTTTCAAGGATGGGAGAAAACATAAATGAATCAACTCAATTTACCTTCGGGGGGCTGATTTCCCCTCAAACAGTATTTAGGCCACCTGCTGTCACTGCCCAGGCTCCTGGTTTATCCTCAGATTCTCTCCCTGTATATAGCTAAATGAATCAGGAAGAGTCAGATAGGAGAAAAGATGACTCGGAAGAGTGTGGAACATGATAGCTGTCTTCAAGTATTTGGAGGATTGTCACACAAGAAGAGGGGTTTGACTTATTCAGTTTGCCCCAGAGGGCAGAGCTAGGAGAAATGAGTGGACATTGCAGAAAAGCAGATATGAGCTCAATGTAAGGAAAAATTTCCAAGCAATTATAGTTGCTCAAAAGTGGATAGAATTCCCTCTTCAGTTAGTGAGTTCCCAATCATTAGAAGTCTTCCATCAGAGGCTGATGTGGAGAGATTCTATAGAGGGAATCTTGTTCAGGTGAAGGTTGGAATATATGACTTCTGACCTGTATTCCAACCTTAAGTTCCTGTGATACTCTAAGACTAATTGATGGGTCACTACTTCCAGGCTAGAGAATGAGGGCATGAGGTGGTAAGAAGATGGGCCAATGGAAGATAAGGAAGGGATGTGGTAAGGGACGTTAACTAAGGGTCAGTAATAATCCCAAGTATGAGGGTTCTCTCAATTCCACAGGGAAAGGTAATACCACTAGCATACTCCAGTTATGTTGGCAAAGAAATTCTCTGCCCTGGGAATACCCTCATCGGTGTGTCCTAGATGACCCCTCCCCATCATGGACCCCAAAAGAGTACAGGGTTTGCTTAGAGAGTAACCATGCTAAGAATGTGACAATCCTTCCCTCCCCTTCCCACTGCCCTCTCTACTTGCTTCATCAGGAATCAGAAATATTTCTATTATTCCAGGCTACTATAAATAAATTTCTAGAGGCATCCCCTACCTCCCCTCATATAACCCAAAAAGCATAGAAAGTACAGGCAACTCTATATGAGTAGCACTCTGATTTTCCTTTAGCAGAATCTATTACTGCTCCCTTCCCCCTTTGGGTAAATGGAGGCTACTGGTATCTCATATTCACAGACATCTTAAGATCATAGATTTAGACCTAGAAGGAACTTTAAAGGTCATCTCATACAACTTGCTTATTCTATAGATGAAGAAACAGAGGTTTCTTGTCTAAAATCACACAGGGATTAAGTAGTACAGACAACTGAAGCAATCCTTTCCAAAACTGGCAGTTAAAGAGTGTTTAGGTGACCTCCCTTCTTTCCTTCCTCCCTTCATTCCTGTATTATTTAATACCACTAGGATCAGAGTGTTGGGATGAAGACCAATAAAACACTGTCCCTTACTTCATGGACCATAACAGTTTAATAGAGGGGATGTGACACATAGACAGTCCATAATTATAAGGAGGAATAGGACATGACTATAAATAAAGTGAGATGAAGTTCTCTTCAAAACCCAAGGGGGAATTCCACAGTGGGGATAGGAATCAGGGACACCTTCGCGGAGGAAGTGGAATTTGAGCTGGACCATGAAGGATGAACTTCAATATGCAGAGATAAGAGGAGGGTCCACAAGGGCCTCAAGAGAATGGTATGAATAAAAGAATCTGGTGGGAAGAATGTAGAAATTGTACAAGGAACTGTTGGTAAACAGTTCAATTTGAGTATAGCATCAGTGGATGATGGTAGCATTCAGTGATGTTGGAAAGGCAAGGAGGTGCCATACTATGAAGGGATTGGCTGAGTTTGGATACATGGACATGATTGCTGAGTTTGGCCATGATAGCTACTGAAAGGGTTTGAAGTAAAACAATGGTAGTATTGGGAACTATGCTTTAGATTAATTTGATAGCAACAGGAAGGGAAGGGGGGAATTGAAGGGATGAGTCACTAGAGGTAGGGACACCATTGCAATAATCCAGATTGGTTATGATAAGATGTAGTCAAGGGTAGTGGCAAGGAGAATAGGAAGGAACAGATGGATGAGAACGTGGGTCCAGAGAATGTGAACTAAATCAACCAGATTTAGTAACTGACTTTATTGGAAGGTGGTTGTGGAAGGTAAGGGAGAGGGGAGATTCTAACACCAAAATTTAGAGCATGGATAATGGTGTGACGGCCATTGACAGAATTAATGAAGTCAGAGGAAGTGGCGATGGTAAGTTTAGGGTAGGTTAGTTTTAGGTGCTGCTGGGATATCTAGGTAGGGAGGCCCAGTAGGAAGGTAGAATAGTGAGTTTGAAATTTGGTTGGGAAGTCAAGCCTAGAGATCCAAATTTACATGTCATTCTTGTAGAGGTATGGTTGGAGTGTTGGGCTGAGGTTGCTAAGGGAGAGGGTATATGTAGAGAAAAAAAAAGGACTCCTCATTATTGCAATTGGAGGGCCTTTTCCTGATTGAAGGAATACTCACTCCATTCTAGGGGTTTCAGAGGAAATCTTTGATATGAGAGCCAGCAGCATGGCTTCATGAACTTCCAAGGAAGGTCTGGATGATTCACAGATTATATCCAGGTAGGACACAGTAAGAAAAACACAAGTTGTACTGTGCATGTACCTGAAAGTGAGAAACGCCTAAGAAATTTGTAATACAGAATATTCTATTTGTAATGAATCTGGCTAATGCCATATTGTAGACAGTGCATCAACAAGCATTTATAATGCTCCTACTTTATGCCAGGAACTGGGCTAATCACTGAGGTTACAAAGAAAGGCAAAAGACATTCCCTGCTCTCAAGGAGCTCACAGCATAATGTGGGAAGAGGGACAACAGGTGAACAAATGTTTACAAACAGGATATATGCAGGATAAATTGGAGACAATAACTAACTAGCATTAAGGGAAATGGGGAAAGACATCTGTAGGGATCTGGTTTTAGCTGGGACTTTTAAGAGTTAGGAAAGCCAAGAGACAGAGATGATGTGGAAGAAAAAAGGGAGAGATATAGGAGACAATAAGAGAATATGCTCAGCCAGGAGATGCAGTGTCTTGTTTGAAATTCTTCAAGGAGGCCACTATCATTTGATAACAGGGAATGGGGAGGGGAGTAAGATTTAAGGAGACTGGAAAGGTAGGAAAGGGCTAGTTTATGATGGGCTTTTAACGCCAATCAGAGGATTTTATATTTGATCCAAGTGGCGATAGGGAGCCACTGGAAAAAGAGATAACATGCTTAGACCAGACCTGTACAATGTAACATCGATACTTGCACATATTAGGTATCCAAAAAATGTTTGTTAAATTGAATTCATGGGAACTGGGTAAATTCAAGATTAACAAATAAAAGAATACATCACACAAGGTTAGAAAGAAGACAGATGGAGAAACATAACGTTAGTTGATTTTATAAGTCCAAAAAGGGAAAACTTGAGAGGATAATGGTCAGAATTATTTTTCATTTCTCTGTCTATTCACTAAGCAGACAATATTGTATATAAGTAACTCAACTAGGTACCTAGGGTACAAAAATATAGAGGAAAAAGATTCTGCCCTCAAAGAGTTTCAAATCTAAAAGAGGGATTAGTCATACATTCAAACACAGAGTCTTGCTTAAAAGGATGGATGGATGGCAGGATAGGTTTTGTATGGATCTGAATAGAGTGTAGGATGTCTATCTTTCTGTCACTGCCAAGTAATTGGTAGGTAGGCTCACGGTGACGGCTTGTCTCTTTCTCTCAGGAGAAAAGGTTGTTGTCCATCTTCACTCTCAAAGAGGATCAATGACTTTGTGAGGATCATGTCTCTTGATTTCCACCTGAATTGGGTTTGAGAAGAGAAGGTAAAGAGATTCGAAGGATTCCTCTCATTTTCAAGGTTAACAAGTATAGTAAAGTGGGACAGGAACTCCAATAGGAAAACAGAAGAAAAAGTAAGTGAAGAGGAACAGAGAAAAGCTATGACCAGGAATTAGAAGGTAGAAAACATAACACAAAAGAGAAAGGAAAGGAAGGCTAGAGAACACTGGCACTGAGCAACAGATAAGATGTTGTTCCTAAAGCAGAGGGAACGGATCCCTCTAAGGAAGAAATCACTGCTTTTATAAAACACAAGAAATAAAGGCATTAATCCATGGGTACTGGGCAGATGAAACATAATCCAGTAAGGGTCAGAGGAAGAAAAGATGACTAGTAGCAGTTGGTGATACCCTTATGAGAAACTAAAATAGCTATTAGTTGACCAGATTACAATACAAGAGAGGTCTATTACTTTCCAGGGCCTGTAACTAGAAGGTTATAGAAAATCTCAAAGGATTTGTCAAACCAGATGATTATGACCACTTTTGGTGATTCATATGAATATAAATAATACTGCTAGAAAGAATCAAGAAAATATTGTTAGCTATGATGAAGATCTGGCCAGGAAACTGAAGGCCTTGGGGACATACTTGATATTTTTGTCACTGCAGCTGATTAAAGGCAAGGGTATCGGAAAAGAAGGGCAGATTTGAGAAGTGAATAGCAGGTTAAGAAGATGTTATGTGTGCATGGAGTTTGGATTTCTGGACCTAAAGCTAAAAATATAGGAACGACTGGCTCCTGGCCAAGGATATTGCACAACTAATAAGGGCTACTAAGGATGTATTTGCTTGGAGTATTGCAAATCTAATCAAAAGGGTTTTAAGCTAGAAAGGAAAGAAAACTGCCCACTTCTATCCACCAAGCTGGATACCACAGAGAGTAGCCACAGTGTCGCAAAAAGAATGAAAAACAAAAGGTCAGAAATCTCAAAGGAAATAATGAAAAAAGTAGAACAAGGGGAGTCTAGCATTATTAGATCTCAAAATGTACTACAAAGAAGTAACCATAAAAACTATTCAGTCAAAATAGTTGGTAAAAAATTAACTTGGAAAAAATAGAGAAGTTGGTCAATGGAATTCAGTAGGTTAGCAAGACCCAGAAGCAACCAACATGGCAAGGGGAGGGGGGGAATCATTATTAAAGGCATAGAGCTAAAAGAGAAGAATGGGGAGGGAGGCAGAAAAAAAATCAACTGGAGCTCTTTTTGGGAAATGATGTTGGATAACTAGAAAAGATAGATTGGGGTCAAACCATGGTGGGCCTTGAATTTCAGTAACAAGACTTTATACTTTGCTTCTTAGGCAGTGGAGTGGTATTGAATGTTTTTGAGTAGGCAAATAATGAGAGTAGAAGATTCCTTAGCAAAAATATGAAAGATATATTAGAGAAAGAATATACTGGAGCCAAGAAGACCATTTCATAGAGTATTGCAGCAATATAGCCATGTAGTTCTTATGGGGGTCTGAGCAAGACTGCTTGTACTGAGAATTGATAAGAGGGAACATATGGAAGAAATATAGTGAAAGTAGAAATAAAAACACATCAAATAATTGAATGTGTAGGTTAAGAGGGAGGAAGGAATAAAAAGAATCTGTTTGACAAAAAGGATAGTGCTGCTATTAACAGAAAAAGAAACATAAGGGGAGGCATGTTCTCTGGAGAAGATGATGGAGGTTGATTTTGGATAACAAAGTCAATTAGAAGCAAATATGGGACCAAGAGATACTAGTTATAGTGATAGAGATCTGGATTCATCTACATAGCCATAATAATTGGATCCGTGGAAGTAAACAAGCTCATCAAAGAGAGATTATGAAGACAAGAGAAAGTCAAAGAGAAAAACTTGGGCAACAACCACATTTAATAGGTAGGATGAGGATGAAGAGAGAGTTTAGCGTACATTCAAAGAGACAGAGAAGTGTCTTTCAGTGAGGTGGGAGAAATATGAAAATTCAATGTCATGGTAGAAAAGATAAGATAATATCTAGAAGGAGATGTTAGTCCATGTGGTCAAAGTTGAAAGGTCAAAAAGGGTAAATAGAGGAAAAGTCCATTGGATTTAGTGACAGAGAGGTCACTACTCTGAAATTGAGGATGTTTAGTTTGGAGTTACCATGGAGAGACTGAGTCAAGCACTATCTCCAGACAAAAGAATTGGGCTCATTATTCTTGACCCCAGAGACAGAACTAGATATGATGGGTAGAAACTGCAGAGAAACAAATTTAGACTTCTTATATGAAAAAGAAACAGTGTGTTACAGTGAATAGAGATTTAAACTCCAAGAAAAGATTTGAATTCAAGTCCTGTACTTGACAGATGCTGGTTATATGACCCTGAAAAAAATCACTTAATCTCTCTGTGTCACCAGGCAATTCTCTAAGATTCTTAAGTCGCAGAACTGTTGTACGTTTGCATGGGTAGGAATGTCCAATACCAATGAAATCACAAATCCATACAGTAAATAAATTTGGAAAAAAATCTTTTAAAATTGTACCATTAACCAAAAAGAGGAATGGGCTTTGAAGGGAGAGAGGAGATTCATTCCCATTCATTCCTTCTCTCAGCTTAGAGAGCTTCAAGCAAATGTGGACATGCACTTACGAGGGATGGGTTAGCATAGTTGACTGCTGAGGTCAGTTCTGTCCTGGTAGTTCCATAATTAAAAAAGTAAGCATATCTCCAGTTAATAGGGAAATCCTCCCCTCCAACACAAACACACACACACACACACACACACACACACACACACACACACCCCTACTCAAAACTTTGTGTTCTGTCCATGGATGATTTTCACACAACTACTGATGGCCTCCTTAACTATATATAACTTATATATAACAATATATAACTTAACTATATCACCACCACCTCTACATCAGGGAAGGAAGGAGCCCTTATAAAATATGTACACATTATACCAAGATCATTTTAGACAATTTCTTATGACTTCAAACCTTGAAGTCAAATGGACATCAAGCTCCTTTACATGAAGATAGGAAATTTGTAGAGGACAGTATCGACAGAAAAGGATGGAATGATATCTTGGAACCATATTGTAGAATTTCCTGAATTTGAGTTGAGGAATGTGTTGGTAATAGGGAGCTAAAGAAGGCATTTGAGCAGGGTAATGATATGATTAGAGCTGTCAATATGTCAGCAGTGAATAGGGTAGAGAGAGATTAGAGGCAGGGAAACCCATTAGGGAGCCATTGCAATTGTCTCAGATGGTAAATTAGGGTGACAGCTGTTGAAATGGAAATGAGAGGACAGATAAAAGAGGCTTTGCAGAGATACAAATCTACTCAACTTGTGACCGATCAGGGGATAGTGGAAAACAGCTCCAAGGTTTTGAGCTTGGATGTCTGCGAGCATGATGTAAAGAGGACAATGTTCCTATTCACAGAGACAGAAGAGACAGGGGTAGTAGGGACAGAGTACAAGGGCTGGAGTCAGAAAACATGGCCTTGAATGTTGCCTTAACACTAACTATATGCACTTAATGTCTCTGATTCCTTGTTTGCTTTTCTGTTAAATCAGGGGAAATGCCTATAGTACCTACTTTACAGGATTTTGAAGTTAAATGATTTGATGTACGTAAAGGGAATAAGTAAATTAAGCCCTTACTATGTGCCAGGCACTATACTTTAAAATTACTGTCTCATGTCATTCTCACAACAACCCTGAGAGGTATGTGCTATTATGGTCCCTGTTTTACAGTGGAGGAAACTGAGGCAGACGAGGGTTAAGTGATTTGCACAGTGTCACATAGTGGAGAAGTGTCTAAAGACAGATTTTGAACTTGTCTTCCTGATTCCAGGTCTGGCATCCTAGCCACCCTAATACCTAGCTATGCACTCCTATACTCACCCAAAAAATCACTTTGCAAGCATAGCGTTATATAAATGCCTATCATTGTTATTATATTAGCCTGAATCATTATCTTATCTGAAAATGAAGTTAATTCTACTTTCCCATTTAGAGTATAAGCCACTTGAGAGCAAGGAGTGTGCCTTCTCCTGTAAATTCTGTTCTATTGGGTGTGGAAGCTGGGAATTTTCAGGGTAGTCTCTACCCTTCTACTCCTATTTTCCTCCTGGATACTAAGTCTTTGTATTTCTGCAATGTCTATCAGTCACCCTCTCATTTTCATTCCAACTGCTGTCACCCTATTTTACCATCCTAGACTTTACAGTGGCATCCTACAGGGTAACTTCATCTGTAGTCTCTCTCTACCCTATTCACTACTGAATCGACAGCTCTAATCATATCATTACCCTGCTCAAATACCTTCTTTAGCTCCCTATTACCTATTCATTCCTCAATTTGAATTCAAGACACTCCACAATATGGTTCCAACATCTTTTTAGCCTTATCTGTCACTATACATATCCTATGTTCTTGTAAAGCAACCAGATATCTATGTGACTTCAAAATTTGGGTCATAGGATGGGTCATCCCATCATGATCTTGATACATAATGGCTCCTTCCCTCCCCTAAGAGGGAGGAAGTGGTCATGTGGTCCAGGAGGCTATCAGCCATCATATGGGAATACCGAGTATGATGGCAAAGTATCTTGACCTTGGTATCAGAGAAGGCTTGGGTTAAAGTCTCAGATCTATCATTTATTAGCTGTGCAACAGAAGATTCTCAGAACTTGTTTCTTCAACTGTAAAATGGGACTGATAACGTTTTTGCTGCTTAGCTCAAGTGTTGTGAGCAATTAATAAGCATTTGTAATTAATAAGCATTAAAGCACCTGCTATGTACAGGGCACTACATGGATTAGACACTGGTTATAGAAAAAGTGGAAAAGGGACCACATACCAACACTTTCCTCCAAGAATTTAGTAAATTTAGTAAAATTTAGTAAAAAAAATTAGTAAAAGATTGCATACAAACTAGCTCTTGTTTTTCTTCTATCCACTGGACACCACAGGCCATTTCCTAGTTGGCTTAGCCTTTTAACAAAAACAGGTGTTTTCCCCCTTCTTTATGCCCTCCCCTCTTCTCATCTTCATATTATGCATAATCTGGGATAGCAAATGAACTGCCATACTGGTGGGCTGAGCACCCTGAAGACCCTTGCTTCTCTCTCTCTTTGGCTGCATTTATCATAATTCTCATAAACACCACAGCCAAGAGATGCTTTGTCTTCACATCATCCAGCATCAAGCCCCACCTCCCCTCACCCAGCTTCTTCTTTCATCTCTCATCTTTCAGTGCTATTTGTTAAAATGTAAAAATATAAGAAATGTGTTTAGGTGAGGAAGGGGAAAGAAGGGGAGGAGGAGAGAAGAGACTTTTTTCAACTTTGTCTCTTTAATGTGTCCATTAATTAAACTCATCAGTTAAAATTTGTGTGTGTGTGTGTGTGTGTGTGTGTGAGAGAGAGAGAGAGAGAGAGAGAGAGAGAGAGAGAGAGAGA
>CM053771.1:109199443-109269337 GCA_028658325.1 Potorous gilbertii
CAAATGGGGAGAAAATTTGGAACCCAAAATTTTGTGAAAATGAATGTAAAAAGTTAAATAAATAAATTTATATTAAAAAATATAAAAAGGATTGCAGGGGGTGGTAAGCATGATGAAGAACAGTTGGGCAAGGAACACTAAAGGGAGAAATGAAAGGAATATTGTCATGAGCGTATATGATAAGACTGCCTGGTCCAATGAAGCAAACAGTTTCTAGAAACAATTCAAAAGTTGGCAAGAAGAAAATATAGAGTAGTGGTGGACTTCAAACTCATCAGACTTCTGTAGAAAGGTAGAATAAGAAGAGGATGGAGTAGTAGAAGAAGAATAGAAACCTTGCTGTTAAATATAGAATAGCAAAATTCTTGATTTGCTTTGTTGTGCTTCCAGGGGAGAGAAAGTGATAAGAACTGTGGACCATATTCTGAGTAATAAATAGAAAGTAGTTTCTAGAGTAAAAAATGATAAGCATCTTGGGAAGAAGCAATCACACCGTTTAACAATTTGAAATAGATGAGGAGAAAGCCAGGCATAGACTGACATGCATGTTAGATTTGGGGAGAAGGGATTTCAAAGAACAGATACATAGGGTACCATGTCCTGAGATTCTTTAAAAGAAGTATACCCAAGAGAAGGGAAGCACTCAAGAATCAAAATCTGAAAACAAAAATAGAAGTGATTTTGAGAGAGAAAAGGAAGAGCTATTTAAAAAGAACTATAAAATAGCACAGGGGACACATTTCCCAACTTAGATTCTTTTAAAAGGAATATACAGAAAATAGAAACTGGACATGAATACAAAGGAGTGGCAAGATCTAGTTAAAGTGATGACTGTAGTGTTGGAATTCGGCAGGAGTGTAGGTTAGCAACCAATGTTACAAGAAACAAAAAGAGCTTTTTACATACTATGAGAGTAGAGCAAGACTCAAGTAATGGATGGCTCATGGCTTAGGGTGAATGGGAAGATGAAGATGATAACAATGCCTAACACAATGCTTAGAGCATTGTAGATGCTCTAAGCATCAATAAATGTCAAATGTTTGTTGAATGATGGAGAGAAGGCAGAACCACTCTATTCCTAGTTGACTTCTGTTTTCTCCACCAAGAAGAATAACCTCCAATCTAGGAAACAGAGCAAAAACGGTTCTTTGGGAATTTAAACACAAAGCAAGATGAGAGTGAGAGAATATCTATTTAGACTCAAAGAATTCAAGTCACCATGCTTGGATGAAGTTCACCTTGGATGAGTACTGAAAGAACCCAGGATTTGCTGGGTTACCACTGGTGGTTTTTTAATAATTGTGTAAAACAGCAAAGATGCTGTATTATCGGAACTGGTCAAACATTTATTTTCAATAAATGGAACAGGGCCAGATTCTTCAAACTATAGTCTGGTGAGTTTGATTTCAATTTCTGGCAAAATTCTAGTATATATTATTAAAAAGAGGGGGCAGGAGCCAAGATGGCGGAGTAGAAAGACTCACATATGCTAGCTCTTAACCCACAGCCCATGGATTTCCTCTAAAAAGAACTCCCAACAAATTCTGGAACAGTGGAAGCCACGCAGCAACACAGTGAAGGAGATTTCCATTCCAGAGAGCCCTGAAAAACCGATCCCAAAGGTCCGTTGTGCACCAGATGGGAGCAGAGCCCAGCCCTTCCCTGGCTGCGTGGCACCGAGAGGAGAGAGCAGATCTGAGCAGGATTCAGGGATGGAATCTCTGGCAGCCACAAAGGTCCCTCCACCCACAGGTGCACAGGTCAGTGAGAGACACTTTTAGGCTGGCCGAGAGGGGAGCGGGGTGTCTCCATAACTCAGGCCCACTCAGGAGGCAGCGGAAGAGGCAGTGGGTGGCCAGAGGCTCCCAGAACATGAAGGAGCTCAGCAGGAGCTCCATTACTGAAGGTCTCCACATAAACTCCCTGAGGGAACTGAGCCTGGGAGGTGGCCCTGCCCCCACCTGAGCACCAGAACTTAAGCTCCCATTGAATAGCAGCCAGGCCCACTGCTGAAAGCCCTGAGGCTGGGGAGCAGCATTTGAATCTCAGACCTCAAGCACTAGCTGGCTGGATCTGGGCTGGGGTGGAGAAGAATCTCAGAAGTCAAGTAACTGGCTGGGAAAATGCCCAGAAAAGGGAAAAAAAAAATAAGACCATAGAAGGTTACTTTCTTGGTGAACAGATGTTTTCCCCCTTCCTTTCTGATGAGGAAGAACAATGCTTACCATCAGGCAAAGACATAGGAGTCAAGGCCTCTGTATCCCAAACATCTGAAATAGATATCCAATGGGCTAAGGCCATGGAAGAGTTGAAAAAGGATTTTGAAAATGAGGTTAGACAGGTGGAGGAAAAACTGGGAAGAGAAATGAGAGAGATGCAGGAAAAGCATGAAAAATGGGTCAATACCTTGATAAAAGAGACCCAAAAAAATGTTGAAGAAAATATATTATTAAAAAGATAGTTTGAAAGCTCTTAGAAAAGGGAAGTTATAATCACTAATAATAATATTATCTAGTATATATACATATCACTTTCTGGTTTTTAAAGTACTTTATACACATTATTGTATATGTTACTAATAATAGCCCGGTGAATGAGACAGGCACTCATTATCCTCATTTATCGAGACTGAGGATGAGAGATTAATTGACTTGCCAGGAGTCATATAGTTATTACATATGTAAAGCAGGATTTGAATTCAGTTCTTTGTGACCACAAGTCTAATACCTTATCCATTGTGAGGACTTATGGCAAATGATGCCAAAATTTGGTTTCGTGGACAAGTTCATCAGTATTGTGCATCAATTTCATGCTGTCATACTTGCCTGGGTTCTGGATCATGGACAACACTCTCATGCTTTTCCAGTCACCAATGGAGTGAAACAAGGCTGTGTTCTTGCTCCCATGCTTCTTAGAATGATATTTTCAGCCATGTTGTCAGATGCCTTCAATGAGGAGGAGCATGGCATCAAGATCAGCTACTGCATTGGCGGCAAATTTCTTAACTTGAAAAGACTACAGCCAAGACTAAAGTGGAGGGAGAATTGGTGCATGATTTCTTGTTTACAAATGATTATGCACTTGATGCAGCTTCTGAAGCTGAGATGCAACAAACTATGGATAAATTCTCTGCTGTTTTTGCTAACTTTGGTTTTATAATTAACACCAAGAAAACATCAGCCAGCATCATGCAATCCGTACTTGGAAACATCGGTTTCGGCAAATGGAAACGTTTTGAATACTGTAGATAAATAAATTCACTTAGTAGAGTACTTTACAATGATGTACACATTGATAACGATGTTGGCACAAGCATTGCCAGAGCTAGCTCAGTGTTTAGGATCTTAGGAGAGAGGAGGTATTAGACCAACTACCAAACTGAAGGTCTACAGAGTTGTTGTACTGACCTCATTATTGTATGTCTGTGAAATCTGTTCAGTATACTAACCCTGTGCTGGGAAACTGAATCACTTCCATGTGAATTGCCTTAGGAAGATTCTGGAGATCACCTGGCAGGATAAGGTACCAGACATTGAGGTCCTTTCTTGAACTAAACTGCTAAGCATTCAAATCCTATTGTAGAGATTACAACTCTGATGGACTGGCCATGTTGTTCAAGTGCTAAATGTATGCTTGCCTGAAAGACTATTTTAAGGAGAACTCACACAAGGCAAAAGCTCACATGGGTCTCTCAAAGTCTCTCTGAAGAACTTTGGAATTGCTTGGGTGATTGGACAAAGGACTGCCCAGCATGGTGCCCCTGCATCAAAGAAGGTGCTGTGCTCCATGAGCAAAGAAAAATAGAATTAGCTCAAAAGAAATATAAGATGTACAAATCTAGAGACATCTCTCCTCCAAATGTTCATGTGGACGATGACCTGTGGTAGAGCATTCTGAGCTATATTATCTGATCAGCCACAGTTAACACACTGAAACTTAATTCTAACATAGCAATGTCATTTTGGTCCTCTTTGAGACAACAACAAACCGAGAATTCAGTAGGGGCAAGATGGAAACTGTGGTTCAAGATAATGGATTCTTAAAAAAAAAAAAAACCTGTGAGCAATATGAATGGTGGTATAAAACTTAGGGTCCAGTGAGGAATGACTATAGCCCAAGTTGACCAGAGCATGGAGTACATGGTCAGAAATAATGTGAGATAAATTTAGTTTAGGTAAATTGGCATCAGATTGTGAAGAGCTTTGAATGACAAATTAAGGAGCTTAAGCTTTATTCCCTTCAATTTAGGGAGGCACTGCAGATTTAGGGAATGGGAGTGTCAAGTGTCATGACTAAATCTATGTAAAGGTGGATGAACCTACTGATTGTGTGAAGGATAGATTGGAGGGGAAGAGAAGTGGAGGCAGGGATACTGGTTAGGTGGTTATAACAGTGCAAGTGAGTGGTAATTGGGGTCAATGGTAGAATGGTAGTAGTAGATGAAAAGATGCATTGCATAAGTGGTATTATGTAATTGAATATGAGATGTAAAATAGAGGAAAAGGACCAAAGATAACTGGATTTGAACATGGGAGACTAATTTTTCTCTGTCTCTTTTTGGTTGCTGTTTTTCACAGTTTAGGTAATTATGTGACTTACATTATGTGACTTACATTGTAGTAAAGAAAAAAGACACACAGAGATCACTTGATAAGTTCATGACAGTTTACAAAAAATAGATTCTAGGTAAGAGTTGAAGGTATAGGCCAGCTGGATGACACAGCTGATAAAGTGCTGGGCCTGGATTTAGGAAGACCTGAGTTCAAATCTGTCCTTAGACACTTAAGTGTGACCCTGGGCAAGTCACTTAATCCTATTTGTCTCAGTTTCCTCATCTGGAAAATGACCTGGGAAGGAAATGGCCAACCACTCCAAGACAGCTCCACATGGAGTCACTAGGAGTCAGACATAACTGAAATGACTAAATGACAACCAAGAAGAGGGGAAAATGACAGTATTGACTGGGGGAACACTTGGTCTTTAAGAGATAAACAGGAATTTAATAGATTAAGGGGGATAGGAAGTTACAGTTGAAAAGTAGGTAGGATGGAATAGTGTGCTGGCATGGGGACTAAGAAGATTTGAATTCTAATCATACTTCTGACACCTTGGACATATCCCTTAACCTCTCAGTTCTCTAAGCAACTTTCTTTTATTCCATTTTACATTTTATTTTATTTTTTCCATTTAACCAAAATCATTTTCCCTACCTCCTATCCCACCCCCATTGAGAAAAAAGAAAAATTAAGCAACATACCCACTATGTCTGAAAGTATATGCCATATTCTACTCCCATAACCTCCCACCTTTTCAATGAAAGGAAGGAGATGGATTTTTCTAGTGCTTCACCAGAACCAGGTTTGATTCTTAAAATTACACACCTTTCAGTTTGTTTTGTTCTTATTGTTTTTCCAGTATATATTGTTGTAGTCATCGTGTATGCCATTATCCTCTTTCCGTTTACTGCACTCTGCATTTGTTCATTTATGTCTTCCCATGCTTCTATGAATTCTTCATATTCAACATTTCTTACAGTGCAGTCATTCAATTTCTATGCCACAGTTTGCTCTTCTCCAATCAATGGCTAACTAATTAGTTTCCAGTTCTGAGAAGTGCTACTACAAATATTTTGGTGCATATGACATCTTTGGTATATAAATTTGATATATGCACATATATCTATATAGCTTCTTCACTGACTAGAATACCCATACCCAGAGATCTCACTGCTATAAAATGGGCATATATACATACACTCACATAAATACACACATACATAAATGTGTGTGTGTGTGTGTGTGTATGTGTAGCAGTTAGGTGCATAGAGCACTGGGCCTGGAGACAGGAAAAGGAATCTTCCTGAGTTCAAATCCAGCCTTAGACACTTACTAGTTCTGTGACTCTGGACAAGTCACTTAACCGTGTTTGCCATGGTTCCTCATCTGTAAAATGAGCTGGAGAAGGAAATGGCAAACCACTTTACTGTCTCTGCCAACAAAATCCCACATGGGGTCATGAAAAGTTAGACGGAAATGAAAATGAATGAACAGCAACAATAATGCACCAACTCGCATGTACGCGCATGTATGTGCATTTAAGGGTACAGGCATTTTAGTCAGTCTGTAAGCATCATTCCAAACGGCTTCTCACATTAGTTAGATTAGCTTCTCACTCTATCAGCAGTGTCTTAGTGTGCCTGTTTTCCTCTAACACTGACAATTAACATCATTTGTCATTTTTTTCCCAATTTACTGGGTGTGATAGAATCTCATGGTAATTTTGATCTGCATTCCTCTTATTAATTTAGACTATCCTTTATTATAAAAATAGTTGTTAATTATTTGTGATTCTTCCTTTCAGAAATGATTGTACATGTCTGTTGGCCATCTCTTCATTTGGGGAATGACAAATTGGATATAAATATGATAGCTCGGATGTCTCGGATTTCAGACCCTTGTCAGAAATATTTGATGCAAAGATATTTTTTCTCAATTGAAGTTTTTCCTTTGTATCCTAGTTGCATTTATTTTGTTCATACAAAAGTCAGAAAAACCCACTTTTCTACTTTCTTCACTATTGTCCCTCCCACTTTCACACCCCCACTCCTACTCATCTCCATATATGCACATGTACCAGTAGGTGTACCCACCAACTCCTAATGGTATGGTATTATTGGGTAAACCCTACATCTTGATTCTCTGCTAGTTTTTATACTCAACAAAGAAAAATTACTTCCTATCCAGGCATCCCTGTCACCTACCTCTCAAGCCAGCTCTCAACTGCTTTTCCTGATTTGTTGCAGCAGATGAAAACTGCAGTGTGTGATCATGGGCAGCAGAAACAGGAGGGAGAGGGCATTTCAGGACACATGAGTGGCCTGCTAGCTAGAGATCATTGAGGACGAGTGAGAGATTCCTAAATCCAGAACTCTCAACCCATCTCCCTCCTTTCCCACTCTCATGCCTCCCCTCTACCTAGTGACAGGCTCCTTGGGCCTGATTTAGGAAGGTCTGTGTGGAGGAGTCATCCCTCCTAATAGGCCTGGATTGTAATTCACAACAACCATCCCCATCTTTTCACTGTCTCCTCCCAAAGTAGCCACTGCACTTGCACCATTTAGGTCAGATTTAAGATCAGGATGAAATCAGATTCACCAAACAAGGTGTCGGGCCAAGCAGGAGGGACTGGGGGCTGGGGAGTTATAGCCTGGGAGCCCCAGAGTCCCTGGGAGACTATTAAATGTGTCTGTATTTTATGGACAGGCACAATGCTGAGTGAATCATTCATAAACCAATTATAGGCAGCTTTTCCTCTTCTTTGGCCTCCCCCTAAATGATAAGAAAAAGTTCAGGTGGGTGAGTGGGGGCCCACTCTGTGTGTAAAAACACATTCTTCTGCACACGTGTCCTTTTTCTCAAACCCATATTGGGAAAGCTCCCCACTAAGGCCATAGGAACCTCAGAGTAGGGTACCCTCTTTTCCTCCAGGGCATACTAACTGACCCAGGGTGATTCTCTTTTGGATTTCCTATAACTAACAATCTGTTACCTTCCCATACAGAAAATCCAGTTGTGCAGTTTATCTGTTCTGGTTTAGTTGTTGAGATTTCAACCCAGAGCTCGCTGCATTCCAAGGGTGGTCAAAGTGGCCTCCTCTGTGAGATACTCAGAGAGTGCTTGGAGTAGCTAGATGACATGAACGTGAAAAGGATATTTGCCATATCAGGTTTAGCCAAACCTCTGCTCTCCAAACAGATGCACACACACCTACCTTCTCCTCAGCACCCCCCTCCCCCCCACCATATAGATACACATGGATACACCCCAGCTCTCTTGGTGAACAGTGACTGTATGCTCTTGTTGGTTGACTCTAGGGACTACAGAGATGCTCAGGGGAAGCAGAGCCCCAGGGGACCCAGATGCTTGTCTGTCAGGTCCAGCTGCCCTGAGCTCTGACGAGTTGACAGGTGGCATTAGCATAAAAACCTCGGGTAGTGGCAGCTGCCGGCTCCATGCCAGAGCCCTGGGCGTCTCTGCTTGGTGCCACTCACTGTCACTGAGATCAGGGACCTGCCAGGGAGAGGGCCCTGGCTGTCTCTCACTCAGGTCTCCCCCTGACTTTGGGTGCTTCCCACTTCCAGAGTTCTGGGAGTAGGAACCGCACCTCGCTCCCATCTCTGGCTTTTCAAACCTCTTTCCAAGTGGGTCATGAATAGCAAATGATGAGAAAAGAGAGTTTTATGCCCCTGCCCCCAGTATCTCATTAGCTGTAGGAGCCCAAAATTCTGTCATTCTCTCTCCTGCCCTATAACATTTTCAGATGGGGAAGCCCAGGTTCTGCCTTTCTTCTCCCACCTCCCTATAATCCTACTTTCTACCCTGGTAAACTGAACTCTTTTTTTTCCTTAAAGCAAAGATGGGTTCTACCTTTACTTTCGGTTCCCTTTATCACTCCAAGGAAGAGAGGGGATGCTATTAGGCCTTTGGACTTATGAGATATTAAAGCTGGAAATGACCTTAGAAGTCAGCTAGGATAATGACCTCATTTTATTTGTGGAGAAACTAATAACACAGAAATAAAAGGACTTTCCCAAGGCCACAAAGCTGATAGTCCCAGGCCTAGGACCAGGACTCAGTTCTCTTGGCTCTTTCTTCAGTGCTCTTTACACTACTGTAATACTATACACATAGTGTATTTATGTGTACATCTAAACATATACATATAAATACATATAAAGATAGATGTAGATAGGTAAACATACAGCTACACACACACACATACCCACCCACACACACACACACACACACACACACATATACCCTATCCAGAACAGGCAAAGGCAACCTCAAGAGAAACCACTAGGTAGTGTGTCCAGCAGCTCAGTCCACTACGCTGCTCTCACTGTCTGCCCTAAAATACAGGTTTCCCCACTGGTCTCTTAGGGCTCTCCATCTGTTTCCATGATCCAGGCCCCTGTTGGGGAGGGAAAGGAGTTTCCACCACCTCCTAAACCTTCATGGAAACATTTGCAAACTGCCTGATGGATCCCAAAGATCAGGGAAGGAGAGAAGCCAGGAGGCCAGTAAACCACATCAGTAAGCTCAAATATTGGTCAGAGAGCTAAAAATATATTGATAGGTATCCCCTTCCTCCCTCAATGTATTAATGTGGTTTTTAAAATAAGTCAGCCTCCTTCTAGCTCTCCTTTTCCACTGTCATTTATTTCAGTTTTTATCTCCACAACAAAAATTCCTTCCAACTTTTTTTTTCCCTCTCTCTCCCTCTAATGCTCTTCACTTTCAAATGCTAATAATCTCCAGCTGTAAAAGGCTTAGAAGTGGCTCTAGATTGTTTGATCTTTGGCCTGTGATCTGCTTTCATCTCTCTGCTTTCAAATGTTACTTCAGATTTACTTTAACCTATTAACATGCTTGGTATTCATAGACATGCACTCTCCCCACACAGGCTTCCATTCTCCCCAACAACCCCCATTCCCCCCATTCTAATGAGGCAGGGAAAGTGAAATTGGAAGACATTTAACTTTCACAATTTTCAAGAAAACCTGGGAGAGAGAAAAAGGGAGAGAAAGAGAGAGAGAGAGAGACAGAGACAGATACAAAAAGAGACAGAGAGAGAAACAGAGCGCAGTAAAAAAGGAGAGGAAATAGAACTGGAAATTAAAGAAGAGGGGGAATGGAGAGGAAAATGGAGAAATGATAGAGAGAAAAAAAATAAAAAAGGAGATGAAAAGAGAGAAGAAAAGAGGAGAAGAGAGGAGATAATAAAAAGAGTAGAGAAAAAAAGTAGTAGAGAAAGAGAGAAAGGAGAAAGGAATTAAGCAGAGGAAAAATGGGAAGGATTCAAAAGAGGAGAAATAAAAGAGGGACTGGAGGAAGGAGAAGAGACTGAGAAAAGAGAAGAAAAAGGAGAACAGCTGTAGGAGAAAGGAGGAGAGGTAGAGAATGGCAGAGAGAGGAGAAAAGAAAAAGGGGAGAGAAGAGCAGGTGTCAGTGTAGGAGAAGCTGCCTCTGGCTTGTTAGACAATATCTAAATCCACTTCCTCCCTAGCCAGGGAGTGGGCACTGGAGAAATGCTGAATTACTACTTAAGATTTCTTGCTACAGTGGTTGTGCTGGAATCTTTGGCATGTTCATTTCCACAGGAACTGAGGGTCATGAATATGGATGAAACCCCTCACTGAGACCACACGGGTCTGGTTCAATTATTTGCGATATAAAGTAGCACATAAGGATTCTTGGGGCTTGATCATTTCCCGATGGGTGTAGGGAAGTAGGGGATGGGGAGGGCTTTCGAAACTGGGGAAGGGGAAAGTTTCCTTGGCGCTGAAAAGGGTGCCAAATGCGAGCAAGTCAGTCCTCAAGGCACTTCTGAAAGTCATGTTGTGGTTCAGAATTTCCCAGTTACATCTGGACATCTGAGCTCGGCGCTGATTAGAGGGGTAGGAGACCACCTCCTGCCTCCTCCAGCACACCTCACTGCAGCTGTAACTACAGCTGTCCAGACTGGTTGACCTTGACAAAAGGAGAGGGCTAGTTTTCAGACATTGGTGGATCCAATAAATCAGGATCAGGAATTATTGAGTGCCAGGCTAATGGATAACCCCTTCCCTGTGAGCATCAGCTGTTCTCTCTGGATGCTGAAGGAGGCAAGAGATAGTTTCTTTAATCCCCACCCTTTTGGAGAAAGCTGAGATGAGAGTGGCCTGACCCAATCATTACATCTTCCCCTCATAGGTTAAGGCCAAGCTCAGGGATCAGGAATGACGGTGAGCAGATGGAGCAGGAGTGCGGAGTGAGGACAAGCAGTGTATGGCATGAAGAGGAAAGCTTATTCCCAAAGGAAGATTCCCCAAGTAGATGAAAGTCCTGGATTTATCTAGAACTTATCTACTCCCTATATCAGGAATTTCTTTCAAACGGAAATTAGGGTTGTCGTCATGTCCAACTCTTCACAGGGCCAATGGCAGATACTGGAGTGGTTTGCCATTTCTTTTTCCAGTTCGTTTTATAGATGAGGAAACTGAGGCACACAAGGTTAAGGGAGCACCCTAGGGTCACATAGCCAGTAAGTGTCTGAGGCTGGATTTGAACTCAGGAAGATGAGTCTTCCTGACTCCAAACCCAGTGCTGTATCTACTGTGTCCTCTAGCAGCCCAGGGAAGTAGAGGGATGTGATTAAATTGGAGACCAGCAGTTACTCAGGAAATAGCAGCCAGCTAATGTCTCCATCCCTTTTTGCTCTTAAACACTTGTCAGTCTAAGGTTGTCCACTCCTACAGCTAACCTTATTAGTGCTGCACTCAAAATCTAGAGGTTCTTGTTCTGTGCTCAGTGGGAATGGGAAGTTGTTGGTTATCTCATTGTATCTTTGAAAATCATTAGAGTACAATTCGCAGAAAAATATGCAGGACTTTGATTCATGGGTTGACACGGATATCTAGGAGAATTATACAGGTTGAGCATACACTATGGATGAGAACTTCCAAATGGGTAAGATCATAGGGACATGTGAGTATTTGATTACCCAGAGCTTGGACTCACATTATCTGGAGTTTTCTGTCCTTTTCCAAGTGGAGTTAAGACTTTTCCTTAGGATGCATCCTCAGCCTTTCCTGAAGATATCGTCATCATCTATGGTTACCCTGCCTCTTACCAAATTTTCAGATTTCTTTTCTTGTTCAGGGGTGAACAAAGGTTGGGAGCAGAGGTGTGGCTTAAAGTTATGCCCAAAGGAGTTATAGGGGAAGGGGACTTCTGAAAATTTCTTGGGAAAACCCAGCATGCCAGGTTGGGGGAGAGGTGCTTAATAAATATTAATTCATGACAAGGATAAAGTAGCAAATTAGAAGCAGTATGAATAATAATAATTAAAAAAGCTCACACTTAAATAAAGCTTTGCCATTTATTCAGTGATTTATTTCTAAGTATGAGAGAGGTAGAGCATGAGTGTCGGCCCCATTTCACAGATAAGCATCCATCAGTCGATGAGCATTTCTTAACTATGTGCCAGGTCCTGAGGATCAGGGAGTATCTTGCTTAGTCACATGACTAGGAAACAACTCAGACTTCCCCTCCACAAGCAACAAGCCTTCCTCAACCCCAGTTACTAACAACATTAAGCCTTTTGAGGCTAGGCTTGTGTTTTCATGTTTCTCTTTGATCCACCCTTGAGTAGGCACTCTCCTTGTTGCTCCTGCTTGCCTCTTGCCTCCTGACTTGGCTCCTCTTCCCTGGGCTCAGGAAGGACTCTGCAAGTCACTGTCCCAGAGTACTTTCAGTTGTAATGGTTTGTGGCCGGAGGAATGCTAGCAGGCAGGACTCTGAGTCCCAGAATTGGCTTTTTATGTGACTTAGAGCACATCACTGAACCCTCTCTGGATGGCAGTTCCTTCAGGGCTACAACTAGTTCATCTCTTAAGGTTACCTCCAACTCTAAGATTTTTGTAAGTCTCTGCCAAGGGTAATGGGGAATAGGGAGACTGATACTGATTGCTGGCCTTAAACTCTGACCATAGGAGCAGTCTATAAGGATTCCCTGGGTGCATCTGAAGTACCTGACCCAAGGAATGGAAATAACCTCCTATCACCTGGTTGGATCCTGCCAAGAACAGAGGTAGAGTGACTTTAGGCACCAACTCTGTGAACATGCTACTTGTAGATATTCATTAGTTTAGGTACCCATGCTCAACCATCTACTTCCAGACATCATGAGGCCTAGTGGATGCTGCAGATGGTCTCTAGATACACCCTGGATGAGGATCCAACTGAGATTGAATGGAATTAGTCATTTTATGTGCCCACTCCTCCTGCTTAGATTCTCTGAGAGAGCAAACCAGAGACTCAGGAGGAAACTGTCAAGGATGAAGCCACATCTTTGGGGTCTGGAGTTGCCCACTTATAAACATGGAGCAGTTTGTCCCCTCCTCTCCTTCTTTTTGGTCCTAACCTCCAGGAAGCTGATGGGGAGGAGGGGTGCAGAAGGTGAGCTGGTCTCCTTCTGTCCCCAGTTACTGAAAAGAGCAAATGCAAATGCATCCAGAAAACAATACCCAGCATACACTGCCATGATTCCTAGGGGCTCACTCTAAGTTAAAGCTTGGCTCCTCATGGGGGCTGACATTTTCCCTGGTTCAAACAACATCTGCGGCTCGCTGAGCTCTGAGAAAGGTGAAGGAGCTGCCGCTGCCTGGTGCTGCTGCCTCCACCATCCCTGCCCCTGTAGACTAAAATGGGGGTGGGAAGGATGGAAAACTGACCATTGCTTGTGTTCCAGACTGCATGCTGGAGAGCAAACTGGACTCTCCCTCCCTCCTTCCCTCATGCTCCTGTAGCCAGCTAGGCTGGGGAGTGAGTGGAGGCCAGCTGCTGGGTGATAGTTAGGAGGCTGAGATGACCTGGGGGTTGTCAGGAGAGAGCTGACCCCCCTCCATCCCTTCTTCCTCCAGGTGCCAGGCCGAATCTCCAAATGAAATCAGACTAGGGAGAAATGAACAGCCCAGAAGCCAAGACAATGAGGAGAAACTCTAAAGAAACGAATAATAATATATATATATATAAAGGTGAGAGAGTTATTTTTCAGCTCACTGGCTTTCTGAAAAGTAATATAAAGTTGGGCGGCGTCTTCTCGGAATCGACCTTTCTTTGCCGAGACCCAGGCCACACACGCATCTCTTTCCTCTTTTTCTATTACCCGGAATTTGTATGGTTTCATCTTCTCCGATGTCCTTTCATTCGTATATCTGTTCAAACCCCTAGTGTCAAAGAGGCCTGTTCCTAACCCCAGGGCCACAGCATGCTGAGAACATCTTCTCCGGCAGCCCCCCTGCTGGGGCGAGAATTGAGTATGCTTTCTTCCCCCTCCTCCTATCTCACCACACTCTTGGGCTAAAAGCAATTGTCTGCTACCGTCTTGAGGAAGCCTTCACTGTTCTCTAGCCTTGTACCTTGCCCAGTGAAAGCTGCAGTGCTCCCCTCATTCTCCAAATATCACATACTCCAGCCTACATCCCAGAAAAACCTGCCCCATAGACCTTGCTTTTCTCCTGGAGAGTTCTAGTTTAGGATGCTCTCTCCTTTGTTTCATTTAATTTCTTTGTAAAATTTATTTTTATCTTTTGTTTTTAAATGTTTCCAATTTACCAATGTATCCCACCCCAACGCATTCTACCACCACAACCCATAGAGCTATCCCTTATGGCAGAGAATAATTATAAAAAAGGGCAATTCAGCAAAATCAATCAACACATTTGACTAGATATAGACATTTACTAACTGTATGACCCTGAGCAGATCACTTAACTCTCTTTGCCTTGGTTCTCTCCTCTGTAAAATGAACTGGAGAAGGAAATTGCTTTGCCAAGAGAACCCCAAATGGGGCCATGGATTGAACACTTCTGAAAGCAACCCACCAGCAACATATGCACTATGTGTTTATACACATATATACATATATAATATGTGTGTATATAATGTATATTTACATATAAATAAGTAAATAAATACTGCACATATTCAGTGTTTTACATCCACACCTTTACAAATAAGGGAAGGAAGGGCATTCCTGTAATCTTTTATTCATAGTCAAGTAATCCCATTACTGAGCATTCAGTTTCAATGCTGATTTCCCCCCCAGTTAACAGTTTTATAGTTATTGCTTATATTGTTTTCCTAGTTCTACTTACCTTACTTTGCCTCAGTTCATATAAAGTCTCCCCTGCTCTCTATTTTTCAAGCATTTTTTTTCCTTTAATGGTACAGTAATATCGCATTCATGGATCACACTTAGTGGTCCGCTTCATTTCTGATTCTTGTCTATTCCAACAGGTTTATTCTTTTTGAGGGGTGGGAGGTGGTGGTGGTGGTGGTAGGGCAGTTGAAACTGAAGGCCTAAGGGATGACTAATCAGGCTGGAAGTGTAAGCTGGAAAGATGTATTGCCAATGAAAGGTCATCTGCTGGTGTCTGTCTCCTTGCTTTCTCCCTCTTTCCCCAAGTTCAAGGT
Organism: Potorous gilbertii; assembly: GCA_028658325.1. NCBI lineage: Eukaryota > Metazoa > Chordata > Mammalia > Diprotodontia > Potoroidae > Potorous > Potorous gilbertii. The sequence goes on from CM053771.1 coordinate 109,214,464, forward strand.
AGGAGGGATTTCTGAAGCTCTTGTTTTGGGAAATTCTCTGTCAAAAGATTTGGGTTGGAGACATCTAAGACATATTTAATAAACTTTTACATCCAAACTCTCAGGTCGTTTGTTGAAAAAGGGGCCTGCAGAAGGGTCAAAATGGAGGGGAGAGGAGGCAACTCCACAGTCTCCCTTCCTTCCCTTCCTCAGTGCCCAGCAGACTATGCTTTCAGCAGAGAGTCACTATTTAAAAAATTACAGTTCTGGTAGCTTTCTAGGTGACTCACTATCTACTTCACACATCTGCACGTTCACATCTGCATCTTCTTATCGGCAGGGGCTGGCTCTCCAACAGCTGTTCTACTTTCCAAAGATGGCACCAAAGATCCAATGGCAGTTTCCCTGTGGTTTTTTCTCTATATAAATGGATAAAAATGTGTCTGGCTTCCCCTGAGCTCAAGTGCACCAGTGGTTTTCGCAGAATCAATCTGGAGCCTGCGTGGGTCCATCCGCTTCAGTGGCAAGACGTTAATAACACCAGATTGGTGGAGCACGGGCAGGAGGGCAAGTCAAGAAATCTGCTCTCAGATAAAATTTGGGGAAACCAAGCTTTGGCACTCATGAGGTCTTCCTAACATCCTTTGCCTTCACCTGTGCTAAATGGTCACAGCAGTAGATAGGCCAAAGGAGAGTGAGTCCTTGTATTTCTTAGCAAGGTCATTTCTATTAAGTTCTAGCAATGCATTAATCATTAATGTAGGGGTTGAAATACTGGACTCAGTGTTAAGTGTATTTTGTCTTTGATGGTATTTGATATCTCTGACTTAGTTTCTTCACTTGTTAAAATGGAGATACCAGTATAATACCAGTATAATAGAATTGCTGAGAAACTCAAGTGAAATCACTTTACTTGTAAAGTACTTTATAAATCTTACAGCACTATAGAAAGGTGAATGTGTATGGTTAAATAGACTTTAAGTTTCACCAGGGTAGGTTTCATGGCTTATCTAAATGTTTTATCTTCTTCTACACTTAGTGCATAGACCCTGTGGTCTCTACCCAGTAGGTACCTAATGTTTGTTCCATTTGAATTTGAGCAGGCATGGGTCACAGGTATAAATGCACTTAAATCATAAAGGATTTAGGATATACTTCCTGTCCCCACTGAGGTATTTAATTGCCTGACTAAAATGAAGTAGAAATAAGAAGGAATTAAGACAGAGACATAGAAATTATAGAGACACAGATAAGGATTAGATATGTGATTTTAATGGCACCGGCAATTTCCAAATGAGCAACCTCCCTCTATCAAAACTGGGCAGTACCTTCTCTTCAGTTGATAAGGTTAGAGAGCTTCCAGGACCCCGAGAAGTTTGGTTACTTGATCAGGATCAACGGCCATTATGTATCAGAGGCTGGACTTGAACTCATGTCCTTTTGGTTTCTAAGGCTGGTTTTCTATCCCCTATCCCAGAAAGAAATTATAGACTTTACTTTTTTCATCTTCCTGAATGGCTAGTTGATAATGGGAAAAATTCCTACTTCCTTTACATCAGTGTAGGCTGAGGAGCCATAATTACAGAACCAAGTAACTTCAGAGATAGAAGGGACTTTGACTGCCAGCCATGACTCCCCCACAAATAGTCATTGAGTCGAAGAGTTCCTACCAAGGGGATAAACACGTTCCTTCCTGAGGCAGAACATTTCATCTTTGGGCAGCTCAACTTGTTTCTTCCCTCCTATGAGTCAGCATAACAGTAAGGACTCCAGCATACACGGGAGGGTCCTCTGAACAGGTTCTTGGATCTGCTTTTCTAAAAGGAAAACAACTTTTTCGGGGGGAGTCATCAATCTTCTTTAATTACATATACCAACAGAGAAAATACAAGCAGAGAAATAAAGACCAATAGATAAAGCTTCCAACTGTCTGACCATAAGCAATATATACATCACAGACCAACAGATAGATCCAACTGCCTGACCATTACATACATACGGTACCAGAGAGAGAAGCACCAACATCTGAGTTTTCAAAGCCAGGGGGCTCCTTAATGGCTCCCCAGAGTCTCATCTGGCACATGAACCTTTTTCCAAAGAGTAGCCCTAAAGTAAAACCTTGCCTCAGAGTATTTATACACGTTTCAGAAAAGAGGGCAGGACCCTCTGACTCAGTGTCTCAATAGAAATTAATGAAAGGTATTGAGGCCTATTAATGCTGTGGGGAAGATCTTTAACTCTCCCTGCCCCTTTCCCTCCAAGCCACTACCATTAACCTTCCATTAACATTATAGGCAGCTAGGTAGCAAAGCTGATAGTGCACTGGGCCTGGAGTCAGGAGCATCTGAGTCCATATCTGGCCTGGGATACTAGCTGTGTGAGCCTGATCGTGGTTGTTGTTTCTCAGTTGTGTCTTACTCTCCAGCAGCCCATATGGGATCATTTTTCTCAGAGATACTGGAGTATTTTGATATTTCCTTCTCCAGATAGAAAACTGAGGCAAACAGTGTTAAGTGACTTGTATGAGGTCATATGGCTAGTAAATATCTAAGGCTGGATTTGAACTCACAAAGAAGAGTCTTCCTGACTTCAGAGAACTTCTCTATCCTCTGTACCACCTAGCTGCCCCCTACCTCCCATAATTTCCTCAAATGTAAAAGGAGATTGATAGCACTGCCTCTCAGGGTTATTGTGAGTATCATCAAATGAGATAATATTTGTAAAGTGCTTACTTAGCACAGGGTCTGGCAAATACTGATTGCTTAATGAAGGACTGTTCTCTTTACTTCTCCCTATATTTTCCTCCTTTCTATTTCTATCCATTGCTTTGGTTCTCCCATCTGATTCCAAAACAGGAAGTTTAAACCTCCTTTCACAAGACAATCTTTCATGATTAAAGTAACTATCACATCCTCCCCGCCCCCACCCATGTACATACCATTGAATCTTTTCTGCTTCAGGATAAACATTCCCAGTTCTTATCAACAGATCCTTATATTACAACAATTTAAAAGGTCCTTCATCACCTTGGTTGTCTTTTTCTGAATGCTTTCCAGGTTGTCATCAATATCCTCCTTAAACTATATTACACAGAATGGAACCTGGTACTCAAGAGTGACATGATGGGGACAGAATACAGTGGGTTTCATACTTTGGGAAGCTATGCTTCTCTTAATATAGTCTAAAATTGTATTTTTTTAAAATTTGTTTTGTTTTGTGTTTGGTCTACCCAACCACACTCCTGACCCAAATTATGCTTGAAAAGCACTAAAATGCTCAAGACCATTTTTCAATCTGTTATCTAACTATCCCTCCCCAGCTCTCTATTTATGAAGTCAATTTCTCTAATCTAAATACAAGACTATCTATCCTTATTGGATTTCATCTTATTTAATTCAGTCCCAGTATTCTAGCCTTTTCAAAATCTTTCAGGATCTTGCCTTTGTCATCCAATGTGTTGAATATTTTTATCAACTTTGTGCCATTTTCAGATTTGATGAGTACACCATCTATGCCTTTATCCAAGTAACTCAAACAACTATTAGATAGCCCAGAGCCAAGCATAGATCCCTGGGGCATTCCACTTGAGATCTCCTGCCAAGTTGACAATGAACCTTTAGTGATTATGCTCTGTTGGGCCATTCAACAATTTCTGAATTCATCTAATTGTGTTATTGTCTAGTCTTCATCTATCTATCTGTCTGTCTGTCTAGCCTGGCATGCCTTGTTCTTGATAAAGTCATGCTTTCTCTTAATGATCCTCACACCCTCTTTCCAAATTTTTGCTATCTCTTAATGATCCATACTTGAATTTTCTCAGGAATTAGTTTCAAACTCATTAGCCTATGTTTATAAGCTCTGTTCTCTTTCCTTTTCTTTCTATCTGGACAATACTTCTCTAGTGTTTTCTTGTTTCATGATCATTCAGATATCATTAACAGTGAATTTATAATCACATCTGCCAATTCTGTCAGCATTGAGGATATATTTGATTTGGGCCAGGGGGCTTTAATTCATCAAGGGCAACCATGAGGATGGTTTCCTCATGTTTCCTTGTTTATCTTGGGCATCATCTCCTTGTTAGGTTTTTTTATTGGGGTGAGGGTCATTTCCAGTGTAAAGATGATTCTCCTTGGTGAAGAAAACGGAACCAATTAAAAATTGAACTGCTTTGTCTTCTCTTTGTTATAAATTATAATTATCTCATCTGCTCCAAGCAAAGGTCCTATCCCTTCTTTTATGACTTTTTCCTACTATATTTTTTTAATCTCTTTTATGTTCTCCTTAGCTTCTACAACCATTTTGTACTTTTAAGACTTTAGCATTCCTGACACTTTTTACAAAAAGGGCCTATTCTTGTGGTTGTCATTATTGTCGTTAAAATGACATCATGATGTTGCAGTCAAGGTACAGAGTGTCTAACTATGACTGAGCAGATCAATAAGAGCTCAGAAGACTCTACCACCAGTTGGGCACAAATAGTCCACATGAACATTTGGGATGGAGATGTCTCCAAATTTGTGCATCTTGTTTCTCTGAGCTACTGGGATTCTGCTTATAGTTTTCATATATTTCTTTTTGATTTCTGAGATCCATGTAAAATCCCATTTTCCCTCTTCTTTGGAATTGTTTGCCCTTCTATCTTCATATTGTCATGCTTGAGTATTTCTCATTCCTCCTGGATTTTAATCCATGGAATCCTACTTATCTTTCCTCTGAACCTTTTGAAATCTGTTTCCCCTAAATTGAGGATGCATGTCAGACTGCCCAGATTTCCTGTCCTCTATCAGAAACTCTAGGATAGAATGATCACTTCATACACCACCCCCACGGGTACCGTAATTTTTATTTCAACAATCAGTTCTTCCTTGTTTGTGCTAATCGGATCAAGAATGGAAATTTTCTCTGCCTTTTCTCTGCCTTTTGAAGAATAAGATTAACACTGAAAGTTTTCACTAAGTAAGGCAAGTAAAAAAAATTCTTAGTTGTTCTGCTTTTGGAGGAGGAGGAAGAGAGAGACAGACACACAGAGAGAAATAGAAGAGAGAAAGAAAAGGAGAGTAAGAAAGAGAAGAGAGAAAGAATGAGAGACAGAGAAGAAGAGAAAGAGAGGGAGGGAGGAAGGGAGGGAAATAAATGAAGTAGAAGGTAGAAGCTAAGAGGAGACTTGAAAGAAGTAAGAGTTGAGATGCAGAGATGAAGAGAGAGTGCATTCAATACAAAGGAGGATGCCTGCTCAGACACTGAGATGAAATATGGAATATCAAGTTCTCAGAATAGCTAGTAGGCCAGTTTGCCTGGAACACAGAGTGAGTGAAGAAGTCTGGGATGGTAAGTGGGAGCCAGATTGCGAAAGACTTTAAATGCCAGATTGTAGAGTTCACATTATATCTTAGAATCAATAGGGAATCATTGAAAATTATTGAGTGGGGTAGTGAAATGACCAGATCTGTGTTTTAGTAATATTAATGTGGCAACTTTATGCAGAGGGGAGAGATAGGAAGCAGAAAGACCAATTACTGGGCTACTGTATAAGTCCAGATGAGAGGCAATAGGGAACTGAAATGAGAACAATGACTTTTTGAGTAGTGAGAGGAGGAAATATGTAAAAAGTGTGATGGAGATGAAATTAACAAGATTTGGAAAATTATTGAATTGTAGAATGATAATGGAAAGGAAATTTTGAACCCATGTGACATGAGTGATGGTAGAAAGGAAAATTTGGAAGAGGGTTGAGTTTGCAGTGAAACATAAGGAGCTAGATACATTGGGTTTGATATACTGATGTTACATCCCAATGTAGATGTCTAGTAAAAGACATATACACACATATATGTATATGTATATATACATATGTTTATACATATATATATACATACACACTATATATATATACACATATATGTATACACACGCATATATCAAAAGTCAGAGAGAAAGAGAGAGATTTGGTGGCCATTGGTTCAACCACGATAATTGAACTTGGGTAAAGATGAGCTCACCCAGAGAAAGAAAACAGTTGGGTACAGGGCCTTCTATCCAAATTTAGTAAGGAAGAGAAGGGACAGCTAGGTGGTGCAGTGGATAGAGCACCTGTGCAGGAGTCAAGAGGACCTGAGTTCCAATCTCACCTCAGACACTTGACACTCACTAGTTGTGTGATGTTGAGCAAGTCATTTAACCCCAATTGCCTCATCCTGGGTTATCTCCAGTCTCCTGATGAATATCAGGTCACTGCATTCAGATGGCTCTGGAGGAGAAGTGAGGCTGGTGACCTGCACAGTCCTCCCTCACTCAAAATAAAGTCAAGGGCAAGTCATGTCATTATTTCTCTGATGGCATGGTCTTCTTTGGCAATGAAGGACGAACATACTCACACAGTAAGGAAGAGATGTGGCGATTCAATAAAGGAGACAGAAGTAATCAGAGAGGAGTAAGAAGTGTCATGGAAGCCTAGGGAGAGGGACATATCTAAGGGGATAGGGTGGCAAAGAGTGTCAAAAGTTGTGGTAGTCAAGAGGACAGACAACAGGTCAATAAGTCTGGCACTTAAGGGAATGTTGACAATCTCCAAGAAGGTAATTTTATTCAGGAGATAGGGTCAGAAGCCAAGATTCACAGAATTGAGAATAAAGTGAAAGGAAAGTCAATAAAGACAGTAAGTTTACAGAACCATTTTTTGGGAATTGAAGTGTGCAATTGCTGTACAAGTACAAAGTCTTATTAGTCACAAATAATATAGCTGAACGTTATTTTCTACCAGATAAGGGAGAGTGAGGAGTCAGTGGTAACTCACATACCTTGGTGGGCTGGTAAACTACTTGCACTTATCTGCAAGTCTGGCTCACTGGGAACAAAAAAAAAATCAGAGAAACTTAGTATTCTTGGCTTTATTGTTTTTACATATGTGGTAGAATGGGCACATGGACCTCCCGATGAGGTTTAATGGGGTGGGGTTTTGGGGGGATAGTTTCTCCAGAAAAAGTCCTACCTTTCTCATTTCCCATTGCCTTTCTCTCCAAGCCTGGCCATTAGGGAGGCAGAAGTCCGCCAACAAAGTAATAGATTGGAACCAGAATGCCCAGGTTAAGTGGGTTGCTCTGTGGAACTCATCCATAATCCTCCTGGAGCCCCAAGAACAATACATTAATTAGAGCCAACTGCACAGCTCCCGCCAGCCATCCATCCTGCCTGTGTCTTCCTGGCCTTCCCCATGGACAAGCCAGCCCACTCCCTTCTCTGAAAGAGATTTATGCATTATCAATTTTTGTGTGTGAGCAGATACCAGCAGGGAGAGAATAGAACTCCAGGAGGAAGAGGGCATGAAAGAGATGCAACAGGGTGGCCTGGCAGCCTGAAGAATGGGGTGTGTTTGGAGGCCAGAGAGGCTGCGGTTTCTAATTAGTGGAAAGTGTTAAGGTTACCCCAGCTGGACAAGAGGGAGATGTAGCCTAAATTAGATTGGAAAAATTTCAATGAGCTTCATCAAATTCCTGGATATTTTGATTTTGGACCTTGGTTTACTTAAGGCACAGGAATCATTGCCATAATTTCAGGACAGGCTTAGACCAAGGATCAGAAGTCATTCATTGACAGTGAGAGGGAGGGGAGGAAACTCCAAATGTCTGCTAAGGAAAGGCTATAACTTTAAGGAGAGAAGAGGCATACATTCTACTCTGCCATTCTCTCATTTGGTTAAGAGGGAAACATTTGGGGGCAAAGAGGAAGTACAAAATGACCTCTGAAGAGGAATGGTAGCCTGGGGATGTTCTGGACTCAAGTCAGAAGATCTAGTTTCTAGTCAACTCTTTTGCTCACTAGTTGGGAGAAACTGGACAACTCACCTAATCTCTCAAGCCTCAGTTTCCTCCTCTGTAAAATGGGGATAATAAATCCTTTCCTATAGCCTTCATAGAGTTATCAGGAGAAAAGAGCATGTGCACACTGTATAATACACATATCTCTATGCAAATATAAGATTATTATTAGACTCTAGGTCTCGGAGGCACCTTAGAGATTATTTGGTCCAGCACTTTCAGTTACTGAACAAGGAAAATGACATGAACGAAAAAACAAAGTGACCTGTCTAAGATAGAATGGCTGGTCAGTAGCCAAGGTTCAAGGAAGACCCAAGTCTTCCTTATGGTGAGTTCTTCGCTGCTTCTGCCACATTGCAAGTATAGGGCTGAACAAGGAGCCCTGAAATCCCCATGGCCTCTGTGATTTCTACCAAGTGGTGTCATTCTCCCTTCTTCTGGCTTACTATTTCTCTACCTGCACCAGGTGGCAAAGAATATATCTCAAGCCACGCCGAGGATTGATTGGCTAATATTTGTAAAATGCTTGGAAGGCAATATGAGCCAAGCATGATCAGTAAGATTTAGAGAGAGCCCAAGTAACGAAGCTATAAAGTCTGGAAATAACTCTCCATTTCCTACCAACCAAACCTCTCATTTCCAAGTCCATAAAAGCTCCCCCCTCCAGATCTGCAGGCCCATCTGTTTTGTAAGTGTGTATAATTATTAGAGCCATAAAGCTGCTTTCTATATCTAATGTAATTATTGAGAGCAGAAATAATCCCAGGTATGGGAAGAAGGTTGGGGAGGCCCAGAAACAGTCCTTACTGCTAACCCAAACAACTCTTAGGAGAGGAGAAACGCTACTATACTAAGATAGCAATGCAATATAATTATATTAGCCTTCCAAACATTTAATTCCCACCCTCTCCCCAGCCAATATTTTTAACAAAGCCAACTTTGAGAGCAAACTAAGAGCTTGGGATGACTCTTTTAGAATGTGTTTGTTTTCACATAGACATGTCTGGGCATTTGTTTCATGTAGACACATCTTAGTTGAGACCCTGGGGAGTAGGATGCTTCTGAAAGAGAAACCAGTTCATAAGATTTTAGAGTTAGGAGGGATCTAAGAAGGCATATGGTTCAGTATTGCCCTTTCTGTACTCCCTGTTTTACAAATAAAGAAACTGAGGTCAAGAGAATTAAGGTAATTCCCTAAGGTTACTCAAGTAGAAATTGGCAGCGGTAGTACTAGAACCCAGGCTGTTTGACTTACAAGTCTAAGAATCTTTCCCCTCAGCCAGGTTGTCTTAACTGGAGGGCTAGAACTATGAAGGCACTCATTTGTCTAGCATAGGGACTGGAAGTCTGGGGTCTTGGGGGAAAGGTGAGGAGCCTTTGAAAAGAATCTCAGGGCTCTTACATGAGCAGGATCCCAGGACCTGTTTGGACTTCCTATTGCCTTTGAAAAGGATACCTTGTTTTCTCCCAGAGCTACTGAGAATTCAAAAGCACTTTCAAGTGGGTCTGTGGTAGGAAGCGTCTGTTTTCAATGTAGATTTGTTTGGGTTTGAATTAACTCTTGCTTATTTTAAGCCGCCCTGGCATCTTATCATGTGCAGATCTGCCTTTTTCCTAGAGCCAAAATCAACCTGATGATTTATTTATTTTTTTATTATTTGGCTATATATGTATAGAAATTTCCCCCTTTCCTATCTCTTCTCCACCTTAGGGACTGGCCTCCTTTCTCTTAACTAATGCATACCAGATTTGAGGCTGATTGGTGGAGCAGAATATTCCATTGCAACTGTCGCTGGGGCAGATGGCTGAGTGGGGGGAACAGAAAGGAGGCAGGGAAGAAGGGACTGCAGAGGGGAGGCGTATAGGCGGTAATGTCTTTAATTTCTATTGATGGACAAATCTCAAAGGCACCACTTGTAAAGTCTGGATAAAACTAAAAAAGTTTAACTAAATAAGTTGCTTTCCAAAGCATCTCTGCCTCCTTTAGAGATGTGTGTGTGTGTGTGTGTGTGTGTGTGTGTGTGTATCTCTTGTTCTCAAGCCAGCCTTCTCTGGATGCCCCCCAAATCCTTTCCTACCTCTGTTTGATTCTCTGGCCTGTCTCTCTCCTCATTGCTTGATGCTACAAAGGAGCTTCAGTCTTGTGCTAGAGTCTCTGAGAAAGTGGTGTCTATGAAAGGTGTTTGTCTCTTGATTCAGGGTCTGTCTTTTCCCTTTTCCTCTCTGTGATCATTCTCCTCCCATCCTGCCCAGACCTCTCACTGGCTCTGGCTCTGATATTTCCCCACCCTGCTTTGTGGCATGCCAGGAATATGCCCCAGCCAGAGAAGGGCATGAGCCAGGCCCCTCAGAGGGCATCTGCTTTTGCTGATAAGTAGCCCTGTCTCTCTCAAACCCACAGGCAGGACAGAGGCCCCTGATGAGCCATGGAATTAAAACAAGGATCTGAGCACTGGCACTCTGTCCTTCCTTGCTGGCATGGGGCCTTCTCTGTCTCCTCGGGTCTCTTTTCCACTGTGTCACCATTGCCCAATTAAAAATGATTTTTTGTTGCAAATTGAAATGGGTCCTGTCTAGAATCTGCTCCCCAAATAAGCTGGCGGGTCAGAAACTGGGACATCTGGACCCAAGAAGTATGCTTTTGAGAGATGGGCCCATCTTCTCTCTACTCCCACCCAGGGGAGAAGCTTCAGGGCTGTGGCATCATGAAGTGAGAATCTGGTATCTACTCTAGATCTGTGACTTAAATAGCTAGTTTCATACCTGGCCTTCTTTGCCTTCTGGAATTTTTTAAAAAGAAGAGACATGGTCCTTCTGATGTCATCTAAATTCTGAAGGTGTCTCATAGGTCTGTCAGGATCAAGGATGGTCAGCATCCCTTTAGGATGCCTCAACTGGGTGCCCAGGGCATTATGAGTTTTAATTGCTTGGCCCCAGATATCTTCAGAGATGCCACCCATCATGCACCAAGCTGGGCAGAGTCCCTCAACTCACTTCTCTAGTAAGAGACTCCTGTTGACAAGTCCTTCAATTAAAAGGAAGTGAGACAACAGCAGACACATAAAACATAGACTAGAAAATTGGGTTGTTCCCGGGGGAGCTGAAGCAGAGCCAGACACAGAGAAGAAAAGGGTTTCAAATAATTTGAGAAAAGAGGCAGGAACAGGAAAGGAGTGGAAAGAGAAGCTGGAGAAAGACAGAGAGGGAATTGGACAAATTCTTTTTGGTTTTTGGTCTCATTTTAAATGAAATGATAAGGTTCTACTAAAATCATTCTATTCAGATAGCTTTCTGAGGGCAGGAATAACCCCAATCATTCTCAATGAACATACCTCAGGTCCACTATGTAATAGTTTGGAATTCTCAGAATAAGATACTTCTGTAGGCAATGAATTCTAGGTGCAAACAAGGCTACAGCACTGCTTAACACATAATTTGTAGCTCATATAATAATGGATTAAGTGTTAGAAGGGGCCTCAGAAGTCAATTGATCAATAAATATTAAGGACCTACCATGTGCCAGGTACTTTGTATACAAAGAGCAACACTCTCATATATATGTATGTATATATATGCATACACATACACACATCTGAAATGAGGTCCAAAGAAGGAAAATGAGTTGTCCATGTCATTAAAGGTCAGAGCTCAGGTGTCTGACTCCAGGGCCAGGACTCTTTCAATGCTACTTTTTCTTTTTCTTTTTCTTTCTTTCTTTCTTTCTTTCTTTCTTTCTCTCTCTCTCTCTCTCTCTCTCTCTCTCTCTCTCTCTTTCTTTCTTTCTTTCTTATTTTCCTCCTCCTCCTCCTTCTTCTCCTTCTCCTCCTCCTCTTCTTCTTCCTCTTCCTCTTCTTCTTCTTCTCCTTCTCCTCCTCCTCCTCCTCCTTCCCCTCCTTCTTCTCTTTTTCCTTCAGAGTTGGTTGTTCCATCTTCTCTGGTCCAATGCCCGGAAACTTTCTAGCTCCCCATCTCCTGACTTCCCTGCAGAAGGGAACCTTGAGGATGCGACGTTTGGGAGAGGGAGCAGGACTCAAACTGCATTCTTGAAATGAATGAATGTGCAACTCGGAATTCTCCTCTGGCTCCTTTGTCTTGTTTGCAAATGAGATAAGCAGGACTTAGAGACACCCCATAGAGTCAGGAAGGAGCTGAGAGCCTGCGGAGGAACAGAGAGAAGGTGCTTCTCCAAATTTATGTATCATTTGTCCACAGACTGCTCACCCCCACCATCTTCTAGCTGCTATGATAGACGTGTCTGGTGTCGCTTTCACTTCCTTCCAGGAAGGAACTCTGAGCAGGCCAACAGCTACCTTCTCCTTCGTAGAATTCTTGAATTCTATTGCCTCTAATTAAGGGACTGTTTTTCTATCCAGAATGAGAGAGGGAGGGGAAGGCTTGATGTTGCTGAGCTGCTATCCAGCTTCTAGGCAAATCTGCTCTATCTGAACCTTGCTCTTCCTCCCCACCTCAACTTCTACTATCACCCTTGGGACTCCCCCTCTTCAGTGAAACCGGGGTACTGGGAAATGTCAAAACCTCCTCCAGCTAAACACAGGGATATGGGAGGGAGCATGGCGCCAGTCACTATCATTACCAGAAAGTTAATACCAGGCTTCCTCAAGGAAAGTTAATACCAGTTAATAAAGTAAATACCAGGCTTCCTCAAGGTAATACAGGCCCCTCCTCTCCTTCCTTCCTCTTTCCTTTTCTACTCCCCTCACTGGACCAAAGAATGCTTGTAGCCAGTGGGCAGCAGGAGCTGTGACCTCCAGAACTACTCTCTAAAAGAAAGCAGAGGACAAGTAGGTCTGTCTCTGTCTCCCATACAGATTTGGGGAGTCATAGATGAGAGATCAGAGGTCCTTGGTCACCTGGTCCAATCTTCTTAGTTTACAAATGAAAAAACTGAAATTCAGAGCAGATGAAAGACTTCCCCAAAGTTGTGTGGCTGGTTAGTGGCAGAACTCCTATATGAATTCTCTTCCCATAACCACATGATGAAGTAGGAGTGTATGTGTGTAAGCATGTGCATGCACATATGGGAACAGAAATCCTCACAAAGACTTAGGGATCTTGGCTGAATGTTTCAAATATCCCTTGGGGAGCATTTAGTACCTTCATAGAATTTCACAATCTCAGAATCAATTGGGACTTCAGGGTCCATTTAGTCCAACCCATGTCAGGATAACAGTTCTTACAACAGGATCATCCAGCCCTCCAGAGAATGGGAAACCTGCACCTTCCAAGACCAGTCAATTACACTTTGCTTTCTATTATGTATCTTTGCCATTTCCACCCCTTGTTCCTATTTCTGCATTCAGGGCCAAGCAGAGCAAATCCAGTTCTTTTTTCATAGGACAATCCTTCAAATAATGATGGACATCCTCCCCTCAGTCTTCTCTAAGTTAAATATCACTGATTCCTCCAACAAGTCCTCCCATAGCATGATATTAGGGCTTTATCATCCTGGTTGTCCTTTCCTGGATGCTCTATAGCTTATCAGTGACTTCCCTAAACCACAGCATCCAGAAATGAACACAATATTCCAGGTGTGGTTTGACCAAGGCAGACTACAGGGAGACTGTCCACACCCTAGTCCTGAACACTAGGTCTCTCTGCTATGTTTGCATTAACATTTTTGGTTATCATGTTACACTAGTGACTTTTAAAAAAAATTATTTTGGGCAGCAATCAGGGTTAAATAACTTCCAAGTGTCAGAGGCCAGATTTGAACTCAGGTCTTCCTGACTCCAGGGTTAGTGCTCTATCCCCTGTGCCACCTAGCTACCTACACTAGTGACTTTTTTAGAGCTTGCAGTTCAATAAAATTCCAAGTTCTTTGTTCAGAAGAACTACCTAAACATCTCTCTTCTACTTTGTACTTTTGAGAAGTCCAAGACCTTCTCCTCAGATCTGTCACTTAATTCCTTCTGTAACCTTGGGTAGGTGACTTCACCTCTCTAAGCCTCAATTTCTCGTCTATATCTCATCTATAAAGTAAATGGGTTTGTTTAAATTAATTACCTCTAAGATCCCTCTCAGGCTGGCCAGATCTTCATTTTCAAACTGGTTGCCTTCCTTCAGAGTTCCCCATCACACCATTGAACTAGACACCTTCTTTCTTCTCCACCCTCTTTTCAACTTCCTTTGGTGAATTATCTTCTTTGGGTTATAAACTCCTTTAAGACAGATGCTGCCTTTCTTTTTCATGGTTGAATCCCTAGTGCTTAGCACAGTGCCAGGCCACAGAGGTTGAAAGATTTTCCAAGGTGAAAAGAGAGAATTTATCAAACGTTTATTTAAAAAGTAAGGTAAACAGCATCTCTAGTATTCCCTGATCAGTAATACTTGTAAGAAAAATGAGGTGAGTCTGCCTGACATGTTCATAGGATATTAAATTTAGAGCTGAACCCTCCCTTAGAAGATACCTTGTCTAAGTGCATCATTTTTTAAGATGAAAAGCTGACGCAGAGAAAAGTTAAATGACTTATTCAATGTCATTCAGAGAATAAATACTAGAATTAGGATTTGCACCTAGGTCCACTGATTCCCTGGGTAGCATCTTTCCACTGAATGATGCTGGTTGATGGGAGTGATTCCTGATCTTTGTGAACTCTGCTTCCCTTTCTAGTTCGCTAACTTTCTCTTTAAGAATACACTAAAATTGTACCTGAAATCAAAGCTCAACTCATTGGCCTCTATCTCATCCAATCCCTTACTTTTCTTTAAAATCGGGAAGTTTGTTCCTCTCTTGCATTATTTCTTTTATAAGATCTTCCAAAGATCATTGAGTGGCTTAGTAATCGTATTTGCCAGTTCTAGTATCCTAGAATGGAGTTCCTGGACCTCCTTCCAAGCCACTAGCGGTAGAGACCTCCTTTCTTCTCCTTGCTTCTGTTTCCTCACTCTGTCCCCTGAAGGGACTATATGATCTGCTAAGAAAAGCTTATTCTCCTCAAAGGCTGGATCGTCATCATCTCCTCACTGGAGACAGCTCCCTCCTGGCTCACTCTGCTCTCTGCTCAGGTTCTCCAGAAAGTTTTCTTATTCTGATTGTTTTGGTCTCTACCTCTCTCATTTCTGGGCTCCCAGCTACTAGTTCCTATATGATGCAGCCTTTAATTCCTAAAGAAAGAAGGCAGCCATTCTTAAATGGGCTGCTAAACTGGAAAAAAAGAGATAGCTAAGGGCTTAACAGAAGGAAACATCTTCTGGTTGTGCAGAGATGTACAGGTGATTGAGAGAGGAAGGGTCCTTTCTCTCTGTAGAGCAGGAGAGAACCTCTGTTTGTGTAGATGAAGAGCTATCCCATCTGAAAGACCCTCAGAAACTCCCTGCTAGTATGGAAGATGCACATGCAGGTACAAGGTCACAAGCCACAGGACAGCATGATCTCTAACTAGGAGAATTCTCCCCGAACTCTGAGAACACAGCATTTGCTTTAGGAGGGGAACTCAAGTTCCCCTAGGTTCAGAGCCCTGGGGTCACCTCTGTCTTCCAGAAGGGTTTAGACAAGAAATGAGAGTGGGTATAAGTCTGGTGTTGGCTTCTTTATAAAGTGCATAGTAGAGCTAGTGCCCAGTGTTTCTGTTTGCTTAGAGTCATTCCCACTCCATGTTCTTCTGAGACTTCAAATAGGAGCACAAACATGGGGATTTTCAGATGGGTTTTGCATTTTGTTCTCCTTTATTACACCTCTGAAGAGAAGCTGCTGCTCTGGGTCCTCTAGGTCTTTTGCCCTTAGGAGTAGGGCATGGAGAAGTAGGAAGATGGCTTATGTGAGATGAGGAAATGCAAGCTGTGTTAACCTTTCCTGGGGAGCAACTGATCTCCATATTGCCCTGAGAGGCCCTATCTTTCCTTATGAAAATGCAATTGACCTTTCTGGATATTTATTTAGCCCCTCTGTTAACAGGAGCCTTAGAGGGAACTCCCTAGACTCTAGGAGGGGTTCTTCTCCTTGAATTTTTTCTTTCCCCACTTCCTTCCTGGCAGAGGTACAACCAAGACATGATGACTGGGACTTTGTTCAGAGGTGCTGAATTTAGAGGCCACTAACATTTGGTACTTCAGAAGGAGAAACTAGTTCTAGTTAGCAAGAATAATCAGTTAATATATGACACACCCAGATGGTGAAATTGGGGTGAACTCTTTCCTTGCCCCACCATTTTCATCTTCACTCATAGGGCAACCTCTCTTCTACTTGCTTTTCACCATTGGTCCTTCCTTCTTCCATCTGTAACAGCAAGGACTCCAGCATACACAGGAGGACCTGCAGTACAGGCTCTTAGATATGCTTTTCTAAAAGGAAAGTAACTTTTGAAGGGTCAACAATCACTTTAGTCAAGCGCATATATCATTCACTTAGTTCAGGGGGAAAAGTTAGCATCCTAAACTGAGAAAATACAAAGAGAGAAATAAAGATCAACAGACAGGGCTTTCAACTGTCTGACCATAAGCAATACATATATCATAGATCAAGAGACAGACACAACTGTCTGACAATATTGTACATACATAGTTACTAGAGAGAGAAGCACCAACATCTAGGTTTTCAAAGGGGAGGGGTCCTTAGCTGCTGCCCAGAGAAAGAGTCTCATCTAGCCAAACAAACACTTCCAATGAGTAAGCCCCCAAATAAAGCCTCATCTCAGAGTATACACACACATACATAGACACATACATACATACATGCATACATACATACATATCTATCTATCTATATCTATATATCTATCTATCTATATCTATCTATCTATCTATCTATCTATATGCTCTTTTCAGAGCCAGAGGACATCAGGACCCTGGAGAATCAATGCCTCATTAGAAATTAACAAAAGGTATAGGCCTTCCTACAAAACAAATCTCCCCTAATCAAACTTCCCTTAATGAGCAGGCCCATTAATGGATGGGGAAGATCTTTAACTCTCTTCAATATAATTAACCTCTTACACCATCAAATGCTCTCCTTTGCCCCAGGCAAGTAGAATTTATGGTACCTGTGCCAGGTGCAAAATACCCAGTTACGGTTTTGTTTCCTTGCCCCACTCTCATGGTGTTCAGCACATAGGTACTCAGCAAACCACAGCATTACTCACTTTCCTAGAGAAAAATATAGGTTTTTAGATCTGGAAAGATCCTTAGACATCATTTAATCTAATCTCTTCATTTTACAGATGAGGAAACAGAAAATCAGAGAGATGAAGTAATATCTGACAAAGTACTATATAAATAAGAACTATTGTCATTGTTATGGTTGTTACAGACTTCATATCTCTCAATATTCCTGTGAGGTAGATAATCTGAGAAATGATTTCTGTTTAACAGATAAGAAAACAAAAGCTCAGAGAACTGGCCAGGTTGGCCCAAGATCAGCCAGTTGGAAAGTCATAAAACTGAAATCTAGACTATAACTTCTTGGAGGCCAGGGATTATTTATCTTTATATGCCCAGAGCCTGGCTTAATTAATTAACTAATTAATGCTTATTGACTGGCTGATTGATTCTGACTACAAGTCCAGTCCTCTTTCAAACAATATTGCTTAATTGACCCAAGTATAGAATGCAATAAAAACATTCCCTCTGTCCAAATGTGAGACTACAGATATTCCTTTTCAGAGTATTTTAGGAATAGGAAAGATTGCCAAATATTGTAGCAGCAGACTGGCTTGGAGACCCAGGATTGGACTCAATGACCTCCAGAGGACATTCTGAGTAAGCCCCTAAATTCTTTTTTTTTGGAGGCAATTGAGATTAAGTGACTCACCCAGGGTCACACAGAAGGCTCTATAATCTTATCCTGATCTAAAAACTGCAAGGGAATATACAAAGACTCACTTTCTTCTATGTGTTTTTTTAAAAATATTGGTTTCCCCATATCACTTGCTAGTTGTGACACAGGTCTGCTCCCAATTTTCTATTTCCCTTACTCTGATTCTGGAAAAGTTATATGGAGGAGATGGAAGATTTTAGCAGAGAAAACTTGGAACTTAAGAAAAGGACCAAAAAACACATATAAAGTGCCTACTTTGTGCAAGGCACTATTATTCCTCTTGCTTTGAATGCTCTCCCTTCTCTCACCTCCTGGCATTCTTTAAGTCTGTTCTAATATCTTCTGAAGGAGAACTTTCCTGCCCACCTTCCCCTTCCTCCAATGCCTTTGCTCTGGGGTTACCTTCCATTGATACCATGTAGCCTATATTTGGAGCCTGGATTAGTCTGATCAGCCACAGCCCAGCACATCATAACTTGACTCTAGCATAGTGATGTCATTTTGGTCCTCTTCGAGAACGAAGGATATCTTGCATGTACATAGTTATTTGCAAGTTGTCTCTGTTATGAGAACAGGGACCTTGTTTTTTAACTTTCTACATGTCTTCAGCACAGTACTTAGCATACATTAAGCACTTCATAAATGCTTGTTGACTGACTAAGGGATGGTGAAGATATAAAGAGGTCTAAGATGTGGCCTCTGTTTTCAAGGAGCTGCCAGGCTAGCTGAGGATGCCAGCCACATATACATAGACAGCTAGAACTTGACTTCCTAATGAGAGGACTTTGGGGAAGAAAGTATCATGGGAGGTAGGAGCCCATTCCTTTGTAGGGACCTCAATGCTGGATGAGGTAGGCACTGGCTTTCCTCCTCTTCCTCACCAGTCTCCCTCTTCCTTCTCCTCCCTCCTGTCTCCCAACAACTTTCTCTTTTAAGCCAAATAACTTTGGTCTCTGGTTGCCATCAGCCTGTTACGTTCCAACTCAATCATTCTTTGAAATTTGGAGCTGTAGCTCAAACGCCCTTGCCCTGTAACAGGATTGTCACAGTCTCCACAGCAGCAGCTAAGTTGCTCATCACCTGCTGTTGTAATCTGCACCGTTAAGCCCACAGCTCGAGTCAGGAAGCTTAACTCACTTTGCTGATTCCCACCCTCCCTTTCCCCAGCATCCAGAGCACATTTCAGGAGGAAAAGCTAATCCTCTCTCCCCCCAACTCCGCACACAAAGGCTTCCCAAATGAAATTCAAATGTGGAGGAAACCAGTGGATTCAAGCAACATCCAAGAAGAGGCCCTGAGAAATGTGTTGCCCATGAATGGTAGAATGGAGAACAGAAAGGAGAATTTTATCTGGAAAACCAGAATACTGGGATACTAGTGGGTCACTCCTTGTATGACCTTGGGCCACTGCATAGAGTACTTCATCGCCTCCATTTGTCAAGTGAGGAAGTTTGACAACCCAGTGAAAGATGAATGTGTTTATTTGGTTTGGGGACCGGAGGAAAAGGAGCTAGACAATCTAGAAGTCTCAGTGGTTTGAACTCATAGGAGTTTAGAACTGGAAGGACCATCTGAAGTCAACTAGTCTACCCTCCCCTCATTTTACAGATGAGGAAACTGAGGCACAAAGAAGTTAAGTATATGACTACTTGCCCATCATGAGACAGGTAGTAAGGAACAAATTCAGGATTTGAACCTAGGTTTTCTGTCCCCAAATCCTATTCTCTTTCCATTTCCCATGCTACCTTTCACAAGCCAGTCAAGTGAAGTATATGCTACCTAGATCATATATGTGAGTACATAATAGTAAGGAAAGGCATGATCTAGATGTATGGGTGTTTTGTTGTTCAATCATTTTTCAGTTATGTGCAGCTCTTTATGACTCTATTTGGGGTTTTCCTGGCAAAGATGTTAGAAGAGTTTGCCATTTCCTTCTGCAGTTCATTTTACAGATGAGGAAAATGAGGCAAATAGGGTTAAGTGCCAGGGTCACATGTCTAGTATGTGTCTGAAGCCAGATCTGAACTCATGAAGATGAATCTTCCAGATTCCAAGGCCAGTACTCTATCCACTGCACCACCTGACTGCCCCAACAAACACTCATGATGCACTTACTACATTGCTAGACACTGTGCTAATTGCTGGGAGTATAAATACAGCTAAAAAAGAAAAAATAGAAGACAGTTCCTGCCCCCACAGAGCTTACATAAAAGGAAGATGAAGAGGGGAGGGGCATGGTGTGATGGCAAGAAGACAAGGCTGGGCTGAGTGCCTCCTTAAATAGAGATTCTGGGAGGAGTCATCCAGTCAAAGGGAGTGAATTCCTAGGCTGAAGGGATCTTTCATGATGCAGAATTTTCTAGCGGCAGAATGAAGGAGTCAGCCTACAGTGTGGTGAAAATTATAGGACTTCTTTGAGTGGTAGTGAGATGCCTGTTACCAGAAGTATTCATAGATGGATGGCCATCTACTAGGTTGCTATAGAAGGGATTTCTGCAAGGTGTACCAGGTAGGAGGACTACCTGAACTTTAAGATCCCTTCCAACTCTACCTTCTGAGGGGCTATCACTCTACAGCTAAACCTTTGAAGCTCCAGCTCTTCATGTTATAGTACTATAGATTTACAGTTGAAAGTGTCATTAGGCATCATCTAGGTCAAACCCATATTTTATATATGAGAAAATTAAAGCCCAAGGAGGAAGTGACTTATCCAAGGTCACACAAGCAGTAAATCGTAGATCTGGGATTTGAACCTAGGTCTTTTTATTCCAAATCTAGCATTTTTCCCACTATACCAGAGAACCTCCTATGGGTGAGTAATGAATATTTCTTTTAATGGGATCTATTTTGAGACAAGGATGCTTTCCATTCAGATGAAACAATGGAAGATTCCATTCTTTTAGATGCCCAGCTGCAAAGCCTCAGGCAACTCTACCACAAGCAACCAGGTGGTTGAAGGTTGGACAAGGTCAGAACTATGATATCATATGTGTAAACATATGTAAGCACATACCTATACATATATGTATGCTTGCATACATATATACATATGTGTATCTGTTAACATAAATCATTCAATCAAGTAACACTTATTAATCACTTCCTATGTATCAGGTACTATGCCAAGTGCTGAGCATAGAAAAAGAATTGGAAGACAATCTTTGCTCTCTAGGAGTTTATAGTCTAAAGGGGGAGACAACCCTCAAACAAATCTACACAAGACAAACTATACAGAGAATAAATAGGTGTTAATTAACAGAGGGAAGGCAACAGAATTAAGAGAGGCTGAAGAGTGTTTCCTGTATAAGGTAGGACTTTTGTTGGGACTTAAAGGAAGCCATGGAAGATTGTGTATGTACACACACACACACATATGTACATCTATGCACAAATACAGAAAACCTCCCCCAATCCCGCTTAATTCTAGTGCCTTTATCTATTCATATATATGTGTATATATACATATATATGTACACACATGGATGTATACATGCATATATATTTGCCCATAGTATGTTCTAGTGTGCTTGCACACCTAGGTGAGCATGTATAGATGTATACAAGTACAGTTGCCTCACAATACATGTACATATATGCATGCATGTCTATACATATTTGGTTTTGTATATAGTCATTTATATGTGTATGCATATACATGTGCCTATCTTTCCATAGTGACATAGTATATGGGTCATAGTATTCTGTCATAGTATGTATGAATATATACATCAATATATAAGGGTATATAGGTGTAGTATATATTTTTGTTATTTGTCCTTTGTTCTCACGGAGGATCATGACATCAGGGAGGTGATGCCACAACATGAGAGTGAACTGGATTTAAGGAGGGAGGGCTGTGCAAGGTCATCAGCCTCACTTTCTCCTCTGGAGCCATTTGAGTCCAGTGGTTAGTTATAGATCAGGACTGGAGAAGACCCAAATTGTGTATACAAACACACATGTACACACATACATATAACAGGCAGGGTTTGAAAATTGTGCCTTGTTTTTCAGCCTCTTGAAGGCTCTAAGTCTACGTTCTCATGACAGCTTATCACAAAACAAATGAGAATCTGTGTGTATATGCTGGGGGCAGGCTCTGTGCAATCAGGGGAGTCCCTGATCAACTTCATAAGCTTCCCCAAGTCAACTTGATGAGTTTACTGGATATGAATTTTGTCTTTTCCTTGAGCCTTCTCTCCTTTGGACTTCCAAACCAGAGTATATTTAGCAAGGAATTAGGCTGTGATGGGACTTGGATGATTCTCCTTTTCTGGTGGCTTCAGAAGCTGGAATTCAATTAAATTCAATAAATATGTATTAAATATGTTGCTACACGCCAGTCTCTATGCTAAATACTGTACAAAAAGAGTCAAAAGACAGTTCCCACCCTCAAAGAGCTTATGATTTAAGTGGGCAAGAGACAATAAGCAAACAAATATATAACAAAGAAAATCTATATATAGGATAAGTAGGGAATTCTTAAAAAGAGAAAAACTAGAATTAAGAGAGAGTAATGAAGGTTTCCAGCAGAAGGTGGGATTTTAGTTGGAACTCAAAGGAAGTCGAAGAGGTCACAAGTTAGGAGGAGGAAGTGTTCCATGCATGGGGGACAGCCAGTGAAAATGTCTAGAGTTGAGAGATACAGTGTTTTGTACATGGAAGGACAAAGGAGGCTGGTGTCACTGTATCTAAGAATATGCGTCAGAGAGTACAGCGCAAGAAGAATAGAAAAGTAAAAGGGGGTTAGATTATGAAGGACTTTGAATGCCAAACAGCTAGTGGAGACATGAGGTGATGAGGGTCTGCTCTGGAGTGGTAACTGTGTCAGAGGAGAGAAGGAGTGTTCGAGAGATGTTGCAAAGGTGACATTGACAGCCCTTGTGTGAGAAATAGTGGTTTGCAGGAGAAACACATAACTGATGGCCTGTGCCTGCCCAGGTATTTCTTGGCTACCTCCTGTTTCCTTTTCTGAGCACAAGTCAGATACTTGCAATCCTAAGGTTTGGATTTTTCTACTCTTGGAGCGTTGGATTATCTTGAGTTCGAGAGTTCCTGAGTTTAAGATTTGGGGACTGGCCTCCCAGAGGTAAATTTCCTTAACAGTAAATTTCTCAAAAGAGAGAAAGATCCTCTTCTCCCTTTTGGAGCGGGCTGTTAAAAATCAGTCCAGGGTAAACAGAGTTCTCATCACCTGAAGTGTGCCCGCATCCTCCTCACCCTTCCTCAACCAACCTCTGTATAAAAACTCAGGTAATCCAGCTACCCCATGCATGTATGCACGCTTCCACATATAGAAAGACACTTGGTAATTTAATGAAACATTTGAGAAGAAACAGCATCCCTAGAAAAACTAGCATTCTTGGATCCAGAGACCATTCCAGCAGTCAGAAAGGCAATGGGCATCCGCTTTATTAGATCCCATTATAAATGGATGATTTGCCATCTCTGAAGATAAATGGGAAACTTAATGCAGAGGTATCCTGTCTGGGGAAACCAGAGAGTTATGGATGTTAGCTTTGTAGCTTTATGAAAGCACTTTCTTATGGAAACTGAAATAGCTAAGATTAGATTGAATTAGTATGTACTGGTATGGTTTCTTTTCCCCCCATCCGTCTTAATTTTTTTTTTTTTTAAAGAAGGGAAAAGATTTGCCTCCTGCATGAGCGTTTCATAAAAATGCAAATCTTGGGTTTGGGTTTGGTAATTAGCAAGGTTGCCGCCTGGTGCTAACGAAGCAGCAACACAGCTTGAGCTCTCCTCGGGCAGTAGGGCAGCGTGGTGTCCTCAGCTGGTTGGCCCCAGAGGCAGTGTCTGCCCCCCTACCTTCCCCCATCCATCTCACTGTGGGATGCTCACCTGCTGCCATCCATGGACAGCTGGGAACCCGGGAGGCCTTCACTCAGTCCCAGAAGCTGGAAAACTGTCCCCTACCCCTAGAGGGAGAGGGGATTCGCATCATAGTCAAAGCCTCTCTACTCCTGCATAGGAATAGAACTTTTGGGCATGTCATTTTTGAGACAAAAATCCCTCAGTCTGCCTCACAACAACTTGAGAGGAGGAGGGTGTGACTTGGGGATAGAGCAGCAAAGGCAATGGTTATGTCCTTGGAAACATCCTAAAGTGTGTCAAAAATCCAAGTCCAGACAAGAGGGATGCAGGGCACATGGTAGTGGAGACCAGTGAAACAGGCAGGGGGCTAGGAATCAGTGAACATAAATGCATTTTACCCAGACCAAAACCAAACGACAACAGCACTAATGAGCAGAAAATGAATTATTTTAGTGAGGAGAAACTCGGCTTATCAGTCAAGCAGTTCAAATACCAGGTGACACCAGCCAGGTGACAATTCTGACTCTTTTATCAGTTCGACCTTGGGGTATAGTCACTTCAAACACTCCAGGTCTCAATTTCCTTCTCTAAAATAGGGAGAGCAGAATACTTCCTCCTTACCTGTATAGTATAGTATAGAACTATTGTCAGGGTCAAATGTAATTGGGGATTTAAAAGGGCTTTGAAAAGCCAAAAGCACTATATAAACATCAGGTGACAAATTGTTAACGTTAAAATTCTGACCCAAACCAAAGTGGCTTTTGTGAAATATCTCATTTTCAAGTCAGAGACTAAGGTACCAAATTTTAAATAGAAAAGAGAAAGCCAGAATTTGACATTATTATGCACACGTAGGAGAGGCCAAATCAAGTCTTGAATCACAACAAAAGGCAAAGGGTGGTTACGAGATTGTTAGTCAATAATGTGGATGTTAGTCCTATTCCTGGATCCCAGCACAGAATTGTAGAATTGAGTGATGCTTTTGCTGACAGGGACTTTAGAGATCATCTATGCACTTATGATGTCCTGTTTTATGTCATAACTTTTTGGTGGGTAAATATCTTGTCTCCTTACCAGATTGTAAATCAATTAATCAATAAGCAAGGAGTTGAGGAGGATTTAGAGGGAAAGATAATGAATTCTGTTTGGACATATTAAGTTTAAGAGGTATACTGGACATTCAGATCAAGATATCTGAGAGGCAGTTAGGGACGCAAGATTATATTTGTCAGAGAGATTGGAGTAGGAACAGTAGATTTGAAAATAGAGGTGGTAATTAAATCTTTGGGAATTGACATGATTGGTGAATAAGACAGTGCTTTTTAATTGCTTTTTAACTTGAGAAACCTCTCTGAATCTGTTTGCTGTTGCTCAATCATGTCTGACTCAGTGACCCCTTTTGGGGTTTTCTTGGCAAAGATACTAGAGTGATTTACTGTTTCCTTCTCCAGTTTATTTGATAGATGGGGAAACTGAGGCAAACAGGATGAAGTGATTTGCCCAAGGTCACAAAGGCAGTAAGTGTCTGAGGCCAGATCTGAACTCCTGACTCCCAACCTGGCACTCTATCCACTGAGACACCTAACTTCTAGTCTCACCTTACATTATCTACAAAATGGGGACAAATACTAAGAGAATCTGTCTCCAAGAGAGTTGTTTCAGAGGCTCAAATGAGGTAATGTATATTAAGAGCTTTCCAAATTTTAAAAGTATATATGTTACACCACCACCACCATCGCCATCATTGACCTTCCAAGTACAATGCTTTGTGCATAGCAAATGCTCCCTAAATTTTTATTAAATTTAGTTCATTCTTCTCATTTTCAAATAGAAACTGAGATCCTGATAGTTAAAAGTATTTTTCACAAGAAGTTAGAGAAAGATCTGTAACTAGGCAGGAGACTGAAAGCAGCAGTGAAGATGATTTTCTGAAAAACATAATGGGGTTCTAATATCTTAGCACCTCCAGGAATCTGATAGGAGGAAGAAGTAAATGAGCTGCTGAGGGGTTGCTGTGTGGGGGGTAGGGAATGGAGACTTGGGACTCAGCGGCTCTGAGAGTTTAACAAGGGTAGAGTAAAAGTTCAGGGTTAAAAAGAGAGGGTTGGGTGGCTTTCCACCGGGATTCTTGGGGTGGGACGGCTGCCCACCATAGAAATTGGGTGCTCTCAACCTGGAGGCCAAGTTCTGTGGAATTCGTTTATAGAGATACTGATAAAATAAAATAAAAACAGCTTTTGGCTTATTGCAATGGTTTCAGCCTCCAGGGGTGCAGTCAACACAGAAGTGGAATTTGAATGGAGCAGCTGAGTATTGGGTCTCAGGATGACAGCGGCCAGGAGCCATGTCTCTGGAGGAGTCATTTAAAATTTAAAACCTCAGATTAAACAGATTCCTTTTTATGATGATAAGCACAGAGTCAGTCTTGGTCCCTGGACACCCCCACCGCTGCTCACAGCTCTGTAGGATGCAAGGACAGCGGCACTGCTACTGCTGTCACCAAATGTCGGTGGGTCCAGGCATGGACGTTGCATTTTCTCCCCTGACCCTAGGGCCTTGGGGGCTGTGCTCAGCCCACACGGGGCCATGCTCACCCCATGCTGGGGTGTGGGACAGGACCCATTGGACTTCATTACGAGGCCCCGCCAGATGAGGATGGAATATGTTAGCAGGGGGTTTCTCCTTGAGCATTAGGAACTTCTTTTTTGAACAAATTAGCTTCTGGTTCCTCTTTTGCATTCTCGACCCCCCCCCCGCCCCACTTTTCTCCATGCACTAGGCTAGAGATGGGAGGTGCAGAGGGTAGGATGAAATGGGCACACCCTTCCTGAGGTTACTACTTAGAATATAGAATCACCTGGAAGGAACTTCAGAGTCCACCCACCTCATTTTACAAATGAGGAAACGAAGACTGAGAGAGGTTAACTCACTTGCATATCCATCTACTTAGTAGCTGAACCAGGATTTGAAATTTTTTTGAAGGTAATGGGGTTAAGTGACTTACCCAAGGTCACACTGTTAGTTAAATGTCTGAGGTCAAATTTGAACTCAGGTCCTCCTGACTCCAGAGTCGGTGCTCTATCCACTGTGCCACCCAGCTGCCCCTAGACTTGTGTCTTTTTCCTGCAAGTTCAGCTCTCCACTACTGCACACTGGATAGCTGAATTTGTGTCTAGGTTCTCGTCCCAAACACTTCTAAGGCAGGGTTTGGTGATAGGTGTAATCAATGGCATGATTGCAAGGTGGCTTCTGCCGAGGTGAGGCTGGGCTTTAAGCAATAACCCCATTTGACTGAAACCAGAGCGGTCTGAATACAAACATGGTTGCATTGTCATTGTTAATCCTTATTTGGGTAGGGGAATGAGGACAAAAAAAGCCAAGACAAATTGGCGCCTGGTGAGCCTGAGGGCTGGCAGAAACGTGAGCCTGCTTAAAAACCCAGTGACGGGGAAAAGATTAAAAAGAGGGAACTAGGAGAGGACTGGAGAGGACTGGACCTGGCTGCAGGGAGAGAAAGTGAGGAGGTTTTGGCTGTGGAACACAGAGGGTTCAGTGGACTTCAGAGACTGCTGTTTTAACCTGCCATTGAGGTTATGCCTTGATTCTGGTCCAAAGGGACCTAGCAGGCCCAAGAACTGGGTCCAGCGGTAGAAAGTAGCAGCATGACCAGCCTGGATGTGAATAAGAGACGGGCACCACAGGAAGGGGCTGGGCATTATGGAGAAAGAGGCCATGTTTCAGTGGCATCCCTGCAGTTTGTGTATTGGAATCGGTACAGAGCTTCTACCCCCGAGTGTCCTTCACAGTGTAAATCCCAAACAGCTTCATGATTGGCCTGCACAAGACTTGGGGCTAGGTTGGGGTTCCAGACCAGAGAGCCCTATAATTCCTCTAGGAAGTTAGAACAAAAGGAAAGACTTGGTTGAATTCTAGTCCCAGTTTTGCCACTAACTAGGTATGAAAATTGGCTTGAATAAATTATACCTGTATCCTTGGACCTCAGTTTCCCTATCTGTAGAATGAAAAATGAGCAGTTGCGTTTAATAATAATATTAATAACGGATATTTGTATAGTGCTTACTATGTGTCAGGCACCATGTTAAGTGCTGCAAATATTATCTCATCTGATTCTCACAGCAACCCTGGGAGGTAGGCTCTATTATAATGCCCATTTGACAGAGGAGGAAGCTGAGGCCGGCAGAGGTTCAATGACTTGCTCAGGGTCACACAGCTAGCAAATGTCTAAAGCTGCATTATGAGCTCCCATCTCCCTGACTCCAGGCACCACCCAAATTCAGCATTTTATCATTCTATGATTTCATTGTTATTCTTAAACTAAGTTCCCTCAGCTAAGGAATTGTTAGGAGTCTTTTTGCTCACCTCATCCAAATATTCATAATTCAACTATCCCCTCCCTCTGTATTTGATGTTATTTTAAACAGAGAGAACTCATATTTGACTAGGCTTTTGTGGTTATAAAGCATTTAAAACACATCATCCCATTTAATCCTTCCCAATAGCCCTATGAGGTAGCTAGTGCCTTTGTGATTCTCAAACCAGAAATAAAGAAACTGAGGTTCAGAGTTCTAACCTAGTCAGTAGAAAAGATGAGATTTTAATCGATGTTTTCTGCTTTGAACGGTTCTTCCTCCTGTGCCACGTTATTGACATATGGCTCTTTTAAATTTTTATTTATTTCTTTTTTGATGGGCGGAAGTATGGGGGGAGTTGGGTATTCTGACTGACCTGCAATTTCATTTGTGAAGGGAAATTCCAGTGTGGAAACTCTCTCAACATCTTACTGAGTGTGGTTCCTTAGAATACTGGCATATGGCCTTGAGGGAAGAGAGAAGCTGAGTGACTTGTCCATGGTTGCACAGCTTAGAGATGACTCGAAGGCCTTTCTCCACCATGCTGTTTTATGTCTTAGGAGGCTCCTGGATGTTCTTCTGTCACTCTCTCTGTCTTTCAGCCTGTCTCCCCCACTAGACTGCAAACCTCCTTAGGAATACAGACTGTGTTGTCATTTGTTTTCTTTTTAGCATACATGCCTAATGCAATACTGTCAAATAGAAAGACTTTTGTTTTAGGTGAAAATGAGATACCTAGGGTTTCTCTGTGATCTCTGGTATGTGGGTGATGGGATAGAATAATCCCACATAGAAGCTGTTAGTTTCCTTGGCAGCTGTGCCCAGGAATAACTCATTTTATGATAGAGGTGCCAAGAAGGAGAACCCTACTCTTGTCTTTCCCTGTGACCTGCTGTGGGATGGAGGAAGATCCCTAACTGAGGTACATGCCACCATTGGAGATTTCTAGGGCATTGAAGGCAAAAAGCAAACCAGTGCCGTTTAGTATTGGAGAGCCTGGAGTGGTCCCATACCAAGAGCAGTCAGATTACCTTCTACGCCATCTGCTCCCCATGAATGTTGCTTTGCAGGGTTTAGGGGGAGAGAATAAACTTTTATATAGCACCAACTATGGCCAGGCCTTGTGCCAATCACTGTCAAGTCCTGAAACAAATCAGTCAGTCATGAGTTGAGGAATAAGGTATCTTTAACTGAGATAACAGGGTAGCAAACCTACCACCCTGGGGGATGTCCCATGAGAGCATAGTGGATTTCCCAAATCAGAGACCCATGAAAAGCATCTTTATACTTTTAGGAGGGAAGGGGGAGGAGGTAGGATGAGGTAATAAGGCCTGGTCATGAGGTCCTAGCTGCCCTAAGCAATCAGGACAAGGAAAAACCACTTCATTCTGAATATTTTGCTCTTCGTGCCATGAATCCCAACAGAAGGGGGCAAGGACATTAGAAGCAGAGATCCAGTTTAAGCTAGGTTCCTTTTCAAAGTAATATCTGGGGGGTGGGGCACATGAGGGGGACTTAGGGTGTGGTTCAGCTCAGCCTAATGGACAGTCAATATTTTAAGAGTAGGGATGTAAAGACATTACTAAAATTCTGACATTACTAGGATCATTAAGGGAGTGGCATTTAGGGTTACATATGGTATTAATAATTTTTTGTCATGTCAACAATTATATATTTTTAAAAAATAATTAATTTTTAGCTTTCAACATTCACTTCTATAAGATTTTGAGTTCTAAATTTTCACCTCCTCCCTTCCCTGCCCCTCCCCAAGATAGCATGCAATCTGATGTAGGTTCTACATATACATTCATATTAAACATATATTCACATTAGTCACTATCAGCAATGATATTAACAATTTTCTGTCAACACTTTACAAATATAACCTGATTTGATCCTCATGACAGCCCTGAAAGGTAGATACTGTTATTATCTCCATTTTACCTTTGAGGAAACTGAGGCAAACCAAGGAGAAGTGACTTTAGGGGGGTCCTGCTATCTACTAACATCTCAAGGTAGAATCTTAATTCCCTAGTGCTCAGTAACTTCATTAACCTCCATCCTGAGGGAGGAGAACCTGTCCTGTTATTACTGCTGCCTGTTTGTTTGAGAGAAGGTTCCTTCTCTCACTTGCCTTCCTGCCCCTCCCACCCCTTCAAGATGGCTGGGCCATTTTAATTAAGTTATGTAAATTGTTTGTCCACTTAACAGCTTATAATGAGGCATCTCAGGGCCACCTAGGGGCACATACATTAATACACACATGTCTGCCTGTAGGAACATTGACAAAGGAGGACATGCAGAGAAGACACTGAACGGAGGTCAGCCAGCTAACACAGAACTGTCTTGCTAGAAGAATTTGTGGTATCCTGATGTTGACCTTCATTCTATGCTGGGATAGACCATTCATTGTGAGACAGTGTGATTTAATGAAAAGAATACTGCATTTGAAGCTGGATGATGACTTGGGTTCGAATGTTGATTCTGTCACTTATTCAATGTGTTAAACTCTGTACCCCAGTTTCTCCTTCTGTAAAATGAAGGGGTTTGCTAAATGACCTTCTATCTCTAAGTCTATGATTCTGTCATTCTCAACTCTCCATCTCTCCTAATTCCATTGTTGCCCACAGGCAGTTCAAATGTTACTACCCCTCTTTTCTCTTTCCTCCCTGTCTTCATGTATCCTCCATCGGGTGGCACTCCACATTACTGGATTGGGAGAGTTCTAAGGTTTTTATTAGCAATGGAGGGAGTGTATCTTGGGGCTGAGGAGGTAGCTAGGACCAGAGGAAACTGGCTAGGATGAAAGTGAGATGGGATAAGAGGTAATGTCCATTCTGTGTATAACAAGAGAAGCCAAAACCAACCAAGGCAATGGAGTGGAGAGTTCAGCGCCCCATCATTCCTTGCCTAGACTATTGAAATACTTCTTAAAGCATCTTCCTATTGTCAACTCTGCCCTCCTCCAATCCATACTCCCGTCATGCAGCTAGCAAAATGCAATTCCTTGTTGTTTTTGTTTTAAAGAGGATATTCTTTGCTTCATTTCTTATAAAGCTTTAATTACTGAATAAGTGCTGCCTCAGCCAAACTGAAACCTGATAAAGACCTTAGCTTGAAAAATCCAAGGTCTCCCACTGCATTCTGGGACATCTCCAATTGTACTGATCCATATCTGGTCACTGGACCCACATCCTTTGGAGGTGAAAGTGAGACTGGTGACTTTGCACAGTCTTGCCTCACTTAAATGCAATTCATTTGAATGTCATGGCATCACCTCCCTGGTGTCATGATCTTCTTCAAGAATGAAGGGCAGACAGCAAAGTAATATTCCGAAAGCACAAGTCCTCGAAGACTCATCTTCCTAAATTCAAATCCTGCCTCATACATTTACTAACTGTGGAATCCTGGGCAAGTCACGGAACTGTTTGACTCAGTTTCTTTATCTGTAAAATGACCTGGAGAAGGAAATGGCAAGCCATTCTAGTATGTGAATGAAAAACAACTGAACAACACTTACCCCACTATTATGTAGTAATTTTGTATTTACTTCTCAGTGTACTTGCAGTTTCTTCCAGTGGAATATAAGCGTCACTTTTGTCTTTCCAAGCCCAGCACTTAACAGAGCTATTAAACACTTGAGGTAGAATTTGAACCCAGGCCATCTATGCCATACTATCTCTTCTATGGAAGGAGCTTAACAAGTACTGCTTGAATGGAATTGAATTGCATTACTACAGCACTTTGCTACCAAGGTCTGTCTTTGGGTAGGGTTGGTGGTTAGACTCCTCTGTCCCTTCTCTCCCCAGCTTCACTTCTTTCTATCTAACCCCAGGCCTTGTCAGCTGTGAAAGAAATGGGAAAAAGGCAAATTTTTAGACAATGTGTTTTTATTTTAAAAAATGTTAAACATAAAAAACAGCAATACAATCAACTCAACTTGCTTAGTAACTATTAACATTTAAATTAATTAGTTTCAGCACATAAAGTATTCTAATAACATTTTTTTTTCACTCATTCCCTCTGAATTCTCATCAGGATTCTTTGTCAATTTATCCCCACCTATTTTTTTCTTTCATGTGGACTTCATTGGGATGTACTACATTTTTCTGGTTCTGCTTTTTGGGGGATTATATTATTTCTTAAACATCTTTCAAAATTTCTTTGAATTCCTAGGACTTGTCACACTTAATAGCATTATACAATATTTCTTTTCATTACTGTGCCACAGTTTATTTACTGTTCAGGGGTCACATTTTTAAACTGGTAAATAATTCAGATCAATGTCATAGGTGTAACCCAGGTGGACCAGCACATTAGGCCAGAGTTTTGTGCCTAACTGTGGACAGTGAAATGAGAGATATAGCCCCTAAAGGGGCCAAGGTCTCCCAGTGCATCCTGGGTCATCTCCAGTCATCCAGTCATCCTGATGAATATCTATCTGGTCAATGGATTCAGATGGCTATGGAGGAGAAGTGAGGCTGGTGACCTGCACAGCCCTCCCTCACTCAAAGCAAAGTCAAGTACAAGTCATGTCATCATTTTTCTGATGGCACAGTCTTCTTAGGCAACGAAGGATGAACATAGCAACAACAGTGAAGTGGTACTCCTGGGTTCTTCCGTTCATATTTAGCATTAGCTTTCTGTAACTTTGAACAGAAGACTTCTCCTAGGCTGGCTGGGGTTCGTATGTACAGGTTCAAGCTTATGCAGAAGGGAGTCTCTGTTGTTTCATTGGATTCTGGGCCTAGAACTGGAAGTAAACTCAGAGGTTACCACTTTTCAGATAAGAAAACAGAGAATCAAAGAAGTTAAACCCTTTACCCAAGGTTACAAAATAGGGAGGGGCATAGTAAGGTGGCCTAGTGGATAGAACCCAAGCCCCTGGACTCATCTTCCTGAATTCAAATCTGACCTCAGATGCTTACTAGCTGTATGACCCTGGGCAAGTCACTTAACTTTATTTGCCTCAGTTCCCTCATCTGTAAAATGAGCTGGAGAAGGAAATGGCAAACTACTCCAGTATCTGCCAAAAAAACCCCAAATGGGATCTGGAAGAGTCAGACACTAAGGGAACAACCACACAATGGGGAACATCAGAGGAAGAACTCAGGTCCTCTAACTCTGAATATGTTGTCCTTTCCACCATTCCATTCTGAGATAAAAAGTCCTAACTCCAAAATAGATTTCCAACCAAGAAGCAGGCTGATGCTGCAGAGGAAAGATTAAGTTTAGACACCAAGAAAAATTTCTAGGAAAGGATAACTGGAAGAATCAAGTATTTCAGTTAAAAAGGATCTATATCTGATAATGAATATTTCTTTCTTCTGTTTTTGTGAATGCACTTTAAATACAAATAATTACGAACAGATATTATAATTTTGCTTTGAAATAAAATTGATGCAGCTCAGTCCTTCACTATATACTTAAATTCTAGTGTTAGGAGACAATAGGCTCGTTCCTAAGGGTGACTCCATTTGCCTACCCTGGAGGAAGCCTCAGCTCTGAGAAGGGGACTATGCATATAGACTGCTACATAGAGGCAGGGGGATAAAGAGAATGGCCTCTAGGGGGCTCTGCAAGTTCTAATAGATTGTGATGATGTCAAAGGGAAATTTTACGAGCTCTTCAGCCAGCTAGTCCCAAGGGGGCTTTTGCCTTGCTCTGGACCATCTCAGATACACGCATATATCTTAAAAAGGAAAAGAAAGAGAGAGAAAAGCTATTTTATTTCATTGCCAAACTATCCACTTTAAATACCCTTTTTATTACAGTATCTGCATAGTAATACTAATAATAGATCTTGTTGGCAGTTCTAATGAGGCTGGAGAATATAAGGTTTCCAATAAAGTTAATTGTTGCCTTTAATATTCTCATACATTTATACATGGTAAATCTTTAAAGGAGAAAAAACACTCCATTTCTTCTCTATTAAACAGCTGGTCCCAGGCTGGATGAAGATAGAGCACAGCAGTGCTGGGACTGGGTTTCCAGGAACCCTACTGTCTCAGCCTTAGACCTTCCTTCTTACCTTTGAACTATCTTCTATTCATTCAGGAGAGGAGACCAAGAGGACAAGAAGAATCAACCGGGTGTCCTTTCTCCCTCTTTCCCATCTCACTCATGTCAAGGGTGTTGTCTGTTTGATTTGACCTCTATCTTTGAACCAGTAGATAATGACACACACACTCACAATGTTGTCTTGTTCCCATATATTGGTAGTAGGGCCACATGTATCAGGATGGTTGGAAATGATGAGTGGAACAGCAGAATGAGTCTAGACTAGTCTGCATGCAGACCTTCACTGACCGTGGGCAGTATACTAATAACTCCCTCTTCTTCTTCATCCTTGAACTTTTGTGAAATGATTTACCATTTACCCAAATTGCTGCATACATTATATTTATAGAGTCATATACTGGGAAGTGAAAGTAACCTCTCTAGTCCAACCCCCTCATTTTACAGATGAGGAAACTGAAGCTTCATAGGACTACAGGATCATAGATTTAGAGATGGAAGGAAACTTAGAAACCAACTGGTACAACTCTCCCATTTTACAGAGAAGAAAACTAAAGACCAGAGGGATTAAGCAAAATCCCAAGATCCCACAAGCAGTAAGCAGATGAACTTTGAACACAGGTTTTGTTGTTATTGAGTCATTTTCAGTTGTGCTTAACTCTTTGTGATCCAATTTGGGATTTTTGTGGCAAAGATACTGGAGTTCACCATTTTCTTCTCCATTTTCTTCCTTCTTTGAACCCAAGTCATCTGACTCTAAATTCCAGTCTCTTTTTACTATATACCACAGAGTCAGGTGATTTAGCTAAGCTCACATAGGTAAAACCACTCTGTGAGGCAGATTAATATTATCCCTATTTTATAGGTGGGGAAATTGGATGGTTAAAGCAATTTGACCAAGGGCATATAGCTCCTAAGTGGCCCAGGTAAAATTAGGATCCAAGCCTCATGGATCACAACCAACCAATTAATCAATCAACAAACATTAAGTTCTGAACGTGTCAGAGTCTCCTGAGTATAAATTGTGAAGAAAGTTCACTGACTGTACCTTCCTACACCCTAACTGACAACATGGAAGAAACTGTGCCAGGTACATCATTTGCCATGACCCTGAGGATGACAAGGGACCCTGGAGCCCAGAGCTTGGCCTGTGTGTCTGTAAGACCTGCTGCTGCAACATGTGAATTCCCAAAAAACATCTTCCCCTCCCCCCTATTCCCCAATCACATACCAATTCCTTTTCCCTTGGCACGTGGTAGAAATACTATGTGGCAGAATGGTTTCCATGGCAACCCACATTTCCCCGTTAAACAACCAGGCTCTGATGAGAGGAATCTCGTTTGTGTTGGTTAAAAGGGTTCATGTGTGCATATGTATATGTGAAGAGATTCTCTTTTTCTTTCTTTTCTATTCTCTTTCTTTCCTTTGTTCTTTCCTTCCTTTCTCCTTCTTTCTTCCCCTTATCCCCTTATATGCTATAATCCAGGATCTGTGGTATCACCAGCCCAACCAGGCCAGGACTGACCAGATGGCTTAGGGATAGATGGAGGTTTCATGTTGACAGCAGTGTATATGATGAGAGTGTCTCCAAAATACTTGGGCTACAGTTTCCCTCTCCTCCTTTCTCTATTCTTGG
This sequence comes from Potorous gilbertii, assembly GCA_028658325.1. Lineage (NCBI taxonomy): Eukaryota > Metazoa > Chordata > Mammalia > Diprotodontia > Potoroidae > Potorous > Potorous gilbertii. The sequence goes on from CM053771.1 coordinate 109,249,888, forward strand.
GTTCCCCTCATTTCTCTCAGAGGGACCTGTTGGGGTAAATGAGTGGCTACTGAAGGTCCTTGTGTCCCTAACAGGTGGTTGGGTAATTAAGTGAGCTTTATGCACACAACACTGTTTTGCCTGATGTAATTGCAGTTTCCATATAAATAATTCACGGGGAATTATTAGAGTGAGGACATCGCCCGCCTCCTCATAATTTGCTTAACCGAAATAGGCTCTTTCATCATCCACGTTGATGTGCCTTAAGATCATGTGCTCAGCATCCTTCATAGGCTGGCTCCTTGGAATAGGAGGACCAGGAATTTAATTAAGTTATGCAAATTGGTCATCCCCTGCCTGGGGACCAGTGGGTGTTTGCCCAAATGTCTGTGGTGTAGCAAAAGCAGAGAATGGCAGTGAGGTTTTGGCTTGTGGGGTTGGAGCGGGTAGTACTTTGCCCTAGATGCCATGCAGCTTCTTCTGGGGTATAGCACAGCAAATGCCCCAATAAAGAAATGAAAGCCATTTCAAGCAGGACATGAGGCAATATTTGATGTAGTCTCCATTGCCTAAGGGTTCTGGTAGGACCTTTCCATCTGAAGGATAGGCTATAAGCCTGCTTCTCAAATCCAGGGATTTGATGGGTTTTTAAATCGTAAAAGCTGAGACCAGGATCCTGTATCCTGAACAGTCCTGAGTAGAAATGTGAATTAGGTGGTTTGCCTTAAAAATCTCTGGCCAACACCTAATGTCCAACTTAATGATCCTCTCCGTTTGCCCCTTCTCCATCAAGTCCATCTGTTCCCTCTCACATCTCCCTCCTTACCAAAACCTGTTTTCAGGAAAAGTAGCTGTTGAACTCATTTACATTAGAAATATAAATGACTGTTAAAATTTAATGTAGGGACCTTGACCCAGGAAATTTGCATTGTAACCGGACCCTGGGACCCTGCAAAAATCCCCAGCTTCCTCAGTGGAAAGGAGTCCTGTGTTAGGGATCCTGGGTAAAAGATTTTGTGTTAGCTTGTACTCATGACTTGACTCCCCATTTAATAACTTAAACCCTGAGCAATCTGAAGCTCAATGATCTGCTCCATTTTTCAGTAATCAGTGTTCCATCTCTCCCCTCACATATATTGCCAAATTTTCAGGATGCCCTGAATACATCAAGAAAAAATGCATAATTTTATATATATAGTCACATAAGTATATGTGTATATATACATATCTGTATAGGTATGTATGTATATATGTATGTGTGTATCTATCCATCTGTCTATCTATAGTAAAGGCATGGTAACAAGGCATGAAGATAGCCTTCCGCATCGTTGTGCTGAGACTGAACCAGGGCCAAGTATGATGAATCCTCAATCAAAAACCCAGGGGCAATTCAATAAGAATTTATTACGCTCCTTTTGTGTGTCAGGCACTGCATTAGGCATTGGGGATACTGGCAGAATAGTTGTTTCTTCTTTTCAGTCCCTTATATCCTGGGTGGGCTCCATTAGTTATTGGCACTCTGGGCTTTAGCCTATTGGTCATATTAAAAATCTTTCTCACACAATTAGGCAATCAGGAATGGCTACCACCAGCTAATCCATTCTCTCCTTCATCTGTTAAAAGGAATAAACAAGAGAGAAAAAAGTTCTGCAAAACCAACCAATAACATATGAAAAAAGTTTGATTATAAGTATTATTTCAAACTCATAGTCCCCAATTTCTACACAGAAAATGGCAGTGGTGTCTTTTCATAGTTCTTCTTTTGGGGACAGTTGAGATCATTAGCACTATGCAATATTCGCTTTTTATTCTTTGGTTATTCTTTCCATTTACATGGTTGAAGTCCTTGTGTATATTATTTTCCTGGTTCTGTTTACTTCACTTTATATAACTTCATGTGCTTCTCTGTATTCATCATATTATTCATTTCTTATCACTTTCAAATATTCCATTGCTTGAATCATCATTCCCCAATTGATGAGCATTTACTTTGTTCCTATTCTTTGCCACTACAAAAAAGGGCTTTTTATAAATATTTTGTTGTATGTGGAACTAGTCTCTTAGTCACTGACTTAGTGGAGGTATGTGCCTTGTCAAAGACTATGGATGTTTTAATCACTTTATTCACACAATTCCAAGAGAGTTTCTAGAATGGTTTCAGCAACCGTAGCAACAATTAGTGTGTATGTCTTTTTGTAACGCCATCCAACATTGATTATTTCTATCTTTTGTTATCTTTGCCAATTTGCTGGCTGTGAGGTGAAACCTCATAGATATTTTGATCTACATTTCCTTTTTGTTTTTAGAGCATTTAGAATTCTTAGAGCACTTTGTCATATGGTTGATAACAATTTGCAATTATTCTTTTGAGAATTATTTGTTTATGTCTTTAGACCACTTATCCATTTGAGAATGGCTTTTGGTTTTTTATGTATATTTCTGTTACTTGCCTATAAATCTTGGCTATCAGAACTTTAGATATATTTGATATAAAGATTTCTTTTAACTCAGTTACTTCCTCTTTTCCTAGTTATATTAATTTTGTTCATGTAAAATTTAAAAAAAAATTCATGTAATTGAAATAATTCATTTTATCTTGTACATTCACTTCCATCACTTTTTGGTGAAAATGGTTAAGCATTTTGGTTAAGAGTATGGTCAAAGGCATAGCTGTGAAAAGCTCATGATATGATTATCTTCTAATATTTGAATGACATGATCTTTAAAATTCAAGTCACATATCCAGTTGGAGTTTAGTGTCTGTAGTGGTAAAAATGTAGGTGTAGACTTAATTTCTGCCATCCTATGATGTTTTTATAGTTGCCCAACTTTGCTACTTGGGAATCATCCTCAGTTCTGTACTCTTACTTCCCATATTCAATTATTTGCTAATTAATTAATAATTTTTGTTTATTCGATCTCCATAAAACATCTCATATCCATCCCCTCTGCTTCATACCATGACCACCTAAGCTCAGGCCCCCATCACCTTTCACTTTGACTATTACAATAGTCTCATGATTGGTCTCCCTGCCACTAGCTTCCTCTCTCTCCCATTCACCTTCTAAAAGGTCACCAAATTGATATTTCCAAAGCACAGGTTTGACCATGTCATCACCATGCTCAGGAAGTATCAGCGCTTTACTTCAAGGGCAAAATGCAAATTCCATTGTCTGGCATTTAAAGTCTTTTTTTCAATTTGGTTCCATCTTTCTTTCTAGATCGATTTCACATTACTCTTCATCATATACTCTGTGTTATAAATCAGCTTGGCCCACATGTTCCCCGTACATTGGGGAACTCATGTGTTGGTCATCCATCAAACTCTCACCACCATGCCTGTACATAGTCTGTTGGATAAAGAAGGCAGTTCCATGAGAATCTGGTGAGAAAGGAGACTATTCCAAGTAGAATTCCACTTAAGTCTTGGCTTATGTATAACCTCCTATAAGTCTTTCCTCATTCCCCAAGTTGTTAATGCCTCTTCCCAATTACTTTGTATTTATTTGTTCATATGTGGACATGTTCTTCCTACAGTAGAAAGTCAATTCCTCAGGGGCAGAGACTGTTTTGTTTTTGTCTTTGTAACCTTAGTGCTTAGCACAGTGCCTAGAGTATATACCCAATATAAACTTATAGAATTGAATTGAACTGAATTTCACAGTGTATTGTACATAAGTGATGCTTGATAGGATTTCATTCATTTGTCCACTTATTCATTCAACAAATATTTATTAAGCACCTCATATATGATTCCTTACTTGACACCATTCAAGGTTTGGACTTCCCACCTAAATTTACTGCCAAAAAAACTGGAAAGAATGGGTAGTATAGTGGAAAGATTGTTAGACTAGGGATATGAAGAATGGAATTCTAGTTCCCCCTTCTACCTCTCATGACACCCCTCTTAGCTTTAACTTTCTCATCTGGAAAGTGAAGAGGTAATTTCTAATATTCCTTCCAAGTCTCAATGATAGCCAGTTAGGGGAGTGGTGGGAAGAAATTTAGGAACCCTCTTGTAATTCAGTATTGTAAATAAGGGAAGCCACAGTGTTGTGGCCACAGTGATGAGATGGGGCTGGGTCTTTCCAGTGTTTTACAACATAACTCACCCAGGTCTGCCTGGAGGTTTGGAAAGTGACAAAGGATTTGGGAGAAGATGGTCACCATTCAGTTTGCACCATCTTTGACCACTAGATACTCTCTTCAAGGCCACTCTTGTCATTCATTTCTAGATCTAGAAAAGGGAAGTGAGGACAGACAATATGAACTGGAAGAAAAAAACTGCCCTGCGTCAATGTTCCATTTCTTTTTACCCCTTAATCATCACTGGATAGTTCAGGTCTAACTGAAATGCCAACAATCATTTCCACTGGATGTCCTGGTATAGTGGAGGTGGGGAACCTTGACATCTGGGCTGGGTCTTGCTAACAGGGTAGGGCCAGAGATGTAAGGGTGGAGCCAGGACTAAGGAAAATCTTATCTAGTTAGTGGCAGGCACATTAATTTGGGGCTGTCTATTGAGGATGTCCCTGTTTCTTTTTCCAATTTCCCAGTGGTAGAAAGCTGCTTCTCTCTCCTCTCCTACCTCCCATCACACCCTACTTTCAAGCTTGTAGTTGCTATGGCATGTTGGCTGCTCATGCTGATAAGGAAGACAAAGAAATTTAAAACTGCTTCTCTCTATTCATCAGAACTGGCAGGCAGAATGAGAGGGACTATTCCCTCCTCTTTTGGGTTTCTTTGCCTCAATCTGCCATGACAGTGACTTTCAAACAGCTGTGGGTGGGACTTACACTAGAGTAAACAATGGCATCTTCCCAGCTTGGGGACAACAGGAAAGGAAGAAGTTTGATTCACAGTGGGAGATGTATGTTGTAGACAGTAGAAGATCTGGCTGATAGGGGTGTGAGAAGCTAGGTGATCAAGAAAGGAACTGGATAGCTTAGAATCATAGCTACATAGATTCACAGAGTTAGACAGAATTTTGGAGAGCATCTCGTGTAACATTTTTATTTTGCAGATGAAGAAACTAGGACACAGATATTTGGAGATAAAATGACTTACCCCAGGTCATACTGCAAGTTAGTTGTAGGGCAAGAGATGGAACCCAGGTCTTTGGATTCCTAGTGCAATACTCTTTCTTCAACATTGAGCTTCTTTAAGGACAGACTACTGATTAGTCCAGTACAGGGGGATTCCCTGGCCTTTGTAGGGCTGGGTTTTTGGAAGATGATAAAAGACCAAGATATGACAGAAGAAGCCTCCGCTTCAGGTCATAGAGTCAGGTCACTGATTCATTCCCTGGCAACCTTCCTGAACCTGCCAAGGAATGGAACCTGAGGCAAGCAGTTGGGCTTCTGTAGAGGTCTGGTAGCAGCAACCCAATTAGAGAGCTACTGACAGGTCTCATTGGATCCCAGCCAGAAGGAAGGACAACTCCAGGCTGGATTCACCCAGCAGGGTTATGGCCCTGACTGTCCAACCATCAACACCTCTCCCTCTGACAGGGTGTCAGGGAGAGAGTCCAAAGGCAATCACTGGCCTGGAGAACTATGTTAAGATAACCAGTGGTTCTCCATGTTACCCAAGAGGTAGACCCTGTCAGCCTGTATACTGAGTGACACTGTGCTCTACTGGTGTAGTAAAAAATGCAATTCAATTTTATTTAAATGAATGAATTGTATATGGCCAGCCAGCTATCATTTAATTAATTCACTTATCAAATATTTATTTCTTATGATGCCCTGGATACTGACAGAGATATAAAGATAAATCTAAAATAATTCCTCCTCTCAGGGAACTTACAATCTATTTTAACTCAGTATCAATTTATCATACATACATTATGTGCTCTGTATAGTTTCAGGTGGTCTAGTAAGGGTAAAAGACACAGATTACATGGCACCTTCTCTTGAGGAAATATTTCTTTTTAAAAATTGTGAAAAATTATTTTAATGAATTAATTAATTTTTAATTTTAAGCATTCACTTGCATAAGATTTTGAGTTCCAAATTTACTCATCTTCCCTCCCCTCCCCCACCCAAGATGGCATGCAATCTGATATAGGCTCTACATTCATATTAAACATATTTTCACATTAGTCATGTTGTAAAAAGAATTAGAACCTATGGGAGGGACCATGAGAAAGAAGAAACAAGAAAAAGAGAGACAGAAAAAAAGCAAATAATATGCTTCTACCTGTATTCAGATTCCATTATCCCTTCTCTGGATGTGGATGGCATTTCCATCATGGGTCTTTTGGCGTTATCTTAGACCCTTGCATTGCTAAGAAGAGCTAAGTCTATCAAAGTCAGTCACTGGACAATGTGTGGACAATATTCTCCTGGTCCTACACACTTCACTCAGCATCAGTTAATGTAAGTCTTTCCAGATTTTTTTCTGAAGTCACCTGCTCATCATTTCTTATGGAACAATAGTATTCCATTACCTTCATATGCCACAACTTGTTCAACTATTCCTTAATTCATGGGCATCCTCTTAATTTCTAATTCTTAGGCACCACAAAAAGACTTGCTATAAATATTTTTGTACATGTGGGTCTTTCCTCCATTTTTATGATTTCTTTGGGATACAGACCTAGGAAGTAATATTGATGAATCAAAGGATATGCACAGTTTTAAAGCCCTTTGGGCATAATTCCAAATTGCTCTCCCGAATGGTTGGATCAGTTCACAACTCCACCAGCAATGCATTAGTGTTTTGATTTTCCCACATCTTCTCCAACATTTATCATTTTCCTGTTTTGTCATGTGCTGATAGGTGCACTGTGGTACCTCAGAGTTTTGATTTGCATTTCTCTAATCAGTAGTGATTTAGAGCATTTTTTATATGACTATAGATAGATTTAATTTTTTCATCTGAAAACTGCCTGTGAATGTCCTTTGACCATTTTATTGAGGAGCTATTTTTAAAAGTAGTAAATATGTCTTCTTTTCTGTTCTAGATTATAAATTTCTTGAGGGCAGAACAGGTGGTAGTGTGTTGTAGTGGACCATTTTCCAACTATTAGTCTGTGACAAATTTATACTGGGTCCCAAAAGTTTTGTGACTTAAATTCCTTACTTCTTTTGAAAAATGATTATTTATTTATAACACTCATTTAATTTTTTTTGCATTCCAAATTCTCTCCCTCCCTCTAGCCCTTTACCCACCCTTTGAGAAGGCAAGCCATGTGATGTCAATTATACATGTGAAATCATGTCAAACATTTCCATATTAGTCATGTTGCAAAATAATTTTAAAAAGCAAGAAAAATGAAGAATATAAAAATATATTTTAATTTGCACTCAGGATTCATTAGTTCTCTGGAGGAGGATAGGAATTTTCATCCTGACTCCTTTGGGATATCTCAGATTATTTTATTGATCAGAATAGCTGTGCTTTTCACAGTTAATCATCATTACAGTGTTGTTATTATCGTACACTGTTCTCTTGGTTCTTCTCACTTCACCTTGCATCAGTTCGTATAACCTTCCCAGGTTTTTCTGAAACCATCTTGCTCATCATGTTTTATAGCACAATAATACTCCATCACAGTCATTCAGCTATTCCCCAGTTGATGGGCATCCCCTCAGTTTCTAATTCTTTCCACCACAAAAATTACTATAACCATTTTGTTGTATAGATTCTTTTCTTTTTTCTTTGATCTCTTTAGAATATAGACCTAGTAGTGCTTTTGCTAGGTCAAAGGGTATGCACAGTTTTATAATCCTTTGGATATAGTTCCAATTCCAGACCAGTACATTAGTGTCTCTACTTTTCTACATCTTCCTTACTTCTTAAAACCAGTAAATTTTGAAAAGTAACTCCCCCTTCTCTTTCATGACTCCCCTGATTCCACCTTCTTCCTGGCTTTCTTTCTCCATCCCCTGAGCCATGCAGAGTTATCATACTGAGGGTCGAAAGGTCTGAATATTTTTATAGGATAATTTCAATTAGGCATCACAGACATAGAGGATAAGGCATCAGACTAGTAAATGGGTACCTGAGTTATCCTTATAACCTTGCCATGTGGGTAGGCCACTTGTCCTCTCTGGACCTCAGTTTTTTCTACATCTATAAAATGAACTTGATAATCTCTAAATCTCCTCCTAGGTCATAGAATAATCTATGAGACTGTGTTTTGTTTTAAATTTGTCTAGGTATTCCTTATCTTCCATCTCACCCACAAGCATAAGTCAATGTTTACACATGGTAGATATGAAATATATATTTGTTGAATAATAATAAGACAAGGCGTTATATAGGGACCAACTCAGTGGTATGGTTATTAAACACCATAGAAACTCATAAGCAGAGGTTGGGGTCTTGGGGAAGATTTAGTACTTCTATGTCAGTTTGATCCATGATATTATCAATGTGGGTATCCCCATGTAGCACAAATGGGATATATTCTCAGTGCCTATGTGGCTATGACTATGCCAGCATAATTCTGAATCAAAAAGTATAACAGACTTTCTACATGGAAGATAGAACCAAAACATTTATTTAAACACCAGAAAGCCAAATCCATCATAGCAACAAAGAAATCTATGCACAATAACAATGCAGGGGGCACCACTATCCCCCAATTTTCCTCCTTCTAGGATCTTCCCACAAATGAACACTCATAGCTAACTGCCTGCTTCCTCTCTCTCCCTCACCTCTACCTGTTGTGTCCAATTTCCTCTTAGCTCTGCTCTACCCTTCCTGCTCCTCCCATTTGGCAAACTCCTTCCACCACAGACTCATGTTACTTAGGTTTCCATGTGACTCAAGCTGGTCACCTCAACCTATTAATGGATGAGAAAGAACTTTTCATTATGCAAAAGAAAATACATTAACAATATACTTCTGCCCCCACCCCCACCCAATATGGGTGGATTGTAACCATCTAACAGACATTCTACCAGAATCTTTTATGTAGGCTCCCTCGATGCAGTGGCGTCCTTTCTTAAGTCCTGTTTCATGGTTAATGACAGAGCTCCAAGCAACACCCTCATTATCTTTCACTCTCCATAGATGACCAGACCACCTCTTTCTGTGACCACCCAGTTCCTTGGCACTTATGCCTACATCATTATGGGAAATACAATGCAGCCCACTTTCAGCTTCTACATACCTCTCTTTGTTTCAGCCCTAAATTTAATTCCTCAAGGATTATTGTTTCAAGTCCTTTATTCCCACTATACTTTCTTTTCAACATGGATTGCAGTTGTTCTACTCAAGGTTAGGACCAGCAAAGTACTAAAACTCTAAGGAGTGATTTGTTCTGCAGTCTCTAGGCTTTCTCAATCAAAATTCTGGCCCAACTCCTTCTCCTCTTCTGTGGGATTTGCTCCCCACTTTGTTGGTCACAGTAAGTCCTACATTTCTTAATGAACTGGTAACAAGCTGTCAATTAGATATGCAAACGGAGACATAGGAAACCCAAGATTGTCAGGAAACCAATTGCTCCACTTTAAGGGGATTTTTCCCCTAACCTATTCCATTCTCACTATTCTTTGAGAGGGGAGCTAATTATGGAGCAATTAGGGAGTCATCCATCTTCTCTAGGCCTTTAGGAGAAGGGTGACCAGCCCCCATAACCTCTCAGGAATTTTTTACTTCATTTTCCCAATTTGAACACCAAACTGGAATTGCTTGGTCAAGGAGAAGGTTGAAATAAGTACAATCCTAGCTTTGCTTTTCATACCTTTGTACTTTTAGAGAAGTCATTTCAACTCCATGGGCTACAATTTCTTCACCTGTAAATGAAGGGTCAGATTCAACTTCCCCATTCTTTAGAGAGGTAAGAATCTATGAGTGCGGGATGCTTCATCCACTGGTGGACAAGGATCCTTATATCTGTTAGTCTTAATTTTTTTTCTTTGTCACAAGAAAAAGCTTACTGGTACGTAGTGTAAAGAGAATAGATGGCTATAGCGTGAAATGACAGTGGCATAAAAAACAAAAGACATCAATAAGTTTTTTTTTAAAGGGCAGCTAGGTGGTGCAGTGGATAGAGTACTAGTCTGGAGTCAGGAAGACTCATCTTCCTTAATTCAAATCTGACCTCAGATACATACTATCTGTGTGACCCTGGGAAAGTAATTTAACCCTGTTTGCCTCCGTTTCCTTTTCTGTCAAGTCAGCTGGAGAAGGAAATGGCAAACCACTTTACCAAGAAAACCCCAAGTGAGATCATAAGGAATCGGACATGACTGAAACGATTCAACAACGATGATAGGTATAGGAACTAGCTGGTCTCTAAGTTTCCTGATAACTCTAAATTCTAAAATTAAGGCGATGTTCTTGTATAGATATAGGAAATGGAGTGCAGCAAATGATCAGTATACTAGATCATAGAGTGCATAGACAGTAATAAAAAGTAAGAAGACCACCCAAGCAAGAAGTGGCCAAGATGGGAAGAACTTTAAACATCCAAAAGTTTATATTTGATCTTGGAGGTAATAGGGACTCACAAGGAGTTTCTTGACTAGTAAAATGATAACAGTAGACCTACACTTTAGGAAAGTCATTTTGGCAAATAAGTGGTGGACAGAATGGAATGGGGAGAGACTTGATGCAAGGAGACCAATTAGAAGGTTATTGTATTAGTCTGGACAAGAGGTGATGATGTTCTGAATTAGGGGAGTGGCTGTGTGAGTGGAGAAAAGGGATTGCTTGTAAGAGATACTGTAAAGGTAAAAATGACAAGATTTGACAACAGATCAGATATATGGGGTGAGTGATAATGAAGAGCAGAGGGTGATGTGGTAATTTTAGCTGTTGATTAGGAGTATGGCAGCATTGTTAATAATAAGGAAGGGTAGAAAGGGGAAAAGTTTGCAGGAAAATGATAAATGCTGGAGATGTGGGAAAATTGGAACACTAATGCATTGTTGGGTGGAGTTGTGAACTGATCCAACCATTTTGGAGAGCAATTTGCAACTATGACCAAAGGGCTATAAAAATGTGCATACCCCTTGACCCGGTAATACCACTTCTATGTCACAAAGAGATCATACAAATGGGAAAAGGACATATGTACAAAAAATATTTATACCAGCTCTTTTTGTGGTGGCCAAGAATTGAAAATTGAGGGGGTGCCCATCAGCTGGGGAATGACTGAACAAGTTGTGGTATATGAATGTAATGGAATACTATTGTGCTATAAGAAATGATGAGTAGGTGGACCTCAGGAAAACCTGGAAAGACTTAAATGAACTGATGCTAAGTGAGGGGAGCAGAACCAGGAGAACATTGTACACAGTTAAAGTCATATTGTGTGATGACTAACTGTGATAGACTTGACTGTTCTCAGCAATTCAAGGTTCTATGACAACTCCAAAAGGCTCATGATGGAAAATGCTATCCACATCCCGAGAAAGAATGAAGGGATCTGAGTGCCGATTGAAGTATACTATTTGCTCTCTCTTTTTTGTTTTGTTTTGTTTCTTCTTTCTCATGATTCATTCCATTGGCTATAATTCTTCTTTACAACACGACTAATGTTAAGATGTGTTTAATATGAATGTATATGTAGAGCCTATATCAGATAGCACACCATCTTGGAGAGGGGGAGAAAATTGAACACTCAGCATTTGTGGAAATGAATGTTATAAACTAAAAATAAATATATAAATTTTTTTTAATTAAAAAAAAGAAAGGAGAAGGTTTTGGAGGAAAGATGAGTTCTGTTTTGGACACGCTGAGTTCAAGATGCATGTAGGGCATCCAATTTGAGATATCTAAAAGGTAGTCAGTCATGTGGGACTGGAGCTCAGAAGAAAGACTAGGGCTAGATATATGGCTCTGCGAATCATCAGAAGGGGAAATGATAGATAACTGAACCCATGAAAACTGAAGAGATCACCAAGTGAGATATTATAGGGGAAAAGAAGGCCCAGCACATAACCCTGGGGGACATTCATGATTAATGGGTGTGACATATAGAAAGAACTGACAAAATAGCCTGAGCAGTGGTCAGACTGCCTGGAGAACCAGGAGAGAGCAGTGTCATGAAAATCTAGACAGGAGAGAATATGTAAGAAGAGAAGGTGACTGACAGTGTCAAAGGTGCCCAAAGGGCAAGAAAGAGGAAATTACCTAGATTTTCATTAAGAAAAGGCCTTATATTTGTCAGGTGAATGATGAGATCAGAAGACAGATTGCAGAGGTTTCAGAAGAGAGGGGAGAGTAGGCAGAGGTGTCTCATGTAAGCATGTTCCTCAAGGAACTTATTCAAGAAGCAGAGGAGAGATGTAGGGTGATAGCTAATGAGGAGCTATTAAATGGTCAAATGAGAGCTTTGTAAAAGATGAGAGAAATGGCAGTACATTTATAGGTACCAAAGAAGGAACCAGAAGATAGGGGAAGTATAAAAATAATAGAATAGCTGGTTGAATCTGCTGGAGAATATCAGATGGGACTGTATTCTTTGTATTCCTGAACAGGTCAACAAAACATTATCGTTCCCCCTCTGAATTTCTTAGACTCTTCCAGTGGTCATACCCTGTTAATTCTTCAACCATAGATGTTCCCTACCACCCACATGCTCCACTCCTACTCCCCACAGCACCATTATTCATTACAAATACTTATTATCTAATTTCAGTGTATTGCTAGTGGTGCATAACAATCTGGAAGCATGATATAATGGATAGAGCACTGGACTTTGAGTTCAGGAAGATGAGTTCGTATCTTATTTCAGACACATAATGTAATATAATATAATATAATGTAATATAATATAATATATATGATATAATATAATATATATGATATGATATGATATAATATAATGTGATATAATGCAATGTAATACAACACAACAAAACATAATGTAACATTAGTATGGCATGATATGTTATAAAATAATATTCTATATAATATATAATAAACTATCCTGGGCAACTCATCTCTCCTTTCTAAGCCTCAGTTTCCTCATATTAAATGAGGAGGATAATATTACTGCTAACACAGAGTTGTTGCAGGGATCAAGAGATAAGGCATGTAAAGTACTTTGTAAATATTAAATAGTAGATAAATGTTATTATCTTATTGACTTTTCCCAATGGAACTAGGATTACACTTTATTAGTAGGTGTTTCATACTTACTCAATGTTATCCTCAATCTCACCCTACACCATCTTCAAAGATGACCTCATCTACTTTTCACTGAGCAGATTAAGGCTATCTACCCCAATTCTGCTCATTTCCCTACCATACCTCAGAACATATCTACATCTTTACAGATCCTGTCCATCACTACTCTGATGCTTTTTCTTGCTCTCTACCTCCTCCTCATCATTTTTCCTTCCAAGGCTTCCATGAAATTATTCTTTCCTACCAGTATGATTACAAATTAGTTTCCCTCCTGGATTATTTATTTCCCTCTTTGCTGTATTGCACTCCCTACCCCACCCCCACCTCCGTGTATGTCTTCTTTTATTGTATAATTTTAAAAAAACTATAATAAATGTATTTTTTTATGTCACATTTACTATTTATCACAAACCCCCTTGAAGTTAAGATGACTAGATGAGTGAAGTCGGTAGACATAATGAGCAGGTTTGCCTGGCTAGAATACATTATATTCTATACCTATAGTATTCAACTCTTCATCCAGGGGAGTGAAGTAATTCATCTTCTGTCCTCTGGAACCAAGATTGGTCATCTAATCAAAATTTGTATGAATTTGAGTGGTTTTCATTTTCAAGGTGGTAGCCAATATTATTCCTTTTTCCTCTTCCACATGTAACTTCCCTCTGCCCTACCGCACTTCCAAAAATATTGACACTTATGAGGGAATCTGGGTTTTATTACAAGAAGCATTAATCCAATTTTTCTTTTCTATCTTGATTTTTTAAAAACCTCTTTAGATCTTTTGCCTCAAATGCTAACTTTTTTTGTCTTCTCGTTGGTTCTCAATCAATGTAAAGATTTTTTTAAATCAATTTACTCACTTTACTTAGAAGCATGAGAGCATTAATTTCATCATTTAGTCTTTTCCTGTTAAGTGTGCTTATTTAATTTTCTTGTTCTCTTTTTTTGAAGTGTTTACAAGTTAAATAAACTGCTAACCTCTGGTTTTCTATTAAAGAGATAACTCAAATTCATCCCTTTGCTGAAGGTCCATCTTTTATCATTAATTACTTGTTTGAGCCCTGCAGGAAATATTATTTTGATGGAGAGCACAAATTCCCTTTGAGTTTTGGAACAACTGAAGTTTTCAATTTCTTTTTTAATTATTAGTATTCATAAATTAAATAGATTCTTGAGTGATTCAAACTCTTGTTTTCATGATAAGTGAATGGCTTTTTTCCTTGCTTAACATATTTTTAACTTGATATTGGAGTTATAAAACCTATACGTTAAAAATGTGGAGATTTAAACTTGGGATTTCCATTTGTTAGTAACCTGTGGATTTTATTAGTCTGCAGGTGGCATTCTTCCTGCAGTATGATATTCCATTTTTTTTTAATTCAGTGTGTTGTTGTGGAACAGCTGTGTTCCTTAGCTTCTCTCTGTATATTCTATATCCAAGGTCATTCACCTTTACTTCTATAGAGACATTGTCTTCTTCCAGAATTGTTTTTCTTTTTTTATTCTATTTTGTCAAATTTTCTAACATCTCTTTTTTTAGTTCAAAACTGCCATTTTTTCCAGTTATCTCTTATTTCAGAGGGTTTCTTCATCCTAATTTCTAAATATTTTTTCTTATTTGTCTTTCATATCTTCTTGGAGAATCTGATTTCTGCCCTGGTTTATCTCTTCTTCTAATTCTCTTATTTATCTCCTGAACTATTTTGGAGGTTCCTGCTATTTTCCATTATCATTTCTTAGGGGCAAGAAAATCTTGCCTTGTTTTTTCCACTTAGTATTTTTGAATCTCTATGATTTATTTACTCCCTGGAAATCTTTGCTACATCATATCTTTTTATAGGTATTTTGTTCATTTTCTCTTCTTTGTCAGTGTCACTGTGATTTATATGATTAGGAATTGGACCTTATATTCCAACTTTTTCTCAGTTTTCTTGTCAGAAAGCCTATTCACTTCCCTCCCCCCCAAAAAAATAATGGTCCATCAGTTCTTGCACTGTTGTATCTCTTTTCTTCTGTTCATTGCCTCTCAGATCAATAGGGCTGGTTGGCTATAATCCCTCTCCCAATCAAAGTTAGGAGTGGATATTGAGTTGGGTCAATGCTGTGTGGAAACCTTGAGAAGACAGGACAGGCACCATAGCACTGAATTATGAAGAATTTCATGAAGAGATCAATGTGGATGGCAGATAACACTAGAAGGACATAAAATTGTGACATGGTTTTGTAAAAATAGTGTCAGTGGTGCCAAAGCACAGAATGAGTTAAGGCTTTGAGGAAAGCTAAGGATGAGAAAAAGGACTTAAAGTTATATTGGGAGAAAAAAAGGGGATCCAATAAGGGATAAGACCTTTGCTTTGGATGGATGAGATGTTGATAACATACAATAAAGAGAAGGCTTAATTCTGCTTAATTCCTACTTTTCTTCGTTTTTTTTTTCTGCCGAAGAGAATGACCTATGTACTGAAAATGACAGAATAAAAATGAGCAAAAGGGAGTTGATATCCAAACCTAAGCAAAGAAATAGTAGCACTGGGCTGCCCTTTATGAATTACACTCAGCTGAACTAGATGAACTCTATCCTCAGGTACTGAAAGAATGGCAGCTGTGACTCATTGTAGTGATATCTGAGAGATCATGGAAAACAGAGTCATTGGAGTGATATTTGAGAGATCAGGAAAAAAAGACTCATTGGAGTGATATTTGAGAGATCAGGGAAAACATAAGGGGTTCTACAAGAGTAGAGAAGGGAAATATTACCCTGATTTTCAAAAAAAAAATAGAAAAGAAGGAAGTCTGCAAATTATGAACCAGTGAATTTGACTTCTAACCCTAGGGAAATTCTTGAAGTGATCATTAAAGATGGTTGGCAAATTTCTAAAAGGAAAGTATTGATTACAAAAACCAGCATGGTTTCATCAACAGTTCATGCTCAAATAATCTCATTTTCTTTTGGGGGGAGTATTATTTACCTAGTAGATGAGGGGAATTCTGTGGATATATTTTCCCTAGATTTAAGCAAAGTTTTGATAAAGTATCTCATACTGTTGTTGTAGAGAAGATGGAGAGATGTGAATGGGATGGATTTAGAACAACTTTTATTAGTCAAAGTCAGAGTAGTTGTTAAATGACTCAGTGTCAATGTGGCAGGAGGTCTCCAATGAAGTGCCTTAGGTAAACCTGCTTTTATTCTCTGCCATTTGAAATTTTTATCAATATCTTGGATAAAGGCATAAAGGATATACATGCTCACTATATTTGCAGATGACACAAAGCTTGGGCATAGTTAATACACGAAATGACAGAGTCAGGATCCAAAAGGATTTTGAAAGGCTAGAGCATTGAGCTGAATCTAACACAACGGAATTCAATAAAAATAAATGTGAAATCTTACAGTTGGCTACAAAAAAATGACTACAAATATAGATAAAGGAGTAATGGATAGATAGCAGTTGCAGTGAAAAGAATCTGGAGGTTTTAGTGGATTTCAAGCTCAATATGAATCAGTAGCATGATTTGACAGCCAAAATAGCTAATGCAATCTTGGGCTGCATTAAGAGGAACACAGCTTCCAGGAATGGAGAGGTGATAATTGCACTGTATTCTGCTCTTGTCAGACCTTGTCTGGAGAATTATGTTCATTTCTGGATACCCCAATTTAAGGAGGATATTGATAATTTTGAACATGGGCATTGCAATATAGGCAACCAGGATGGTAAAGGTTGAGTTAATGACATAACAGGATTGGTTGAAAGAAATGAGTAGGTTTAGCCTGAAGAAAAGAAATCTGAGTGTACATGACAGTTTCTTCAAGTATGTAAAGAGCTGTTATTGGAAGAGAGAATGGACTTATTCTGTTTGGCTCCAGACAAAAGAACCATGGACCATGGACCATGGACCATGGATAGAAGCTGTAAAGAGGATTATTTAGGCTTAGTGTCAAGAAACGCTCCCTTTATAATTATATGTATGATAGCATGTATAAAATTATAATATATATTATTAAAAATCATAAAATGGGGAATGGGCTCCCAAGAGAGCTCGTGGATTTCCTCTAAAGAGGTCTTCAAGGAGAGGCCAGGCAATCACTTGTGTAGAATGTTATATTGGAAATTCTTTAGTGTGTGTTGGACTAAATGACTGTGGAGGTACATTCCAACTCTCATACTGTGATTCTGTGTTCTGGGCACATAAAGCAGGTGGAGATAACATAGCGTGTATGGGTGTGTGTGTGTGTGTATGTGTGTGTGTGTGTGTGTGTGTTACATGGTAATCACCTTGTGAGGAATTATTTCTTCTTGCTGTGGGTTTTATTGCTTTATGTAGCATATTTTCTCTTGTTTTTAAATAATGAGAATAATGAGTAGGCTGAAGTTAATTCCTCACTCTATCACCTTGCCAGAAGTCCCCAAGGCTTTGTCTTAAGCTTCCTTTTTAGCTCTCTTTTCTCTAAATTTTGCTTTGTGGAATCATCATTGGGACTCTGGAGTCACGGATGGTCATTGCATTGCTTAGAGTTTCAGTCTTTCTAAGTAGTTTGCCTGCACCATGTTGTTACTGTTGTATGAATTGCTCTCCTGGTACTGCTCACTTGACTACATCATTTCGTATGTCTTCCCAGTTTTCTTTGAAATGGTCCCTTTCCAAAAACAAGCAAACAAAAGAATGACTAAACTAGTGGCTGAATGAAAAAAAAGAAATAGTCTCTTTCATTAGTCCTTACAGAGCAATAGTTTTCAACCACATTTATTTACCACAATTTGTTCCGTCATTTCTTAATTTATGGGCTTCCTCTTTAGATTCCAGTTTTTTTTGCCATAACAAAAAGAGCTATTATAAATATTTTTGTATGTATTGGTCCTTTTCATCTTTCTTTGATAACTTTGGGAGATAGGCTTAATAGTTGTGTTTCTGGGACACATGGTAGTTTAGTAACTTTATGAACATGGTTCCATACTGCTTTGCAGAATGATTGGATAAATTCATAGCTTCACCAGCAGCATATTAATATGTCTACCTTCCAATAGTCTCTCCTTTATCTCTTTCCTTTTTAAAAAAATTGTTAATCTGATACGTGCTTATAAACATCTTCAGAGTTGCTTTAATTAATTTTTTCATATGGCTGTTGAAAACTTATATTTCTTTCTCTGAAAACTGTTTATACCCTTAACAATTTATCAATTCTTATTCTTATAAATTTTAGTGAATTCCTTATAAATCTTGGAAATGAGGCATTTATCAGAGAAACTTTCTGCAATTTTTTCTTCAGTTAGCTGTTTCCTTTCTATTTTTTGCTACATTTTAAAATTTGGGGGCAAAAACTAATATGTACTCAAAATTGTCTTTCATCTTCTGTGATTTTCTGTAACCCTTGTTTGCTCATGAACTCTTTTCCTATCCCTGGATCCCAAAGGTAAATTCTTCCTTGCTCCTCTAATTTTATATCTAAGTTTCTCTTTTATGTCAAAGTTTTTTTATTATTTGGAGCTTATCTTTGGTTGATCTAAACTTAACTTCTGTCAGACTGCTTCTAGTTTTCCAGCAGTTTTTAATAAAATACTCCCCTGCCACTCCCTTCTCCACAAGTTGCCAAGGATCCTGTCATTTTTTTTTTGAGGCAATTTGGGTTAAGTGACTTGCTCAGGGTCAAACAGCTAGTAAATATTTGAAGCCTGAAGGGAGCAGCCAAGATGGCGGAGTAGAAAGACAAACATACGCTAGCTCTGAAACCACAGCCTATAACATATCTGTAAAGAAGAACTCCTAACAAATTCTGGAGCGGTGGAAGCCACAGAATAACGGAGTGGAGGAGATTTCTTTTCCAGAAAGAACTGAAAAACTGTCAACAAAGGTCTGTCACACACCAGACCTGGAGCAGAGCCGAGCCCTGCCCTGGCTGTGTGGCCTCGAGAGGAGCAGACCCAAGCAGGCTTCAGGGATGGAATCACGAAGGTCCATCCACCCACAGGTGCTATAGGTCAGTGAGAGAGACTGTTTGGTGGGCCAAGAGGGGAGTGGTGTGTATCCATAACTCGGGCCCCCTCGGGAGGCAGTGGTGGAGACAGCAGCAGACAGGGGCTACCAAAGCAGGCAGGAGCTCAGATCCATTGTTTAAGGTCTCCACCTAACCCACCTGAGGGAACTGAGTTTTGTGTGGCGGCCCTGCCCAGACTTAAGCAGCAGTACTTAATCTCTCACTGAATAGCAACCCTGCCCCCATTGAAAGCCCTGAGGTGGGGGAGGAGCATTTGAATCTCAGACCCCAAGCACTAGCTGGGTGGATCTGGAGCTGAGGTGGGTGTGGAAAGGAATCTCAGAAGTCAAGTAACTGGCTGGGAAAATGCCCAGAAAAGGGAAAAAAAATAAGACTATAGAAGGTTAC
>CM053771.1:109269837-109331369 GCA_028658325.1 Potorous gilbertii
AAAGTTATCTGGCTCTACAGGACAAAAGAGAAGATGGGGACAAGAGAAAGGAGAGATGATAGAAGAGAGGGCAGATTGGTAATAGGGGTAATTAGAATGCTCAGTGTATTGGGGAGGGGGGAGGGGACAAATAGGGAGAAAATTTGGAGCCCAAAATTTTGTGAAAATGATTGTAAAAAGTTAAATAAATAAATTTATAAAATAAAAAATATTTGAAGCCTGATTTGAACTTAGGTGCCTCTGATTCCAGGACTGGTGCTCTATCCACTACCTGGGAGCTGTCATTTCAATGACACTTCTCACATCTGTCCTCTTCTATTTTCTCAAACAACCACAACTCATCACTTTTCATCTGTAATATTGATGTAGTCTCCTAAACTATCTCCTTGCTTTTCCTGTCTCCCTTCTTGCCAATCTATTCTCTGAATATTTACCAAAATTTATTTGCTTAATGTGTAGGTCTAATCATGTTACTCCTCCCCTGCCCCCTTCCTCCAAGGAGTTTCAGCTGCTCCCTATTAATTCTCAAATAAAGCATAAATTAAAGTACAAACTCCTTTATATAGCATTTCTTCACAATCTGACTTGGACCTGTTTTTCCAAATTATAATGCTTTAAAGTTAGAGCTTAATATTTTGGGTATCCTTAGCTTCTTTTTTAGGGTTAACTACTTATCTCAGTGGTCAGAGCACTGAGCCTGGAGTCAGGAAGATCTGAGTTCATCCGACCTCAGATATTTCCTAGTTGTATACCTGGGAAAGTCATTTAACCTTGTTTACCTCAGTCTCCTCATCTGTAAAATGAACTGGAGAAGGAAATGGCAAACTGTTCCTGTATCTCTGACAAGAAAACCCCAAATGAGGTCATGAAGCATTGGACATGACTGAACAAATTTATCTTCAACACTTAACTCAAGTACCCTATGCAGGAAGATTTTCGTATCTCCAAGTTGTTGGTGTCCCCTTCACTTCAAGACAATTGTATTTGTATGTTTTGTGTATATACATATATATATATATATATATATATATATATATATATGTGTGTGTGTGTGTGTGTGTGTGTGTGTGTGTGTGTGTGTGTGTGTATGCATGTATATTGTGTATATATATATATATATATAATAATTTGTATATTGACACAAATTTGTATTAATTTAGGTGTGTACATACTGTTTCTTCCTCAGTAATCTCCCTGAGAGCAGCATTGGAAGCACATTGTCTCCCTCCTTTTTACCTTTTCTAAGAATATTAAGAAAACATTAATTAATGCCCTGGTCTAAAATTCTTTGTTTCCTTCTAATCCATCTAGTATTATTTAAAAAAAACCCCAAATATGCATTGTTTATGAATGTGTGGGTGTTTGTATGTGGGTGTGTTGTTGGTGGAATATACCTGAATATCAAAGAAACTTTGACCAAGAGTACAAGTCTTCGTTTAATTCAAAATAAGATAAATTCCTAGGATTTTTGGATTAAAGATGCCTCTGGAGTATACCTTTGCCAGGAGGTTCTTCACTTGTGATCTGTGAGCTTGGTTCTTTAAAAAAATATTATATTTCCATAAAATTGGTTTCCTTTGTAGTCTTATATGTAGTAGGTTATTTTTTAGTGCTGCTGCTGAGAGTAATAGCTAACATTTATATAGTTCTGACTGTATATGTGCTAAGCCCTTTATAATTATTTTTTCACAACAACCTTGGGAGGGAGGGATTACTATTGTCCCCATTTTACAGATGACGAAATTGAGGCAAACAGAGGTTCAGTGATTTGGCCAGAACCGCAGAGCTACGCTGAAGCCAAAGTTGAACTCTGATCTCCCTGACTCTGAATCCAGCATTCTATGTACTGTACTGCATAGCTGCCCATTTAAAAACATTATACTGAGGAGTTCAGGAAGGACGCACGCGCATGTGCACTCACATACACACACGCGCGCACACACACACACACACACACACACACACTGTAAGATTCCCTGCCTTCCAGAGAAGATTTAAAGTGGGAAATAATGAAGGAATGTCCCTTTGTTAAGCAAATAAGTTGTCCCTGTCATTATTTATCTTTGCTGTTGTTGTTAAAGGGTGAACCAGACCTTGGTTTTCCAGGAAGATAACTCCACTGGCATGCCTCCCAACAACATTTCCATAATATTGTTTGGTACTGTTCCCAACTCCACCAGCTCCAAATATTAATATTACTATAGTTTTATTTGGTAAACAAAATCCTTAAATATTTATCTCTGCTTTACTTTATTATGAATTTTTTTTGTTTCTTGAACTCTCTATTTTAAGTAGAAAACTCATTGCATAGTGAGATTTTTGAAAGTAAGACACACCTCTACCCTTTTGGCTATTTCTCTCAAAGCAGTTTCTTGGATTTAGATAATTAATAACTGCTTTTGACAGACTTGAACCAACTAAGCAGAGTACTGAGTTCTTCCATATCAGGAACGTATCATTTATATGTCTGTGTCTCCATCACTCAGCGCATTGTCTAAAACATAGAAGCACTTAATAAATGCTTGTTAAATTAAATTTAATCAATGTCCTTGAAATCACATCATTCAAACAGCATCTTACTCCACCCTCCCAGAAGGTCCACCAATGTGATGGTAAGATGATGATAAGGGAAGCAGACCCCAGAGTTTCAGAAAGGTTGAAGATTGCATGTTTGAGCTAGAACAGAACAGATTCAGAGACTGAAAATCTCAAGGAGGAGGGTGATGCAATGGCAATGGATATGTGTGTAATGCTTTAAATTTTGTGAAGTGCTTCCTCAGGTGGGTATCTAATGATGCCCAGCACTGTGTGGAAATGTTGGCTATTTAGGACTCTAAAATATATCCTCCTTATGGAACTGATGGGGTGTGGATTCTCAGACAACCAACTTTACCTAATGGAGCCTGGGCCCTATCTGAATTATCTTGTCATTGAATACTTGCTCTTTTGGTGAATTTACCTGTGCTCTGGGGAATAAACTGCAATATTTAAATTATGATGGGGTGAGGGTAGGGAAGGAGACACAGATATAATGCAGTTTACTTCTTTCTTTTTCCCTGCAAGGTGTCACCTCTCACCCCACCCCCCAATACCCTGGTCTGTTTTCCTTTCAGCTAAAGCACCAAGAACGCCCAGTTCCCCAGGATACCCAGATAGCCACTAAGTCAATTCAATTGGACAAGCTTGGAAAGACTGATGGAAACTGATATACGGTAAAATGTCTACTCTCAACCTCAAGTATGCTAGCTTTGGAATACAAGCATGCCTAAGCTAAAGTCCTTGCCCTCATGGAACTTATATAAATCACTCTCATTTAGAATAGATCATAAATGCGTAGTAAAATGGCATGTAAGGTCACAGGATGGAAAAAGCATCAATTTATGAATGAAATGGCATTTGCTCTAATTCTTGGAGGGCAAATAGGATTTGAACAGATGGAAATGGGCAATGTGGGTTTGTTGACACAGTCTGCTCCTAGAAAATGTTGTGGTGATAACAATTACAGTAATAGCAACAAAAAACAAGAATGTTGTTGAGTCATTTCAGTCGTGTCTGACTCTCCATGACCCCATTTGGGGTTTTCTTGGCAAAGAGATTGGAGTGGCTTGCCATTTCCTTCTGCAGCTCATTTGACAGATGAGGAAACTGAGGCAGAGTGAAGGGACTTGCTCAGGGTCACATATTAATATATACTTATATTAATTATATTATTATATATATATAATTAATAACTTGACGCTTATATAAATTTGAAGTCATGAGGATGAGTCTTCTTGGCTTCAGTCTTGGCATTCTATCCATTGCACCACCTAGCTGTCCCCAATAATAATAATAGCTAACTTTTATTTAATGTCCACAATGAACCAGGCATTTCGCTAATTGCTTTTATTATGTCATGAGATATGCAAAGGCAAAAAGGTTGAATACGAAATGGAAATAGCTTAGTGGCATAGTAAGTAGGGTGCTAGACATAGAATCAGACAGAACTGAGTTCAAATTCCACCTTAGATACTTCCTTGCTCTGTGATATTGGGCAAGTCACTTAGACTTTCATCTGTTTCATCATTTATAAAGTAAGAGGGTTGGACTCAATGATCTCTAAGGATTCTTTGTAGTCTACATTTTTGAACCTAGAATAGAAAGGAAAGGAATGTACTAAGTGTTTATTATTACTTGAATAAGGGAAGGGGTTTACACTCACTCCCAACTAATGTAATCACAGAAGGCACCGACAGCAGGATTAAATCAATCAATCAGAAATGTAAACTAGGTAGAACAAATCCTTAATCACTTTGAGAGGAATAAAGTCTTTTTTGATCATTGGATACAAACAGATGGTGCCACACAGAAAATATCCTATGATTGGCTGGAATAACGAGAAACATCTTTGGACCTAAATGTAACATAATGAGTCAATTCGAAATGTCCAGGTCCTGAGGTAAGCCAGTCTGATGATAGATTTTGTTGTTCAGTCATTTCAGTCAAGTTTGATTCTTCGCATCTTAGCAAAGATACTGGAATGATTTTGCCATTTCCTTCTGTAGCTCATTTGACAGATGAGGAAACTGAGGCAAGCAGGGCTACGTGACTTGTCCAGGGTCACAGAGCTAATAAATGTACCACCTGTTGCCAATAGTAGAAATAAAATATCTCCAACCAAACCCATGAGGACAGTGACAGCTTTGGGGATCATGACCCTTTATGATGGTGGGAAGTGTGGCCCACACACCCTACAAAAGCATTGACTCAGAGCTCAATCAAGAATGATGCTCAACAGGAACTTAAAGAGAACTCTCTGAAGGGAGAAAAAGATTTGTAGTGGCCAGAATTTATGAGTTATCCATCTGCCACATGTGTCCTTGCCATATGTTTCTCATGACCTTGGTACTTAAAGTTTAAGCCCATTCTCCCTAGGGACATTTTATGTTCAAAGTGAGAACTGGCCCTGGTTTTAGAAGAATATTTTGTGCCAACTGTCCTTACAATCGCATTTTAGTAAATAACATTTGCTGAAAGAAAGCTAATGGAAGTCACTGTTTGATAATCAATGGGAGCATAGCAGTTGGGGCTCATAAAGACCATTACTAGAAAACCTATTCCATTATCTATGAGAGTCCTGAGGGCAGTAGTAGCAGCTGACCTTTGGGGACCAGGCCAGCCAAGAGTGTTGTATTGCGGAGGTTCTATCTGGGATAATTTTCAAACTTTCTTTTTCGTTCAAGGACATAATGGAGAAAATCCTGGATTTTTGTTCTTGGACACCTTTGTTTTCAGGGATTCACTAGAGAAAAAATGGCATTTTTTCCCCCTCATTTGTTTTAAACTATAGTTGGACTGTTGTTTTCTGGTGTGAAATAGTCCCTGTTCTCAAAAAACTTGCATTCTTACAGGGAGAGAAGACACATCTAGAAAGAAGTTCAGCTGGAGGGCAAAAAATAACGGTCTAGTGATGTTTTGTTTGCATTGTTGGAAAGAGGAGATCCTGGTGAGTTCCTGGGGCCTAGTGGGGAGAGGACTTCTACAATGCATTTGGTGACTATGAATACAGAGAAGAGTTACATGAATTGATCTGATAGGAATTAAATAGAACCACAAAAACAATATGAATAACGGCTGTAGCAACGGAGGGATGACAACAGCAAAGCATCCCTGAAATTGAACACTGTGAAAGTATAGTAACCAAGCTTTCCCTGGCAAAAGAGGTCTCCCTCCATTCTATGCAGAGATGGGTGGGTCAACAGGATGACATGTTAGCCAATTTTATTGAACTTTTAACCCTCTTTTTTGTTCTTTGTTATAAGGAAAGGGAGAGAGAAATAAAATGATTTAAAGGTAAAAACAACACTAAAAGTTATATAAATTCAATATGTTAATATAACTTATTTTTTTGTTTCAAAAAACCCAAAGACATAGACACCAAGAAAGTTGAGATGAATATAGGAGACAGCTCCTGGCCCTTTGGTTGGATGGAGTCCTAAATTTATGCAAGGTGCTAATGTTAGATAAGGCTAGAAAGGAAGGAGAATGTTTGAGAATGCTGTGGATGCCAGGCTGAGCAACTTGGATGCTACTATTATTAATTTTGATGAAACCCATGATTTCTTCCATGTAGAGAACTCTGGGGAGAAACTTTTTTCATCTATGCAGGCTAGCATCAGTCTTCTCTGTAATTTGTTCTCCTAAGAGAGTTCCCTGGGGACACTGAGAGGTTGAGTGACTTGTTCACAGTCACATAGTCAATGTGTACTAGAAGCAGGACTAGACTGAGAATACAAAGAAAAATGAAAAATGGTCCCTGCCCTCAAGGTACTTGTATACCAAGGTTCTGTATCTATATACTGGAACAATAGTGGTGTCCTTAACAGAAATAGGAGAAGTTGGAGGAAGGGTGGAGGGGGTAGGGGAGAGGCATAATTTATGTTTTGGACATAATGAACTTGAGCTGTCTGTGGGACATCAAATTGAATAAGTCTATTAGGTAGTTGGCAATGTAGGACTGTAACAGAGGATAGTGTAGAATTGTAATTCAGAAGCTGGATTAGGACTGAATATGTAGTTTTTTGTTTTTGTTCATTTGTTTTTTTTTATGGGCAGCTAGGTGGCATAGTGGATACAGCCCTGGGCTCGGAGTCAGGAAGACTCATCTTCATGAGTTCAAATCTGGCCCTCAGACGTTCACTAGCTGTGTGAACCTAGGCAAGTTACATAAACCTGTTTGCCTCAGTTTCCTCATCTGTCAAATGAGCTGGAGAAGGAAATGGCAAACTAGTATTGTTGTAAAAAGAAAAAAACCCAAATGGGATCATAAAGAGTCAGACATTACTGAACAACACATGGAGATTTTTGAGTCATTTGCATATATCCTTGAACCCATGTGAGCTGATAAGAACACCAAGAGAAAAAATAACAAAGGGTCCATGGTGGAATTTTGGGGAAAAACAGTCAGTAGAGGAAAGGTGTATAAAAATCCAGCAAAGGGAGACTGAGAAACAGTGCTCAGACTGGTGGAAGGAGAACCAGGAGAGAACACTGTCATGAAAGCTGAGAGAGAAGAGCATGCTGGAGAGTGGAGGCTATGCCATCCAAAGCTGCAGAGAGTTAAGGAAGGAAGAGGAATTAGAAAAGGTCTTGGAACTCAGCAATTAAGAGATCCTTGTTAACCTTTGAGAGAACAGTCTAAGGTTTGGGATAGAAGCCAAATTGCGAGGTGTTGAGAAGTGAGTGGGAAGTAAGGAAGGGGATATGTAGAGATTATTATTTTCTCTTAGGAATTTGACTGAAAAAAGTAGAAGAGCTATCTGATGATAGCTCGAGGGGATGATAGGACTAAATGAAAGATTTTTAAAGATGTTAGAAACCTGGGCAAATTTGTAGTTAAGACCCAATAGATAAGGAGAGATTGGTGGTAAAGAGAGAGGGCAATGGGAAGGAGGTGTGCCTTTTCATCTGAAAAGACACCATAGTCTGAAACAAAACCTGAGAATGGAGGGAAATAGAGAAGAGTTTTTCTGTGAGAGGAAGAAAAGGGGAAAGTTAGCAATGAGAGGGATTTTTTTCCCTTAGTACATCATCTTCCTGAATTCAAATCTAGCCTCGGACTTACTTACCTGTGTGACCCTGGGTAAGTCACTTAGCCCTGTTTGCCTCAGTTTCCTCACTTGTCAAATGAGCTGGAGAAGAAAATAGTAAAGACACTTTAGCATCTCTGCCAAGAAAACTCCAAATGGGGTCACAAAGTCAAACACTACTGCAAATGACTGAACAACACATATCTGCCACTGAAGTACAGAGAAGAGTAGGAGATTAAAATTTGCGGGGAAAACCAAATAGTTAATCATGATCCCACATTTTAGGGTCCTATAATGACTGAGAATAGTATTAGCAGAGGGATGGTATAAATTTCCACATCCCTCTAAGCTATGAATTTAGGCAGAAGGCCTGAATTCATGTTAAAGGGGAAGGGGAGGAGAATTTTTGTTCTTTTTCATAATTTAGCCGCAAAAGCTCTTCAGGTGAATACCTTTTATATTAAATCAAATAGCCACATCAGAAAATGAAAAATAACCCATGTGGAAAACTTATTTATATGAAGTCAAATGTATTGGCATTAAATCTGGGAATTGTCTTTGGTCTTTAATGGGCAGGAATCTAGCTGCTGAAAAATGAGCTTCAAGATACCTACTAGTTTGAATATGTTTCCCCAGGCTTGAGATGGTCTCTGGCCTTGGTCCAAAGTTGATCTCTCCTGCCGTAAGTGCTAACAGCTGAGATGTAGGTCTTTGACATTCACAGATGTCCAAGGATGGGACTTTGGTGCTTTCTCAAGTGCAGAAAGGAGTATAGCTTCCTCACAAAGACTATGAGTTTCCCATCAGCTTTCAACACGTAAGACCCAAGACTCAGAGACTGAACTTAAAATTTAACTTTATAGCAATCCTTCTTCCTGATTTGAGAAAGACAAAAATTACTATCTGAAATAGAGCAGGGCAGTGAGGGGGAGGCTTTTTAGAGTGCATTTTATCTATTAGCTCATAATTTTTGTCATACAAGAAGTGGGTGGAGACCAAATCAATCTTTGGAATCCAAATTCCAAGTACAGAGTACAAAGAAATACGTACACACATGTTTGTGTATCCTCATTCCTACATAAGGTGTTTCAGACTAAAGTAGTGGAAATAATAAAGTGTATGCAAAGGGGTATACAAAAAATTCATTTAGTACAATATTTAGCATGGCACCATTTGATCCCTTCCAGTAAGATATGTCTTTAAGCAAGAGGAATCACCAGCGTACTTTTTCTTTTCTTCTCCTTCAGATTTATACTAGTTTAACAGAAAACAAAGAAAGATCTCTTTACCAAGACAAACCAAGAAACCACAGGTAAATTTTTATTTTTTTTCCTGCTGGGAGTGAGATGAGGGAGTGGCATAACTCATTCTTGAATTGCTCAGTCATGAAGGTACCATTTAAACAAAAGGAAAATTACATACATTTGTATGTATGAAATACCACAATTGAATTAGAAAAGTTAGGATAATGAAAGTATATATTTTAACAAATATCCCCATCTGGGTTCTTACTGAAGAGAATGATCTCATAATTCTAGAATGAAAGTGGTCAGCCCCATTTAGTGATTATCTTTAAAAAGGGGAGGAACCATTGATAAGCACTTCCTTAGCTGATTGTCTCAGAGAGCAGAA
This sequence comes from Potorous gilbertii, assembly GCA_028658325.1. Taxonomy (NCBI): domain Eukaryota; kingdom Metazoa; phylum Chordata; class Mammalia; order Diprotodontia; family Potoroidae; genus Potorous; species Potorous gilbertii. The sequence goes on from CM053771.1 coordinate 109,279,038, forward strand.
AGGTTATTTTCAACCAGTCCCTCAAGATGATTATCTGAAACACCTGAAAATTTAATATGAAGAGCTGAAAAGAAAACCACTGCATGGTTTTCCCCCTGCTGCTACTGAGAAAAGCTTAGGAGTCTGGTCTGGGATGTGAGGAGAGATGGTTATTTTAAGAGGAGATCCACTAACTGTAACTGTCCTTGTGCCCTTGAATACAAATCCTTACTTGTTTAGGGTTGAGAATTTAGTGCCATTCAGTACATATTAAACGTGGCTTATTTTTATGCTTTCAATATCAGTGTGTCAGGGATCTATGAGAAGGATCAGATAATTTTAAAAAAAAGTCTATGAAAGCACCAATCAATAGACAGAGCCCAGGGTGAACTCACAACTGATCCAGGATGGTAGTGGATGAAATAAAGTCAGAAGACATCCCAGATACAGAATAAGCCCCAAGTCCAAGATTGTATTTGCTGCTTCTCAGGTAGAGAATTACCTAGGATTGCCCACCATGTGGATAATCAGTGCCTAAACAAGAATTCCCTCTATTTAACTTGACCCACTCCTATCTCTAATCCTAAATATCTTTCCTTTCGGCCATGCCCACTTTGAAACACATTCTCTACTTCTGGTTGGGTCTATGCCAGTGGCTTACTTTCCTAGGCCTATAAGGCAGGGAGAGGTCCATTACCCTGCCCTGCCCAGCTCAGCCTCAAGGGGTTAACCTCCCTGGGGAAAGGTTAGGTACAACTTTCTCCACTGAACAATGGACAGAAGCACCTTTTCCCTGGTAACCTTTGGAGATGCTGATCTAATTGCCAGCTAAGCTCAGTCATTCAGGCGAGGGACAATGGGTTCCTTCAGGAAGAAATGAAATGACAAGAGCTCGAAGGGCCTGGGGAAAGTTCAGCCCATGGCTTGGTGGCTTTTTGCCTCAAAGGCCACCTGGGCGCCTGGAGCAAATACACAATGGCTACCTTCCAGAAATCAAAATGCCCTATTAGTAAGATCTGAGGAGTGAGATGAGAGGTACTCATCAGTGAGTAGGGAGGTCCACACTCTGCTGGGGAGAATGAGGAAGAAGATAAGGAAATCTGGAAGCAGGGGTGCCTGTCTCCCTAATAATGTTGGCCCAATGTGTTCCTGTGGTTAAAAAGGTCAACAAAATGTTGCCTATCTTTAGGAGAGATATTCGGAAAAATTCAATTCGGTTAAATATGATGTTTATTAATTCCTTTCTATCTTTCTATGTTCAGCTAGTTACTTAGACTCAAGTCTTTTTCTCATAGAACTTACTAAGAGAGTGAAAAAACACCATTACATGCAATATTATATTATTACATACAGTATTGCTGTATTATGTACAAAATTATTGAATTATTATATACAATGATACATGATAAGTGCATTAGGGAAATGCGAAACAAAGTGGTAGGAGTTGTTTGAGGGGAAAAGTTGTTACTGGCAGAGGAGCTAGGAGGTTCCTGAAGGACCATTTGAGTTGGACTTAGAAAATGAGCAAGACTCCAACAATGGAAGAGGCATGAAAATGGGAGAGAATGATATTTGAACCATTAAAGATCATCCCTAGAATGACTGGGTCCAAAGTATAGTTGTAAATAGGTTGATTTCAGTTCGAAGCATATCTTTAGTGAAGTGCTTCAGAGTTCTGAGCTTGGCCCTGTGCTGCTTAATGAATGCTTTTTATCATTGACTTGAATAGAAAAATAGATGGCATGCTTATGAAAAATACATGTAACATCTCCCTCATCCACCCTGCACTGGCACTGGCAAATTGGGTTCCCAATGGGGTAACAACTAAGATTTTAGATATTTTGTAGGGCTTTCCTCTAAAACTACAGCCTACAGACCCCTACTGATGTGCTCCCCTTTCATAGTTAGCCAGCAGACACACTTAGCTGAAAGCAAAGTTGTTGTGGCTTTTTTAAGATGGCATAGTAATGGAAAATGCCATCTACCTCCAGAGGAAGGACTATGGAGTTGGAATGCAGAGTGAAGCAGACTATTTTCTTTTTTGTTTTCTTTTGTTGTTTTTTCTTTCTCATGTTTTCTCCACTTTGTTGTAATTCTTCTATGCAATATAAGTAATGTGAAAATGTGTTTGATAGGAATGTAAGTGCAGAGTCCATATCAGATTTCATGTCATCTTGGGCAGGGAGGGGGAGAAAATGTAAAACTTATGGAAGTGAATGTTGAAAACTAAAAATAAATAAAATGGGGGAAAAGATGGCATAGTGAAAACATCTCCCTTATTAACCTGGGGCACACGTTCACACAGCATTAGTCAGAAGACTGATCATTTATACTGACTACACCAGTACACAGGCCCACATATAGGAATGCATACCCAAGCAACTGTTTCCTCCATTGCTCAGGGCCATCGTGTCATTCTCCTCCTCATGATTCCCCTATCATCCTTCCCCCAGCTACAGAACTTCATCACTGGTCCTGCCCTAACTCTAGTGCAACAATTGACTTTTTAAGACTGGTAGAGGTGTGACCAGTTTTTTGATAGCCAATGACAAACTACCTTTTGGATTTCAATAGAGAAGAACCTCATACCTTTGAATGGGATAAAAAAAGAAAACTCCTCCTTGTCCAATCTGTTAACACCTTGTGTCTCTGCTACCCAAACCTTTTATGATTCATCTGAATTAGGGAAAAATCAAATGATTAACTACAAACCAACTGTTCTCTTCGCTCCCTTCACAAATACACACATATAGATGATAGGAAGCTAGGAGAGTTGACATATTGACTTTGGAATCAGAATCCTAAAAGATCTCAATGGGCTGGTATGTTGGATTGAATGAATTAAGATAAAACAATAGGGATGAATGTAAATTTGTACACTTGAGTGTGCAAGTAAACTGTACAAGTGTAAGAGGGCAACTAGGTGGCACAGTGATTAGAGAGTGCTGGGACAGGAGTCAGGAAGACCTGTGTTCAAATTGGCCTCAGACACTTACTAGCCGGGTGACCCTGGGCAAGTCACTCACTGTTTGTCTCAGTTTCCTCACCTGTAAAATAAGCTGGAGGAGAAAATAGCAAACCACTCCAGTATCTTTGCTAAGAAAACCCCAAATAGGGTCATGAAGAGTCAGACACAACTGAAATGACTCAACAACAAACAAATATAAAATGGAGGAATATATGGCTAGAAAACCATTGTTCTATCAGTTATCTTGGGGTTTTAGTAGAAAATAGACTCAAAGTGTCACAATAGAGTGATATTGAAAAAAAGTACATTCAGAGAGTGACATAGACAATAAAGACAACTTTGGATTTAATGTATTGAATTTATTATACACACATATAAATAAGTATAATATATAATTAATATACAATATAAAATTATATATATAAACAAAAAAGGTCTACACAATAGGTATTTGTGGTTCCATATTTAGTAGATATTCAGGAGCTCTTTTCCCAACTTGCAGTCACACTGGCAGTCTAGGACCCCCAGAGGACAGTTGCCTGTCCTCTCATAGTTTTAGGGGTTATTTAGGGAGTTGTTTTCTTGCACCATAACTTACAAGCCCCCACCAGTGTACTTCCCCTTGGATCAGCAGTTGATATCAACTAACCAGACAGATAATTAGCTTTCAGAAAGGGGGATTTACTAAGTTGGTATGGTAAGAGTTACAGGTACCAAGTAGCCTTCAAAAAAGTCTGACATACTCTCCCATCAGTACATAGAGAGTCCAGGGGAAAGTGGGCTCAAGTTTAGACTTGTGTGGCAAAAGGATCATGCACAGCTCCTGATTGCTAGCAGATTTTCTGTCCCTTTTGGAGGATGGTCTTTATACAGTACCCCTCCCAAAACATGTTGAAGTTTTTCTGCTGTACTCTTGAATCTTCAATCTCCATCCTCATGTCCAGGCTGTTCTTAGTTCCTGATGCAGACAATGTAGTCAGTTGTTCCAGGGGTAAGAGAATCAATTAAAAGAAGAGTTATTAATGTAATCAGGTAGTTCACTAACAATCATTTATTAAACACTTGCTATGTGCCAGATACTGTGCAAAATGCTGGGATACAAAGAAAATATAAAAACAGTCCCTATTCAATGATTTAGTTATATAAATTTAATATAAATAAGTAATGTAATTTAAATTTAATTTAATATAAATAAGTACCTAAAAGGTACAATACAAAACAGATGGAAGGTAATCTTAAAGAAGAAGGCTCTAGCAGCTGATAGAACTTGGACAGGCCTCCTTCTGATGCTGGGACTTGATCTGAATCTTGAGGGAAGCCAAAGAGAGCTGAGGTGAGGAGCATTCTGGTTCTGGGGGAGAGCCAGCACAAAGACTTAGAGATGAGAACTGGAGGAGCACCATGTAATAGTCTTGGAAGATTTTAAGGTAGTTTGGTGCAGTAGAAAGAATATTTCATGTGGAATCAGAGGATTTACATTCAAATCCCAGCCATGCCACTTATTTCATGTGACTTTCGACAAGTAATTAACTTTTCGGACTCTTGTTTTCCTCATCTTTGAAACAAGGAGTTTGATGGTTTCTAAAGTACTCTCTGGCTCTTAATCAATAATCCTTTATAGTAGAATATAAGGTAGCTACGTAGCACAGTGGATAGAGTGCTGGGCCAGGAGTCAGGAAAACCTGAGTTCAAATTCAATCTCAGACACTGACTAGTAGCGTGAGCCTGATCAAGGTGCTTAACCATATTTGCCTCAGTTTCCTCGTCTGTAAAATGAGTTGGAAAAGGAAATGGCAAATCACTCCAGTGTCTTTGCCAAGAAAACCCCAAATGGGGTCACAACTGAAATTACTGAACAACAGCAAATCTGTAAAGGGCTTAGCATAGTGTCTGGGACAACTGGTGAATCTGTCACTTGAGTTTGCCGTGCAGTGCAGATGCAGTAGGACCTTATTTGGTGCACTGAATCTGCCACCAATACAGTAAGCCCCAGAGCAAGGTGAGGGTACACTAGACTGTCTAAGGAGGTGCCAACATACTCAAGTTAAATATGGAACCCAACAAACAACGTGAGGTCAGGTCTGAGAGTGGCTGCCATACCTCCAGGCTGGATGAGATAGGGAGCCTCAGTCTTAATATTAACAATGATCACAATAGCTAGCATTTGTATACTACGTTCAGAGAAGCCAAGCACTTCACAGATTTCCTATTTCATCCCCACACCAACCCTGAGAGGTAGGTTCTATTTCATTTTACAAATAAAAAATTTGAGGCAAGCAGAGATTAAGTGACTTGCCCAAGGTCACACAGCAAGTGAGTATCTAAACTCAGGCCTTCCCAGCAAGTCAAATGCTTTTTCTAATGTGCCACCTAGTTGTATCTGTGATAATCATCCTCTGTGCTACCACTATTCTCCTTCCAACTGTTTTTGCTCCAGTAAAAGAATTTCTAGTTAGAACTTTATTAGTAGACTCTACCACCACATACAGATACTCTATTTATACTTGAAGAAGGATTTAATAGAGGTAAGAAAGTATAGAGAAGAGCAACAAGAATATTTAGAGGAGGGGGGAGAACTCTGTCTGCCTATCTACCTAATCTATCAATCTATCTATCTATCATCTATCTTTTCTTCTATCTATCATCTATTCATCTATCTATTCCTCTGTCATCTATTCATCTATTTGTCTATCTATTCCTCTATTTATCATCTATTCATCTATCTATTCATCCATCCCTCTCTCCCACCCCACTCCTCTCTATCTGCTGCATCTCTCCCTCCCCCTCATATCTCTCTTTGTGTCTGTGTCTATCTCTCTGTCTCTCATCTATTATATGTATGAAGGATGTGGAAAGGAGAATGTGGACTTGGTCACTACATTCTGAAATACTTGACAAAGGTGGGAAAAGGGGACTTTTAAAATTTGAAGAAAGTAAGTTTGGAACTAATAAAAGAAAGTGTCCCTTCACACAGCAGGCATTAAGCTTACAGACTCATTACCCCAGGAAGTGGTACTGGTAGGAAATAGGAATGGATTCCAAAAAGGTTAGGACAAATTTGTGAACATCAATACATACATGGTAACTGAGAAGAACCAGGATGCGTCAGGCTGTTCAGGTGCTATAAATAAGGATAATCACATTTCCCATTTCCACATTTTTCTTCTGGCTACAGGATAGGACCACATGGACCCTGATTTGGCCATTTCTACCTTCTAGGTAAGACAGGCACCTAGGGCATTACACATCCCCATACCGTGGCCCATGACCGCTCACCCATGATGAGCATCACAGAATGCCAGTTGAATGGCCAGGGGCCATAATTTTCCCAGGCTCTCTGTCTATCCTGGTCATGTAGCTATGCGTGTCTTTCATTTCTCATTAAGGTGCTGACCTGAACACAGCATCAAAATTGCAGAGGGATCTAGAAGCCTGGAGGTCTATTCCAAAAGGTCCAGCAATTCTTGAGAGATTTTTGAGTGGTGTATAAAATCCCTTGGCTAGGTGACTGACCTTTCCCAGGGCTTCCTTAAGGCTGAGCTATTGCCCTTTATGCAATACAGATGCTGCTTTCATATAGAAAAGAAAAATCAAGAAGAGTTGGAAGGAAAGGAAGGAGCCTGGAGGGGTTTGAATCTACCAAGTCTGTCAGAATTTATCCTGAATTTTCTTTGGGATCCACTGCCTCTGACCTTGCTATCTAGGAAACAGATAGCATGACTTGGCTTTGATGACACATGTTAAGCTCTTTGCTTAAAAGACTGTATCGGCTGTGCCAAAACTTTTAGGGCACTTTTAAGCTATTGATGGTAAGAAAGCTTAAAACTGCACTAAGATTTTTGGGACACCCTGTATAAATGCTGGTTATCATCATTAGATACCGTAGCAAGCAAAGAGGATGAGTGCAGAGTAAGCCAGCTGTACTTGGTCTTATGGATGGCCTTATGTACTTGCCTCATGGATGCAGGTTAGGGAGGCATGTCTGCGTGTGAGCACTCAGTGCATGTGCATTTGTGTATGTGGTGCATGCTCATGGCAGAGGATTTATTCCACTGATTATGCCAGCGTGTTCTGTTGGGGGCAGCGTGTGTGACAGAAACATGGCACGCCAATAAAGAGAGTCTTTATGGCACTGTCGCCTGCTCTGGTTTGTGTGTCTCCAGCTGGAGATAAAGTCAGGAGAGATGGATTAGCCCCTGTCAGGAGTGAGGTACAAAATGGAAAAAAGTGAGACAGCAAGGTGCCCAGTGAGGACTCCCGTGTCCAATGAGAATCCCAGGTCATTTCGTAGGAAAAGCGGGACTCAGCCTGCAATAGTGCCTGTAAATGCCTCCTATGGCAGCAAGGGATGCTTTGTGTCTATCCCCAGATTTCCCGCCTATGTGGGAAACCCTTTCTAGGAAAACTTTAGCATAATAGGAAAAGCACAGTCTAATCTCCACATCCAATTACAAAGAAAAGTAAATCACCAAACAAAATTAGTTTTAAGAGTCTTAATTATCACCACGAAGAGTAATTTAAAGTCAGAACAGGAAGTGACCGTGCCAATGGCCTTCAGCCCCATGTCTGCTCTACCTTCCTTGCTGAACCTAACTTCTCAGCCTGTCTTTAAGGAACAGGGATGGGAGTGAGAAAATGGGAGACAAGGTCAAAGAGGGCAGATGCCAAAAGCATGACCGAAAGTTCAAACAAAAATGGGAGATGTGTTCACAGGGCCAGACTCAATAGTGTTTTTTACACACATATTTGACTTTCTAGGTGATTTCTTTTACCTCCCCCACTCTCTTTCCTTAGTCCTAAAGGCCCAGGTATGATAGCAGAATTAGAATAAACAGATGGATCTCCAGTGTAACTGGCTCTGAGCCGGAAATTCTCAAACCAATTGATGGTAACAAGACTAAGGTTCGGAGCTATTGATTGTCTGTGGGAACCTCCCTGGCTTTGCTTGTCTCTCCTGTACAGCTCTTCATTTATTTATTTATTTATTTGAACAGTAGCATCATATAAATAAAACACCATTACAAAAATGTCGCAGAAAGTTCAAACCTATTCATTATCCATTTCGTACAGATTAAAATTGCCATCAAGGCTGCTTGGTTTTGACTTGCGTTCTCTTCCTTTTAATGAGCCGGATAGAGAAGGCAAAAGATGCTAATTCATCCTTACATCTCTATCACATCTCCCCTTTTACTATATAAAGCATCAAGGTCGCATTCTGGGGAAATGTCTTTTTACCAAAGGTGCTATAATAATAATGAAGAAGCAATTTGTTTCAGCAAACTGCCTGCAGTAATGAGGCTTAATTATAACCATGTTATTAATACCGCTGCTTAAGGTAATTCACTTCTGAGCGGGGTGCAGAACAGTAAACTATAATTTAAACAAGAATCGAGACCTAATTTAAATCATCGGATCTGCAGCGGAAAAGGCAAACAGAAAGATTGTAATCCGCACGTGATTTAGAGCACCCTCCCTCCCCCCTCCCCATTCTGTTTCCAGGAGATGTCATCGATTGTCATTGGAGTCTGGTGTCTTGGGATCTGGAGTCTTGATTCAGTTCAACCTCTTTCTGAAGGGTTGGGACAACTGACAGCCCCTTGTGTAAACCATGTCAATTCCCTGATGACATCGAATTCTGCTCCCAGTATGGAAAGGTAGGCAGGTGTCCAGAGACGTTGTGATGTCAGCAGAGAAGTTCCTAGAATCATGGGACATCAGAGCTAGAAAGTCTATTGCCTTCATTTTACAGATGAGGAAACAGATCTAGAGAGGGTAAGTGACTTGTCTAAAGTCACTTCTCATTGGTGCTAATTAGGGGCATGGCAGAGAGCACAACCAGGTTTTAATGTCTTTTTAAGAGCTCTTTCCATTGACCCAATATAGGTTAGTCACATCTCTTCCTTTTATGAGGATTTGTTGGAGATCCCAGATCTAGGGCAGAAAGAGTCATTACAGATAATTCAATTCAAGCCCCCATTTAAAGATGAGATACTTAAAGCCAAGAAAGGTTAGGTGACTTGACCAAAGTCACACAGATGAGAGAGCTGAGATTTGAACCCAGGAACTTTGACTTCAGAGTCACCTCTCTTTCTATTGTGCCTCTCCACCTCCCACAGGGCATGCCTCTTCAAGACCTCCTAAAATGCCACCATATCCAAAGGGGAACTGCAAAGGTCACCCAGTCCATTTCCCTGTCTCATTATTCTTAAAACAACCATGGCAGGCATCTATGTGGGTACACACTCTTACTAATCGATAGGAAACCTAGTCATTCATTTATTCAACAAAGATTTATTGGGTACTTATTTTGTGTAAGGCTATGTAACCACTTCCAGTTATCCATATGAGGGTCTCATAAATTTTCTTATTTGGTCTTGCTTGGGTTTAACCCTAATTCCTATTAGGATTTCAACAGTTTTTCCTCAAGTTAATACTGAGAGACTGTGAGGCATCAGTTAGACCCTTAGTGTATTAGATCCTTCTCTATTGCCATCAATTCATCTCTTTCTCATCTATGTGTGTATCTATATATACATGTATATGTTTATATGTATGTATATATACATACATATATGTATGTCCATATATGCATGTATATATGTATGTATATACACACACATACATGCAGATATACCTGACCTACATTACTTGGAGGAGTTTTTTCATCAGGAAGGAAGGAATATGTTTCATTTCAAGTTAAAAACATATGTCAAAAACACCATTGAGTGTTCCATACCAATGAAATCTCAGTTCCAGGCCCCTCAAATTTCTAAAATTCATCTGCACATTTCACTAAATGAAATGGTAGAGACAACTTGGAGAAGTCCATGTATAAGAACTGAAGTAAATGAAAATAGAAAGGATGGCAGATATATCCCAGGGCTTCACACTTAGTACATTTCTGTCATTCCATTAGTGTTAAATCATAAACAGCAAAATGGTGTTTTTCTTTGTAATCATAATTACAAATCATGAGAAATTATAAGAACTTCCTGGCACTGATGGAGAGGTGACAGAAGGATGCTACTGCCCCCTCCTTTTTATGGGGGCAGTCTTCCAAGACAGGGTGATTATTAACTGTTGGATTATTTAGGTGTGGATCTGCCTGGATACAGGGCGATAAATGAGATGACCTTTCGTTATCACTTCCATCCCTGGCCTTTTATGGCTGTACGATAAATCATAAACGACTCTGTACACAGGGGTCACTCGCTGAATGCCATTAATAATGGACTGTTTTCTACTTATTCACGAGCACCAGCTTCCCAGGCAGAGGCTGGACCTCTGTTCATGATCCCGAAAAGGGGGTGGCGCCTAAATGTCTGAAAACTCATATTTCCCTATGCCTTCACTAAGGAGACTACATCATACTTGTCTGGGTGTGGGTCCTCAATCTTCCACTTCTGTTAGGTGCCCCCCCCATATGTACTCCTCTTGGGGGCTCTCTGAGGACCATGAATTAATGAGACTATGAATTTGAAGTTCAACATGACCAAATCCAGACATTTACTCTAGGGGATTGCCCCCCCCCCAATCCCCACCCAAAGCTCTGGAGAACTTTTCTAAAAGGTTAACTGGTTTATGAAATTTAAAGTAGGGTGGGGTTCTGAATTGCTCAGAATGCAATAGAAATGTCAGCAGAACTGTGGGGAAGAGCCTCTGACTTCCTGCTCCTTGACTCCCTTTTCCCAGGGGCCTCCTCCTCTCAGAGCCAGCCCTCCCTCTGCTTTCTCACTTGCCCTGTGTTACCTCATCTCCTTTTCTTGTTGGAAAGGTTCTTGTGTTTTTGCTCCGCTGTTACCCTGCACTCTCTCTTCATTTCCCCCTCTGCTCTGTCCCTTTCCCAGACACCTCTTCTCTGCTGGATCCCCACACTAGTATGGGAGCTCTGTGAAGCCAAGTGACAGCAAATTATATCTCCAGCTGGTAGAAATGATCAGGCTTTGGCCATGCTGAAATAGCAAAGCGTAGGGCTGCAAAGCTGAGTCCTGGAAAAACTTGCTCTCCTTTCTGTATGCGCACACACACACACGTGCTCACACTGCACATACAGTGTCTTATGTGTATAATGTATATTCTGGCATATATACAAATAGTAGCTTGAATAATACCTACAAACAATACATACACATGTGTGTCCATGCTACACATATCAGCTACAGGCAAAACGCAAAATGCAGATACCTCCCTGCATTAGAATGGCCTCTTGCACATAGTAGGCCCCCAATAAATATCTGTACGTTATACAGGGCATGCCATACTTATAGAGATGCACACAGAATGTCATGTGTACACACACATAAAAACAAAGTGTAAAGAGATGCATATACACACGTGAAAAACAATCCTTTAGATTTCTTTTTAGATAATAACTATACTAGCTTGCATTCATATAGCACTTTATGGTTTGCAAAGCACAGAGTACGCATCCACAGCTACACATGACACAATGTAAATTATGAACGCATATAATGTTCATGCAGACATCACGTACAGACAGTCATGTACCAGAGCAGTGCCTTGAACATAATAGGCTCCTAGATAATGTTTGTTGAATAAATGTAATAATATACACATAACTAACCCAGTCACAAACACAAATTTTACTCATTAACTTTCCCCTTAAAAATGCAAGATCCTCCCTATCTAATGATTGGGGCAGATGTTTGGGGGCGGTGGTTTGTTTCAAAGCCTGAGACATCCTGAACCTTTTTAAATAATAACACTCAGAGAATTTGATACAGAACTGGAGATTAGGGAAGGTAGGGAGGGGGCAGAGATGATGAGAAGGCAGGGGGAGTGGTGTCTGGAGCATTTCTCTTACGGGGGAAAAATAAAAACTCCCCTCCATCAGTGTTCCATTTCTCTGCAGCCTCCTGCAGGCTGTGTCATCTCATATTATGTGAGCTCCAAGGGGGTGTCCAATTTGAGGAACAATAGTTATAAAGTCATTTGCAGTGCCCTGCTGTGGCAGTGTCTGATAGCCGGAGCCAGGCACTCCACTGGCTTGGTTCCTCAGAGCTGACCTGGCCCTGGGGGCCCTTCACAGTAAAGCTTCTCCTCAAGCTTGCTTCCCCCCACCCCTCACCAAAACACCACGAAGCTCTGATGCTCCTCCAGAAGGGGGAGGGAAGGCAGTGAGAGGCCACATGGTATAGTGGAATAGGTACTGGACTTGGGGTCATGGGACTCAAGTTCTGGTTATGACATTTCAATTTACCAGCTAGATGAATCAAGGTGAGTTATTTAACTTTTTTGAACCTTATCTGTAAAATGGGGATAATACTATGTTCACTAGATACCTCCGAGAATTGTTATGGTGGGGATTTCACTGAAAAGTGCTATAAAATCCTGTAGAAATAGAGACTTCTAATGGCATTACTAATAATACCCTGGTGCGGCTTTCTAATCTCCATGTTAAACGTCTATACACCCTTGCCCTACCCTTGAACACAGTTAAGTAGGTTGGGATGGCTTAGAGAGGATGAAACCTTCATGACAGCCCCCAGGAATTCTGTTCTGTTTTGTTTTAAAGATATGTTTTACATTCCCCTCAACTTCTTCTCTTGCCCTGTGGCCAGGCTCCTCAGGTGCCAAAAGTCTCCTTAAAGCTAGCCCTGAGCCAGACAAGAGGGAATATTTTGTCATTAAAACCTGCCTCTACCCTCTCTGTGTCCTTTCTTACTCTTCTCTCTTATGGCCCCACTCAGGATGCTGACGTTGCTCTAGGATTTCCTCAGATACACATTCAAGCTCATCATGCTTACCCTTCCCATGAGAATACTTTTATTTTAAAAACAAGACAGGAGAAAAAAGCATCCATGAATCCATGATGGTGGAACATTGAGCATGACAGAATCATGGCATTTTAGGGAAAGGGACCTTAGAAGTTCTCTAGTCTAACCTCCTCATTTTACAGATGAGGAAACTGAGTCCCGGAAGTTTTGAATTGAATTACTAATGGACTAGTCACACCTTAAGTCATGGACTCTTTCATCAGTGGGATCGTTCTGTTGCCCTCCAGTCATAGGAGTCATAGTCCAAGGATGTTTTTCTCTGAGACTGGACACAAAAACATTCAAGTAACTAGACATTTTAAAATTAGGTACCCTCCCCCCAAAAAGGGGAAATACGGGGCCTCACCCAAAGTTTCCTTTCAAACCCCCTACCTGGCCCTCAGCCTCCATTTGAAAATTTCACTGTATAAAGCAGGGACCCTAGAAGAGGGCACAGAACCCTTCCTAAAGGGAACCCTGAGGAAACCTGCTCAGAAGACAGAGGGTTGGGACTTCATAACTAAGAATTTGTGCTTTCTTTTTAGATAATTATAATAGATAATATTCATATAGCACTTTATGGCTTGTAAAGCACTCTACATGTATCATCTCCATGTGATTCTCACAACAATCTTGTAAGGTAAGGTAGATGAGAATGATTGTTCCAATGTGAATGAAGCAGGTTCTGTAGAGTACTTATAGTGGAGTACTTAAAGCTTGATCAGACATGAAAGATGCCAAGGTCAATTGCTTCATCCTGGGCCATTGAGGGTCATCTTAACTTCTGTCTCGCCACTGACTTAGGAAGACAGTGAGGCTGGTAACTGTGCAACTCTTCCTCACTTAAATCTAATTCAGGGGCAAGTCAAGACCTTATCTGTGATTTGATTGGTCCTCTGAAAAAATGAAGGAAAAAAAACAGCAACAAACTAAGTGTCATTATTAAGTAAGGCTTGGAGAGGTTGACCGACTTGCCCAGGATCGTATAGCTACTAAATATTTGAGGCATGATTTGAACTTTTGTCTTTCTGTCTTTGTCTACTGTTATGACTAGTTGGCACCATTAGTGAGATAACATCTCACTTTTTAAAAGTGATGGTCTCCCTAGGGAGATCACAAGTCAACCTATTCATCTCCTTAACTTCAGATTAAACTATTTCCCCTTCACCTAGGTCTAGGAGGTGGGGACTGTGGAAAAGGTATCTCTTATTCTTGAAAAATCCCTAGCCATCCTATACATCTCTCTCAATGACCTATTAAGATAGTAGTAACTCCTCTGACTGGGCAGCTAAATGGCACAGTGGATAGAGTGATGGGCCTGGAGTCAGGAAGACTCATCTTCTTGAGTTCAAATCTGACCTCAGACACCTTAACTGTGTGACCCTGGGCAAGTCAGTTAATCCTGTTTGCCTCAGTTTTCTTCATCTGTAAAATGAGCTACAGAAGGAAATGGCAAACCACTTCAGTATCTTTGTCAAGAAAACTCCAAATGGCGTCACAGAGTCAGACATGACTGAAATGATTGAACAACAATAACTTCCATGATTACAAAATGATGTACTTTTCAAAGAAGTTTTACTTCCAATAATTACTTGACTCATACACTTAATGGCATAGTGAAAAGTACATTGGACTTGGAATCTGAGGGCTTGAGTTTGAATTTCATCTCTGCCTCTACTTACCTGAATGACATTGAGCAAGTTACTTCCCTAAACCTCACCTTCCTCACCTGAAATATAAAAGGGTTGTAAGAGATAATCTCTGAAGTTTCTTCAAGTCCTAAATCTATGATTCTCATGGGTATTATACCTATTTTTCAGGTGAAGAAATTGAGGCCCTGAGAAATTAAATTAATTGTCCAAAGTCAGCTAGTATGTGAAAGAACCAGGTCTTCTGACACCCTTTCCCACTATACTTTATATATTGTAGTTTGAGCCAAATGAAAAGCTCTTCCTAAGGTCTTATCTCCTTCTTTTATTCTGTATTTCTTCTTCTGCACTCAATGGAACTGGCTGTCATCATGAGGCACACCTATGCTTCAATCTTCTTTTCAATTCCTGGGTGAGATGGCCAGAATGCTTATTATTAGTCTCTTATTCCATAGTAGGGTCATTAAGTTTGGGCAGCTATTAATGTCATATATATTGTCCCAATGAAGACCTTGCTGAATAGGAGGGACCACCTCTAAAAGATTTGAGTGGAGAAAAGTCAATTTCTTCATCTGAGGAATGAGAGGGTGGGATCACAGGGTTCTCTGGAGATCTCATATTGGGGGATCTATGTTCCATGATCTTTCCAGGAGCTTTTAACACTCAAGACAGTTGTTCACTCCACCCTTCCACCTTCTTTAGTTTATAGACTGACAGGGAGGATTGAGAGGGATTTTAACCTTGCCTTTCTAGATAAGGAAATCAAGGCTCAGCACAGTTAAGGAAGATGTCAGAGGAGGTGTTGCTAAGGACAATGTAGATCTTTCTCAGTCTTGTCACTTGAGCATAGACTCTTGTTGTATATGCTAAGAGTTATTTAAGTTTCTCTAGGCAGTAAGAGGAGGGTAAGAGGGCCTAGCAGAATCTCTTCTTCTAGGGGAAAATACAATAGACTTGGGAAGGAGGAGGAAGGAGGAGGGTGGAGACAGACAGAGACAAATAATGAAAGAGACAGAAACAAAAAGAAAGAATAAAGAAAGAAGAAAGGAAGGAAGAGAGAAAGAGCAAAAGAATGAAAGAAAAAGGAAGGGAGACAGAGTGAATGGAGAGGATGATAGAGGGAGGAGAGAGAGAGAGAGAGAGAGAGAGAGAGAGAGAGAGAGAGAGAGAGAGAGAGAGAGTTGAGATTAGTGGGGAAGTGATGTGGTTATTGTCTTTCTATTAATGTCACCTTCTCACAAAATCTGTGCTTCCCCAAAGTCCAGGCCCCCTTCCATGTAAGGTAAAAAGCGACAACCCAACAACAGCCGGCAGAAGAGCCAAGATAATAATGGAGCCTCTGAGACAGCTTAAGAGGGAGCTGGCCCCTGGCTACCCCCGTGCTTGCCTTCACCGGGACTCCATGCCCTGCTCTGAAGCAAAGATGCTTTGGGGCAGGGTAAAGACTTCCAGAGGAGCCTTCCCTCCTTATGACATTGTGATGCCTGCCTGCTGAGATCCTGGGGACCAGGACTCTGACACAAGAGACAATGGCCATGAATGTCACCTAGCATCTCGCAGAACCAGGGAGTGGACTGAAAGAATATGGCAGTTTATTGAGGGAAATTATGAGAACAGTTCTCAGATTTTCCCCTGAGCAGGCCACAAACTATGGCATCATAGCACACTGTTCAGTTAGGAGACATATAACAAGTTGAAAGCAAAGAGGGACACTGAAGAGAATAGTGGAAATAGAATTTGGGGTCATAGGACATGTGTTTGGATCTGGTTTTGGCCCTGAAGCATAGTAAAGAGGGGAGAGCGCTGGATCTAGAATCAGAGGATGTGGGTTCAGATTCCATCTCTAATGTTTACTATCTGTGTGACCTTGGGCAAGTCATTTAACTTCCTTGGGAAATTTTGTTTCCTCATTTGCAAAAACAAAATGAGGGCATTGGACTAAATGGCCTCCGTGGCCTCTTCTAGCTCTTGAGTTATGAGCTATACCTCTTATGGCCTGGTCCACTATCAGTTAATTGGATTCCTTCTCTACTGAAACAATGACTGCTGTGACTTATAAAGGATCATTTGAGTAGACAAAGGGAGCTGGCCTTGTTTCTCTCCTAGAAGAGAAGGCTGAAGAGGTACTTGATGATAATCTTCAAGTCTCTAAACTTAGTTTTCCAAGAATGGTGACTGGTTTTCTAAGAAAAGGGAGGTGGATGTGACAAGGAGAATAGCTTAAGGGTCCATCTGACTCCCTTGGATGGACTAGGGCAGTCCCTGGGGCAGGAGGAAAGAGGCTCAGGGGATAGAACACTAAAGGCAAGACGGTGGAGATGACCTTGCATTTAGGTGTTGTGGAAGTCCCTTTCAAGCTCCAGGCTTGTTGTTTGTTTCTCTGACAATATCAGGTGTTAGTGCAGTAAAAGAAATTCCCTTCCCTAGGGTTGTCAGATCAGTAAAAAGCCTGGAGTTTCTCGCCTATTAGTACTATTTTAGAAGAGAGGAAATTCAGAGCAGGTAACACTCAAACAGAAAGAAAGACAGCCTTCTCCAGTCATGAAATGACAATGACCCTTAGCCAGGGGCTTCCCACAAGTGCCCCCAACAGAATGACCTCAGTCCCTCCAGTAAAGCAACCTCTTTTAGCCCCCTATTCTAGTTATATTTGCATTTCTCAGCATCCCATCCCTTTAACATTCTCCCCAGTCCAGTCTTGCTATTGGGAGCCACGTGACTCTCAAATGAATGTGAGCCAGAAATGATCCACGTCTCCCCTGAACTCATCTCCCTGCTCCTGATGTTTAAAGTGAATTGAAACGAATATCTGATAAATGAATAAACCTGTAAATGGAATCAAAAACCTTATGAACCTGAAGGAGAAATAGGAGTCCCAGGTCTGTTAAATCCAAATTGAATAAATCTGATCAACTCCCTGACAATTTCTGCCAGCCCTCTTGAAGGAGGAGGAGACGAGCGGTGGGTAGTGGGGAAAGGGAAAGAGGGGGAGGCAAGCATATGTTCAAGTCATTAAGTTATCACTCTGGGGGTAATGGGTAAAGGAAATCATGCAGGTCCCTAGGGTTTTATTCCACTTGGGTTAAAATAACTAGAAAACTTGATGGAAACTCTTAGGAATCAGCATCCCTGGCACTGTTTCCCAAATGTAACAGTGTGTTGGAGAATCATCAGATTTCTTCAAGGGATAGTTGGGCCTGATGTGAGGGTCAGGGTGGAGAAGTAAGCCTAAAGAGCAAGGGTGGGGAATATTCAACCTCAAGGTCACATGTGTTCCTCCAGGTCTTTGGGTGTAGCCTTTTGACTGAGTTCCAAGTTTTACAGAACAAATTCTTTTGTTTAAGGAGATGTATTCTGTGAAGTTTGGATTCAGTCAAAGAGCTGCACTTGAGGACCTAGAGGGCCACATGTGACCTTGAGGTTGAAGATTCCCCACCCCTGCTCTAGAACAAGTGACACTTTCTATGCTTTTTTGCAATGAAATATATGCCAGAAAAATACTAAGGCGTTGAGATTGAAGTTTTAGACCTAGTTCTGAGGCTCACCAGACATGTGACTGGGAAAGTCCCTTCCCTTTTTCTGCACCTAAGTTAACTCATAAGATGGGATTGGCTATTTGCACAAACACCTTATAATATTGTTATGAGAAAAGTGCTTCATAGTTAGAGGGCCTGGCTCAAATCTTGACTCATCAGCGTACAACTTGTCAGATCTTTTTTTTTTCATGTTGAATAGAAGAATCAAAATGAATGGGAGAAACCATAAAACAAAACAAAATAAAACAGAATACAAAATAAAATGGTCTGCTTCATTCTGTGATCCAGTTCCATAGTTCTTTCTCAGGTTGTGGAAGGCTTTTTGCCTCAAAACTCCATTGGGAACTTTTTAGGTCCTTGCATTACTATGAAGGACTAAGTCTACCTCCTCACACACTATGGTTGTTGCTGTGTACTAAGTTCTCCTGGTTCTGCTCCTTTCACTCAGCATCAGTTCATGTAAGTCTTTCCAGGCCTCTATGAAGTCTTCCTGTTCATCATTTTCTTATAGCACAATGGTATTCCATTACATTCATATACCACAACTTGTTCAGCCATTCCCCAACTGATGGGCATCCCCTCAATTTTCAGTTTTTGGCTACCACAAAGAGAGCTACTATAAATAATTTTGTACACATGGAACCCTTTCCCCTTTTTATGATCTCTTTGGGATACAGTGCCAGAAGCAATATTGCTGAATCATAGGGTATGCACATTTTTGTAACCCTTTAGGCATAGTTCCAAATTGCTCTTCAGAATGGTTGGATCAGCTCACAGCTCCACCAACAATGAATTAGTGTTCCAACTCTCCCACGTCTTCTTCCACATTTATCATCTTCTTGTTTTATCATGTTAGCCAATCTGGTAGATGTGATGTGGTACTTCAGAGTTGTTTTGATTTTTATCTCTCTAATCAATAGTGATTTAGAGCATTTTTTTGTATGACTATAGAGAGCTTTCATTTCTTCATCTGAAAACTGCCTGTTCATATCCTTTGATCATTTATCAATTGGGGAATGACTTGCATTATTGTAAATTTGTCTCAGTTCTCTATAGATTTTAGAAACGAGGCCTTGATCACAGACACTAGTTACAAAATTCTTTCCCAGTTTTCTGCTCCCCTCCTAATTTTGGTTGCGTTGTTTGTTTGTGCAAAATCTTTTCAATTTAATGTAATCAAAATTATACATTTTGCACTTCATAATGCTTTCTGTCTCTTGGTAAGTCAGAACTTTTTCTATTCTCCATAAATCTTGCAAATACACTATTCCTTGCTCCCCTAATTTGTTTATAGTATCAATCTTTATACCTCGATTATGTACCCACTTGGACTTTATTCTTGTGTATGGTGTCAGACCTTGGTCTATGCCCAGTTTTTGCCACACTGTTATCCAGTTTTCCCAGCAATTTTTGTAACTTGTCAGATCTTAAGCATGTTATTTGTCTGGGCTTAGGTCTCTTCCTCTGGAAAATAATGGGGTTGAATCATATATTTAAGGTTCTTCCTAACTCTGATGTTCTATCATGCTGAGATAGTATGACCTATTATTCCTTTTTCTGGAGGAGGAAGGAAGGAATGGAGAAGGGAGAGAAGGGGGAATTTAATAAGGAAGGAAGGAAGGAAAAAGGACTAACCTGAGCTCCTGGGAACTCTATTTGGTAGCCTGGCTTCTTGGGAATGTTTCTGTCTTATTATTTGAAGATTTTTTTTTGCCATGATCCCAAGCCTTGGCAACAAAGATTTTAGTTGTGGACATCCTCTGACATGACTTAAATTGGGACAGGTTAGATGGATTCAAAATCCTTCTATAGCCCATGGAACCTTGTTGAAATTAAACCCCAATGGTATTGGTCACATTTTTCCTTTTCTCTACTGCTAAAGAATAGCATCTAAAGAATCCCCACTATCTATGTTTGTTGACTGACAGACAGAAGTGGGTTTTGAACCATGGTGTCTGAGGTTAGCTCACTATGCAGCAGTGAGATGCCAATTCCTGCTAACAGGATAACACTGTTAGACTGAATCCCTGGTAGATGGGCAGTCCTTCACTGACAAGAGTGCAAAGTCTTTGAATTCCTGTCTCACCAACCCTGTGTGGCAGGAAAAGGGCATGTCATAAATGGGAAACATCATAGTCATAGGATAAAATCATAGACTTTAGAACTAGATGAGATCTTAAAGGTCATCAAATCCAGCCCCTTCATTTTACAGATGAAGAAATTAAGGAGCAGAGAATCGATGTTGCTTTCGAGTGACAAGAGGCCAGCTTGCAGCATATGGGAAGCAGGTTGACATCTGTGTACATACCCCTGAGAGGAAAATGCCGTATGCCCAACTTTACCAAGGTGAAAAGGGGTAGAGGTGCCTCCAACCTTCAAGGTCTAAACTGTTAGGAGATGGTATGATCCTATTAACACTAGGAGAACACAGTGCTCACAGTTGGGTGCTCTTGGTTTCTTTTTTTCTTTCAGGAATATGGGCAGGGATTGCAGGTATAGCTGAAATGTCTGACTTTATCCCAGGACGGCCACTAGTCCCCAGGTATACTGGGCATTTCTCTCGGTCATGTGTAACTGAGTGTTGAGATATGACACCACATATTTGAGCAGAGAAGAAGCACAATTTATGGCTCAGTCTCTGATTTTATACCTGAGGGAGGGCTCAGCATAGGAGATAGTATCATCCTTCCTGTCCTCTCAAGAACTACAGTTATCCCTTACATATCATGACTTTCCCCATCATGGTTTCAATATATCATGGGTTGGCACAAGAAATTAAATAGGAATTTTGGGGAAGTTTTGTGGACCAGTAGAGGACACAGAAAAAATTTACAAACTTATAAATGCATAAAATATATGTGTAGTATTGTATAATATCAATATATTTTATCTTTCCCTAATAATTAAGGTTTCTTCTCTGGTGCAAAGGGAGGATCAAAAATTTTAACATGGATTTTCTAGATCATAAGAGTATCACTCCCCTAATCTTAGTGACATGGAAAGGATAACTGTACTGTGTCCTGAGACCTTTGGACATGTTGATTGGTTGAGAGGGTAAAAGGGAATTAGCCCAACCCATTGATAAACTTGTGAGTTATCACCTACAGCATACATGTACATTCTGGTCTATAAAGACTACATAGGTCCTCTTAGAGAATCTTAAAACCATGTATTTTGAAGGAAGAAGGGACTTTAGGAGTCGTTGGATACAACCCTTTTATTTTACAGATGAGGAAACTAAGGTCTAGAGAAGTCAAATGACTTGCACTGGTTCACACAGCTAGTAAGGGTTTAAAGTGGAATTTGAACCCAGGACTTGCTAACTCCAGGTCCACTGACCTGTCTCATATGCCACATTATCTGCTATATAGTTTGATAAGTAGGGATTCTTAATCAATTTTTTTTGTATGTCTCATAATCCCCTTGGTAATCTTGGAAAGTTTACATGCTCCTACCCAGAATAATGTTTTTGAATGTATAAAATAGACAGGATTATAAAGAAAACCAGTAATATTAAAATACAGTTATCAACATATTAAAAAAAACAAGCTCAAGGACACAGTTTAAGAACTCATGTTGTACAGGATGAGTCCCTTTAACAGACTCAAAAAAAAATGACTGGTAGGCAAAAAGTATTCTTATACATGGGTATAATCATGTAGTTGCATCACACGTAAGATTGTGACTGGAGACTCAAAGTCTACTTTCATAAGACTCTCCTCATTGTCGGAGACTGATTATTATTCAATATATGATTAAGGGTGGAACTGGTAAGACTTATGGCTTCCATCTTCAAAAGAGAAAATGTGGTTCCAGATTCTCTTTTGGTCTGTGATGGAAGAGAAAGACTCTGTGAAGAAAAGCTGACCTATAGTAGAACTGTTACCTTGATCATGTCCCTATTCCCACTACACTAGAGACTTTAGGAATTTTTCCCTTTGAGTGAGATTTGGAACTCCCTCTTTTCTCTCTCTCTCTCTCTCTCTCTCTCTCTCTCTCTCTCTCTCTCTCTCTCTCTTTCTCTTTCTCTTCAGACACCCCCGCCCCCCTGCATTGAGCCAAATTATCTGAATACCAGAGGGAGAGCTTATTCATTCTGTGTATTTTCTGGTATATTCTTATCTGTATACCTTCTCTAATTTCTATTTGCTGTTGACTTAGATAAATAGTTTCATTTGCTATTTGCTATGAGTGTTTGTTGTAGAATTGGAATTTGGTGGTAAAAGAGTCAAGTGTTCGATATATAGCTTGGAGGGTTCCTTTTCCATTAAGGGATTACAATCAGGAGCTCAACTTGAACCTAGGAATCATCTCCCCTAGGCTAGCAATATTTAAAGGACAGACATAATTCTAGCCTGTTACCCTTTCTCAATTTGAGAGCAGAGAGGCCAGCCTCTGGACTCAACTTCAAGTTTCCCATTCCTGGCAGGTAATCAAAGTCTCCCTTGGAGAAGGGTGGGCAGAGGAGACTCTAGAGATATTTATTCATTCCTCCCTGCAAGCCATATCTAGGCAGACCCATGTGAATGAACTTATATAACCTGCATAGACAAAACATGGCACATAACTCTATGTGATCATAGCTTATAACTGGCTCAGTCACTCATCCAGGTTACAATTTCGCCTCCCCATCCCTTCCAAATGAATTGCTTAAGGTTACATAGATAGTAAGTACCATACCTCGGATTAAACCAAGATCCTTTAAATCTGAATCCAAAGAAAGGACTGATAAGTAGAAATATGTATAGAATGATTTTGCATATATATATATGCATATTTGTCTTTAATGGTAGGTAGCCATCTCTAGGGCAGGGACAGGGGGGAGGAGGGAAGAAAAAAAGAAAAAAACGTTACTCGGTAACTTTATTATATATTTAAAAGGAATAGAAAGATGTGCATACTAGATTTTCAGTTTCATGTGCAGTCTTTTTTTCCCCTATTCTGCTATGTTATAGAAATACTTGTTTTATTTCTTAAATTCAAAAGAAAATAAATAAAATTAAAAATAAATAAAAATCAAGTGCTTTTTCTACTCTACCATGCTTTTTCTACTCTACCGTGACTTGTGCAAGGACACACAGCAAACCAGTGGTAGGGAAAGGCCCCCTAATTAATGACCTAGTCTAAGGCTGATTTTGTCTCCTCTCCATTCCAGAGGCGCGGGGACACCAGGTACCAAGTCTGAGACAGGATGTTCAAATCAAAAGTTGAAGTGAGAGGAAAATGAGCAGAAGCAACAGTTATCTTCCAGTTTCCCAAGATATTCAGCCCCCGTCTCCCTGGACTGCTTTCTCTTCATCATGCCCCTGACAAAGTGGCATTTTCCTTTCAGCAGTGTGCACAGATGCCAATCTAAATGAATATTATTCACACACTTCTGTCCAAACATAGTGAAGTCTTCAAAGGCTGAGTAAACCTCTGTCATTGCTGCTCTCTCTCTTCCACATGCCCAGGGAGGTAAGAGACCTCCTGGAACTCCCCATCTCCCCTGAGCATCCCCCACTCTGGGCTCCATCCTCTCTCCCTGCCAACAAGTGGGGAATCCTGGACTCTGAAGGGAAACTGTCCTCCAGCCTTTATACAGGGCTCAGCATGACCGGAGGAGTACAGTGGGGCTGGGAATCAGACACCTCGGGCTCCTTCCTCAACGGTGACTCCAGGCTTCATAAAATGACAGGTGGGTATGAGGCAGGGATGGAAGATTTCAGGTGGGAGTGGGAGGGTTGGGGCTCCAAGTCCCTAGCACAAACCCATTTCCAGGCAATAATGATAGGCTGACAACCTTCCTGCTCAGCTCTCCCTGTGTCATTAGTCCCCAGTGGAGCAGTGTCTCATTGGAAATCACACCTGGTGAAATGAGGCGAGATGCAAGCTTCTCTCTGGTTCTGCCCACCTGAGCTGAGTGGCCCTGGAATGGCAGTTTAGAGTACCTAGCTTGAGCCTGGGTGCATTAGCAACTTCACTGGGTTTTTTGTCTGTCCTATTATCAAGGGGGTGAAAGGTGGAGAAGAAGGAAGGCATCTCAAGCCACACATATATTTTGGAGGCAACAGTCTTATGCCAGGGAGAGGGGCTGTAGGGACAGAGCATAGGGAAAGGGGTACATGACCCTTTACAGCATCTACAAAAAGCAAGGGGCATAGTGGAAAGCCTGCAGGCTGTGGAGGGAGGAAGACCTGGGCTCAGATTGTAGCTTTTAGCTGTGTGATCTTGCACATACCATTCACCTCTTGGGACCTCTGTTTGTTCCTCTGAAAAATGAGAAGCTGATTCCTTAAGGCTCCTTCCAGCTCCAAATCCTACGATCCCATTGTCTGTGTGCTGTATTACAACCCACTTCGTTAATTAGCAGGTAGAATGTAAATTCGTTGAGAAAAGGGGATTCCCATGTTTCATTTTTGTAAGCTTTGCATCTGGTTCAGTGCCTTGCCCATAGAAGGTACTTCACAAACAGTTGTAGGATGGAATTGTTTGTTGAAGTATTTATGTAACACCTGTAAGTGGTGGGCTCTAAGAAGCATATAAGACATCGTATTTGCCCTCCATGACCTTACAGTCTAGTTGAGTAGATAACCCATCAAACATTCTAGTTGATCTTAAAGGGCTAAATTACTGTAGTACAGAAAGTAAGTGACATAGAATGGTTTCTTGAGGCAGCCTCAAGCATAGGAAACTTTCCTAACTGGGGAAAAATCCCTCCTCTGGCTTCTGGGCTATATTCCCACAAGTCCAGTCATCCAAGCCCAAACAGATAGGGACCAAACAACCAATAGTTAAAAGAGAACTTAGCGGTCATCTACCACCACTATCATTTTCTAGATAAGGAAACGGAGGCTAGAGTAGTAAACAGACTGACTTTAGGTCACAGAGGTAGAACCTGGCAGTTCTCAGGATCAGTTGGAAAGGGACTTTTTGTTTTCCTCAGTTGTTTTTTCAGTTGTGTCAGATTCTTTGTAGGTTTTGTGGGATTCATTTGGGGTTTTCTTGGCAAAGATGCGGCAAAGGCATGATTTGCTATTTCCTTCTCCAACTCATTTTACAGATGAGGAAAGAGAGACAAATTGGGTCAAGTGACTTGCCCAGGGTCACACAGTCAGTAAATTTCTGAGGAAAGGACTTTGGAGACTATCAATTCTAATCCCCCCATTTTGCAGATGAGAAAACTAAGGCACAGAAAGGTTCATTAATGTTCTGTTCACCAATGCACAGCTAAGTGTCTGAGTCAGAATTCAAACTCAGATCTTGCTAATTCCAAGTCCAGTGCTCCGTATGCTGTGTCATTTAGCTGGTCTGTTTTACTTTAAAGTTCCTGGGGAGAAAGCTGCCTGAGGTTCTTTCAGACACTCCCTGACAAGCTGTTCTCTACCTTCTAAACTCCAGCTTTCTTGAAGCCAGAGCTGGGTCTATCAGAACCCTGTGAACCAACAGGAATGGGTTAGATTCTCCTGGAGCCAGGCCTAGAGGGCCAAGTCAGCAGGGACTCCATTATGGGAACCAAATTCCCAAGAAGGAAAACAAAAAAGCCTGATTCAGGCCTGGGGAAAAATACCCTCCACCTCCCACCCTCCTTTTTTTGTTATTAAGTGTCTATTAATTGGTCACCTCGTTAGCAACCCATCTGCAGCTCAATTCCAAGCAGGGCTTGAGAGTTGGGTGAAGGGAAGGGGGGCACGGTCGGCAAGGCCAGCTTCGAAGGTTTCCATAATAAGGACGGAGCAATTATTGGCACTTTTGGAGCCAATTCCCGTTAGGAACATGCCAGGCCCAGCTTTGTCCTACGGAGAAGAGGAAAAGGTCACTGTGCTCGGCAGAAAGAAAAAAAATAAAAAAAACCTTTCACCAATAGAGTCTGCCCGAGGGAGTGCAGGCAAAGAAAAGGAGCCCTCCTCGGAGGTGAAAAACTAAAGAAAGAATGACATTTGGAAGTTCCTCAGAATGAGAAGGGGGAGGGGGGAATAATGAAATAAAAATTACAAGAGAGCCAATGCTCCAGCAAGGAGGGGATGGAGGGGAGGGATTCAACCCGAGGTCTGAGGACTCCAGGGGGTCCACGCTCAGCTCTCAAGCAACAGGCTGAGTGGGGGCTCATGCACCATTGCTCTGGGTGTGTTGGGGGGGTTGGCAGAGAAAGGGAGTGCAGGGGAGAGGGAATGTTACGTGTAGGTTGGGATGATGGAGATGCCCCAGGAGCACATGGGATGATGCTGGGGGTTCATAAGTTTGGTTACAGGTCATTAGTCCATAGGATGAGCTAGATAATTTCTTTTTTTATTATAAGCTAATCTATTTATTTTTAGTTTTAACATTCACTTCCATAAGTTTTAAATTTTCTCTCCCTTTCTCCCTTTCCCCCTTTCCAAGATGGCATGCAATCTGACATAGGCTTTACATATACGTTACTATTAAACATATTTTCACATTAGTTATGCTGTATAGAAGAATTAGAATGAATGAGAGGAATCATGAGAAACAAAACAAAACAAAAAAAGAAAATAGTCTGTTTCACTCTGCATTCAGACTCCATAGTTCTTTCTCTGGATGTGGACAGCATTGTGAGTCTTTTGGAATTGTCTTAGATCCTTGCATTACTAAGAAGGACTAAGTCTGTCAATGTCAGTCATTGCGCATTGCAACTATTTCTGTGAAAAGTGTTCTCCTGTTTACTCAGCATCAGTTCATGTTAGTCTTTCTAGGTTTTTCTGAAGTCCATCTGTTCATCATTTCTTATAGCACAATAATATTCCATTACATTCATATACCACAACTTGTTCAGCCATTCCCCAATGGATGGGCATCCTCTCAATTTCTAATTCTTGACCACCACAAAAAGAGCTACTATAAATATTTTTTGTACCTATGGGAGCCAGATAATTTTGATAGTGCAAACTACTTTGCATCTGGAGTTTGAGGACCTGGGTTTGAAGGTGAAGAAATTATTTCACCTGTACTTTACCTCATCAGCAAAATAAGGTGGTTGAACTAGAAGAACCCAAAGTCTCTTCTAGGTCTAGAACCTAGAACCTGGGATCCTATTATCTGAGTAGACAAGGGAATGATCTAAAACCAGGTGATGAGCCAGGAGAGTAACGACACAAAAAAGACTAGATAAGAGTATAGTCAGTGGGAGATCAGGATGGGGAAAGTGTGGGGAATGTATGGGTTCACAGAGGTAGGAGGAATTAAAAGCTTTCCTGTACAAGGTGCGCTGATAGTAATGAGGAGATGCTTACTGGGCCAGTGGGTGCTTGCCAAACAGCTTCAGTACTCATTCAGTCTGTCATCCCCAATCCTAAAGAAACTCCATCCTCTGAGGTTCCACTGGGGCAGTATCTTCAGCTCTATCTCCACCTAGCCTCTGGGTTAAGAGTCAGAGAGACATTTTAGGGACACACAGGGGTTCCCCTGGTCCCTCAAGGATGCCTGCTCTGCATCACCGGGGCTTTCATTTGAATACATTCCTCCACGGGGGACTGTGGGAGGGGTGGAGAAACAGGGCCCTGACAGGCAGTCTGCCATCATACTGAGGGCTTAGCAAGCTCTCGGCATTCTCAGGCTTCTGTTTGGAGCTTCCCCTGCCTCTCCCATGGTGACCCTCCTAATGAGGGTGGCAATTCTGTTTCACAGCATGAGCAGAGGAGAAAGGAAACCTAGGAAGAAAGAAAGAGGAGGGTTTTTTCCATCTTTCGACAATATGTCTTAGGAATACCACAGAAAGTCGATGGGAGGGGGAGCTCTTGAAAAGAGTAGATTATGGGGGCAGCTAGGTAGTGCAGTGGATAGAGCACCAGACCTGAAGTCAGGAGGACCTGAATCCAAATCTAGCTTCAGACACTAACTATGTGATCCTGGGCAAGTAGCTTAACCCTAATTGCCACCAAAAGAAAGAGTGGAGTGTGCCATAGTAACAGGATTAGAGTTCAAATCTAAATTCTGCTGCTTTTTACCTGTGTGAATTTAGGCAAATCACCCAATCATTCCAATATCCTCAGTTCCCTCATCCATAAAATAAGGGTATTAGATGAAGCCTCCACAAATGCACTTGGCATTATCCCATAGGGGTCTTTTTGTAAGGGAATGGAAAGTGGGAAGGAGTTCAGAGCTGTTGAGATTCTAGTAGGTAGACTCAGGTCACCACAACACTGGCCTGAGTTCTGGTCAATTCTCTCCTCTACCCAAACCCACAGAATTACCAGTGCTTGCTTTTTTTTCTCCATGTCTAGTCCTGGAAATCCTGCATAAATGAAATCTCTCTTGTTCTTTCCCCTCTGTGGGCCCCCTCCACACACCTCCTATCACCCATAGCATCGAGGATTCATTATTTAAACAGTCCATGCCTCTGAAGTCTTATTTATCCAACATCTTTCTGCAGCATATGTCAGAATTTACAGTAAGTGCATTCATCCCATAATAAACATTTGGCTTTGCTGGTCTGTGGATGGCAAGGCTAATTAGGGGGAGCGATTCCCTTGTTATCTAAAGAGGAGGTCAGGCACTGCAATTAGCATACTGGCACAGCTTTCATAACTGGGACTTTGAGGCTGGACCCTTTGGTGCCAGGTGGAAAGGGGAAGTTGGCTGGAGGAAAGGGGAGGCTTCCCTAGTGAGTTCTAGTACACCAGATGATCTCCAAGAAGGAAGAGTACTGTTTGGTTTCACAGGTTCCCAAATCCCCAGGCACACACTATTCTCCCTTTTCTTTCTCTTCCCACACTTCCCTTTGATATCCTCAACTATGCTTGCTGCATCCCTGTAACACTCTCTTCCACCAATCCACAGCCTCTTCTCTAGGTAATTCTATTTTCTGCCTTTAAGACCTACTATCATGGGAAACTGATCTAATCATCTTCCCCTCAGAAGTGGTTCTCCTACTCCTCTCAGTGGCTTCATGCTCCTTCTAGATCCTTGAACTAGAAACCGGGAATCACCTTGGACTATTTCTTCTCTCTCCTTCAATTTATTGTCTCGTGTTACTCTTCCTTCAATGTACTGCACAGATTCTCCCGTTTCTCTTCATTTCTAGTTTAGAAACTTATCATTGGATATCTGGATTAACAACTCAGTCTCTTAACTTATTATTCCTGTCTCCTCTCCTCCATCCTCTCTCCCCCCAACCCCTACGAGACTTTGATATTTCCAGTAAACTGTTATGGAAATATTACTTTCATCATCTCATCCCTGATCTGAAATCTATGAAGGTTCCCCATTTTTACACTCTGAGTTTAGCATTCAATGCCCTCTACAGTAATCTGATCACACTTACCTATTTAACTTCATCTCACATTATATTCTCAGCACTCACCTTCTACTCTAATCAAGTAGATTTAATCCTGTCTTACTGTTTCACACATACTATGGTCATTTTCATTTCCATGACTTTGCTCATAGCTTTCCCGTGCCTGAACTGTCCTTTAAGGACCATCTCTTGTTTCATCCATCACCCATGATGCCTTCTATGACTATCTTGGCCTACACTACTCTCATGTTATTTTCTATTGCTGTTCTACTTACAGTCAATCATTCAACTCAATTTAATTCAATTCCGTTCATCTCAGCTTGATAAACATTTATTAAGCACCTACAATAAGCACTGGGCTGGACGCAAAATGGACAGGACTTGGCAAAAAGTTAGATGTTAGATATCAGAGGGTGGAGAGAATCAAAGGGAATTTTGCATTTATGAGTCTGGGTAAGGGGGAGAGATCCACAATTTAGCATTTAGTAACACACTAATTATTCCACACTTAATTATTCTCTAATTATTTCTTGTGTTTTAGCCTTCTTTGCATCAGAGGGTAGATTAGAATGGCAGTTTCTGACATAGTTGAGTGCTGGTCTTAGAGTGATGAAGAACTTCATTGAAATCTCACCTCTGATATGTAGTAGCTGTATGACCATGGGAAAGGGAATTAGCTTTTGGAATTTTGTAAAATCTGTAAAATGGAAATAATACTAGTATAGTATTTAATAGTATATATATATATATATATATATATATATATATATATAATATTACTATAGTATTATATGTAGATATTATACATAATATTATAGTATAGTATCATTATATAATATATATTATATTTTATACATATATGCCATATATGCTATATAGTATCGTATAGTATAGTATAGTCCCTTAGAGAGTTGCTGTGAGGTTACACAGTCTTCTCTGCTCTCTTTGCTTATTTGCAGAATGGATTCTCCTTTCCATTAGGATCATAGATTTAAACTGGAAGGGACTTCAGAAGTCATTGAGATCAACTTCTTCATTTATATGTGAATAAACTGAAGCCCAGAGACGTTAAGTGACTTGCCTGGGATCACATAGCTAAATAAGTATCTAAGGCAGGATTCAAACCCAAGACCATTGAGATCTCCTGTAATGTATTCCTTCCTCCTGTCCAATCTAACCCAATCCAACCCAATCCAGTGCAATAAGCACAATGGAGATAATATATGTAAAGTGTTTTGCAAACTTTAAAACTATATAATGAATATATATATAAAACTTATAATTAAAACTATTTAAATGGAGTAAAAATTCCCAAGCCCATTTTTCCCCCAGTTTCCACAAAGTTAATGCACTTTTCCCTTCTTCCCCAAACTATATTAAAAGATGTGTATTTGAGGCTGACACTTAACCCCCAGTTCTTTGTCTCTTTTCTTTTTTCTGTCATATATGATAGTAACTACTCTTCCTCTCTTCCATCCATAAGTAAAAAAAAATACAATACATATATATATATATATATATATGTGATATATATAATAAAAATAAGTAAAAAAAACCCAATCAATAAACATTTATATTTGTTAGGCTTTATAAGGAACCATTCCACTTCTACTAGATTGGCTTAGGCCAGAGGAAATGGATTGTAATTAAATTATAGATAAGTTATTGTTTTAAATTAATACTATTTAAAAGGAGACAATGTCACAAGGAGGAGAGCCTGGGCAAATGATTCTCAGGGGGAGATATAAAGGTACAAGTTGGGAGACTGGAATCCTCAAGGTGATGCTAGAGGGCAGGGATGTGAAGAAAAGTGAAAGGACTTTTAGAGAAGGAGATAATAGTCTGGAAGAGAACTCATAATAGGCTAATCAAAATCCAAGGGGCTGGAGTAATCCACCCAAGAGAAACATATTAAAAGCATGGATGGAGGAACTCAGCCATGAAAGGCTAGAACAAACTGTGTGTAACAAGAGAAGCTAACTCAGGAAATTTCTATGGGCAGCATCCAGGAGACACTGATGAGTTGAGGCTCAACTGGCCACAAGGACAGTCATGTTGACCTGAAGCCAAACAGAAGAGAACTCTGCTTTTTCAGAGACAAAGGGAGATGAGAGAAATAGCTCCACCTCTGACAAGGGGCGGCAGTCAGGTGAAGGGAGGCTCGGACGACATGAGAAATCATCCTCCCTGGGAGGAGGGAAATGGTGAGAGGCTGAACCTGATCAAAATGTGTTAGCCATCACATTACCTGAGTAACATGAGACGTGTATGTCTACCCAATGTAAAGTTCATGCAGTTCTTACCCAAGATTCCCTCTCCTTGGAATGAAAATAGCTGTGCATTTTAGAAAGCTGACAAATCATGTGTTATACTGAAATGGACACTGTGGGAAGGGGAACAGCAAATTAAGGGAAGAAATAATATCACCTTTCAAGGAGAAACCATCCATGCTCCCTCCCTCCATTTTTTGGGTAGTGGCAGCAAAAACTTACCCAGACAACTGGGGACCTTTTGGGGCAGTGGGCTTTATGTGTACAGTTTCTTTATATACACTGGTGCTTTTTCCTTGAAGTCTTCTCTGATTTGTCCAGTTAGAAGTGAAGTTTCTCTTCTTGGAATTCACATAGAACTTGGTGGCTCTCCAGACTACGTCTTTTGTATTAGAACAATTTGTGTACCTTTCTTAAAGTCTCTGGTAGTTTGTAAACTCCTCAAGGGCAGGACAAGGATTCATTTGCCTTTGAATCTCCCTCAGCATCTAGCATAGGGTCTGTTGCATGGTGGGTATTCAATCAACCAATCAATAAACATTTAGTATTATTAACATCTAACTTAATTGCTCCACAAAAGTCCCATTCTGATGCATCATTTTGGTACAGAGGTGAGCCCGGGATCACAAAGATTATGCCAGTAGCATTATGAGCTCTTTCAAACTTATTGGAAAGATTTCAGATATAGTCCCCAAAGCACAATGTCTCTGCTTGTCAAAGAGAAACTTAACCTAAGACAGTGAAACTCATTACCAGGAGGTCGGTTACTAGATGAAAAATTCTTTGTCCACAGCAACGCATGGATGAAGGAAACAAAAATTCAAAGTAACTTTTGGTCCTGTGAAACCCTTTCTCCTTCAGCATTCATGGTGGTAGAAGGGTAGAAAAGAAGGCAAAGTATATTAAGAATCACACAGTCTTTAGGCTCGCTATAATCACCAGCCACTCTTGGTACAACAAATGTGAACTCTTCGTTGAATGATTAATTAGTCAACCTATTACTGGAGAAACTGGGCCACAGAACCAGAAGTTGTAGCTCATAGAAGGATGGCTCATCATAAAGGTAACTATAGAATTGTTTGCAGAGGGTGACAAGATGGAGAAGTTCTGTGAAGAACTTAATATATGCAAAAGTGGGCTTAGGGGAGGTCAGTGAAAAATATGTTGGAAAACATAACAAGGTCAAGAATGGAAGAACCCACAGGTCTGTAAACTACACAGAAGCTTCATTCCTATCGCATATATTTTTTTATTAATTTATTTGTTTTCAGTTTTCTACAATCACTTCCATATATCTTAGATTTTTCCCCCCTTCCCACCCCTCCTCATTCCCTCCCTGAGATGGTGTGCAATCTTATATAGGTTCTACACATACATTCTTATTAAATACATTTTCACTTTAATCATGTTGCATAGAAGAATTAAAATGAATGGGAGAAACCATGAAAACAAAACAAAATACAACACAAGAGAAAATGGACTGCTTCATTCTTTGATCCAATTCCATAGTTCTTATTATGAAGTGCAAAATGGATAATTTTGATTACATTAAATTGAAAAGTTTTTACACAAACCCAATGCAACCAAGATTAGGAGGAAAGCAGAAAACTGGGAAAGAATTTTTTCAACTAGTTTCTAGGATAAAGACCTCATTTCTAACATATATAGAGAACTGAGCCAAATTTATAATAATACAAGTCATTCCCCAATTGATAAATGGTCAAAGGATATGAACAGGCAGTTTTCAGAGGAAGAAATTAGAGCTATCTATAGTCATTTGAAAAAAATGCTCTAAATCACTATTGATTAGAGAGATGCAAATTAAAACATCTCTAAGGTATCACATCACACCTATCAGATTGGTTAACATGACAAAACAGAAAGATGATACATGTTAGAGAAGATGTGGGAGAGTTGGAACACTAATTCATTGTTGGTGGAGCTGTGAGCTGATTCAACAGTTCTGGCGGGCAATTTGGAACTATGCCCAAAGGGCCACAAAAAGGTACATACCCTCTGACACATATACTTTCTTCAAAAAGAAACATAGAACACGGAAAGCCCTAAATAACATTACATACAACTGATTGTGTATTAACAGACAGGAAATTACTGGTTATCAACATAGGAGTATGCTGTGCACGGAGAGACTATGAATTTATTAAGGCAAAGGCAAATTAAAAGAACAAAAATGAAATGAATATCTAGCCCACAATTCAAGCAGCTTCAGCTTGACCTAGTTAAGCATGGTATTATGTCAAAAGAAGAAAGAAATGGATAAAGGAAAAGACCTCTACACAGATTATCATAACGTCCTTTGGAAGTTTAACTGAGGGAATGGAATTGTCCCAATAAGGAGGAAAACCACCTGAACCAGCAAACACCTGATCTTCTTATCAAGTAGAGACACAATAGTCAAGGCAACATCATTTTATGATCAGCAAAATTCTATGGAGTAGGTACTATGACCAACTTTGATAGACTTAGTTCTTCTCAGCAATGCAAGGTTCTAAGACAACTCCAAAAGGCTCATAATGGAAAATCCCATCCATATCCAGAGAAAGAACTACAGAGTCTGAATGCAGAATGTAGATCGAATCATACTATTTGCTTTCTCTCTTTTTTCTTTTGTTTTGTTTATTCTTTCTCGTGGTTCATCCTACTGGTTCTAATTCTTCTTTACAGTATGACTAATGTGGAAATATGTTTAATATGAATGTATATCTAGAGCCTATATTAGATTACATGCCATCTTAAGGAGGGGGGAGGGGAAGGAGATGAAAAAAATTAAAACTTTGTGGAACAGAATGTTGAAAACTAAAAATAAATAAATTTTGAAAAAAATTCTGTGGAGTAGGATAAGAAAGCTATCACCTCATAGAAATGAGAAGCAATTGATGGGGAAAATGAGCTTATAGAAACCTGGGTGTGAATGAGCAAATTAATATAGGCAATCCTGAAAGGATAAAATTGGAAGGCAAAAAATAGTGAAAAATTGGAAAGAGTTTTCAGGATTTCTGTAATTATCTTCTCTATAAATGACAGTACAACCATTACATTTTGATGCTAAAGTTATAGTTCCTGATGTGTTGGACAGGCAAATAAAAGTATAGAAACATACACATTTGCTTTCTGGGGGAGGTAGGACAAAGATCAATAGTTCAACAATGTAGCATTGTAGCTATTTGGGGATGAGAGAAGGAAATTCCATCATGCCCTTTTGGCCTTGGTCCTAAGGTGATTTGCTTGGGTCTAGACTAGAAACCAGAGGAATGATAGAAATTGAAAGGAATCTTTTCACCACAATTTCACTAAGCTCATTTATCGTTTTATTCAGTGGAGTTCCTGTGATGACTTGTAGGGGCCTAAGTAAGTACCCAAGGGTATGAAACGAGATAAAAGAATTTTTCAGGCCATAACTAAAACATGAGAGCACCTGAGTAGTGGCAGGGGAGAATCAACCCAAAAGACTGACTTAAATGCCTCAAGGTTTCTTTAGCTAGCTGACTAGGTGCAGCTGGATGAGGATCAGGAATCACAAAATGGTTGAAATTGCTCTTCAAGGTTATGTTCTGAAAGAGATGAAATCCCTAATAAATATAGCTCAATGGAGAGAAGAAAAGGGAAGGTCATTTGAGAAGGGAGCCTAAAGTCCTATGATATTATCAGAGAATATCAGTAGCTCTGTGGGACACAAATAGCAGCAATGGAGGGGAATTGTAAAAGGGAGATAAGTTGTCCTGAATCTGCCCTGTGAGTTCTCTGGCCTTGAATGTTCCTTGTATGTATCCTCATCTCTTATTGGTAGTATGATAATCGATGGGAGAGTTTCCTCATGTTGGGAGAGTCTTTTCTGTCACTTTTTTAAAAAGCTATTTAATTAAATGCCTTTTACTTGGAATTAGTTTGTCTTCTGGTTGGCCTGCAAAAAGAAACATATTGGGTAGGAATTCATGATCTACAGTTTTAAGTGTTTGCTTCCCCTTCTCAAAAAATCTTGAATTTGAGGTAGCTTTCAGTGGGCTTATATGTGGAGGGGGGCCATAATGTTACAAAAACAAAGATGAAAGAACAATTGTACAAATTCAGTTCAATTCAATAAACATTTACTAAGTGCATATTAGTTATTAGATGTGAGGGGATCCAAGTGAAAGAGTTCCTTCCCTCAGAGAGTTTATACTCTAATTGGGGAAGGCAACACACAAAAAGAAGCTGGAAAGTGGTGAGGGGAAGAAGAGAAAGAAAGTGGGATGGTGATGAGAAAACACCAGGGAATAGGGGAGACATTTTGCAGATGGAAAGGCCAAAGGCTGTCCTTTGTAAAGGAAAACTTTGGGAAGAGTTTAATTAGCCACCCTCCAGTCTTCCAGTCAGAGGAGAGAGGAGTCTGAGGGGAGCTGGAAAAGTATTGAATATCTAAGGCTGACTTAGCAGCCTATTAACCAAATAAACACAGAGGAGGTTGTTGCTTGAGACAATACTATTCTGAGGACATGTCATTGGATGAATAGTCTGTAGAGCTTTCATACCAGTACATGTATCTTGAACAGATGCTTCACATGGACAGTGAACTTGACTCAGAATTGATAGGAGTGGGTCAGAATGCATTTGGGTAATTTCATAGCTCCTTGAAACAAAATCCCATCTCCTTATTGTTTTTTTTAAACATGGATATTCTTCTAGTGATGTTGTCTAGCTATGAATCATGAACTCTCACAATCTCCATGGAATCAAAATCACAGGTGGTCCAAAAAGTCAATGAAAATAGTAAAGAACTTACTTCCAATAACTTACTGTATATAAATGGTAGAATAAGCCACATCATAGGAGCGAAAGAGGAGTTGGGCTAGTTATGCAATGAAAATTAGGGATAAAAAATGGACAGTATAAGGGCTTTATTTGTCATTTCTTAATGTTAAAAGAGCTAAATTAAAATTTTAATTTTAATATTACATTAACATTCTTTAAAAAGACATAATTTTAAGATAAAATAAAAGTAAAGTAAAAAATAAAGGCTTAGAGGAAAGACGTCAGGATTATGGTTAGACTTATGTAAGAGAATATATGGGAGACAAGGAGGTCAAATAAAGATAAAAAAATTCAATATATACCAAAATATTCAAAGGAGTACTTATGGTGATAGCAAAGCAATTGGGGGAAAATTTCCATGTCCATAGATTGGAGAAAGATTAAACAAATTGTGACACATGTATGTAATGAAATGTTACTGGACAATAAGGAATTACGACTATGAAGAATTCAGAGAAACACGGGAAAAAAAACTTATGGATTGATGCAGAATGAAGTAAAAACAAACAGGAAACCAATAGATGCAATCATTGTAACAATGTAAATGGAAAGAAAAAATGAAAATGTACACCGCCTAATTACAAAGATCATGCTTGACTGTGGAGAGGAGTTCAGAAAATTCATTCCTCTGACTTTACTGCAGAGTCTCCTTACAGTCTTTCAAATATCATTGACAGTTGGTAAACAATTAATTACATCCTCCAGTTTTCTGTTCCTGAGAATGGAGGTCCTCTGGGATTTGGTTATCTGAACTCAAGTCCAGTTACTTGCTTTCCTATTATCTCTCTACTTATCTTAGGTATCATCTACCTAATAGCCATATTTCTTCTATGCTTTATAGTACAAAAGAAATACTCCTTTTCCAAGAAAACAGAAATATAATAAGAACCAAGCAGTTTCGTTTTGACTGTTAATCAATTGTCTTCATCCCATCCACCTCAAGCAGGGTTTTTTCCTTTATTTGACCTTCCTTTTCTCTCAGTAGAATTCTAAAGTTTCATTATCCTGAACTTTTCTCAGCAGTGTTAGCTCATTCTGAATTTCTGCACTCCTGACACTCTTTTTGCAGGAGTTTTGTATTCGGGGGTTCCATTACTGCCCTACATCTCTGTATTTCTCTCTCTCTCTCTCTCTCTCTCTCTCTGTCTGTCTCAGTCCCTCTCTTTCTCTCCTCTCTCTCCCCCACTTCTTTCTCCCCCTTTCTTAATTGATATTTTCATCCGTATCCATATCAGTCCTCCTTAGACAATTTCAACATTTTTATTACATCGTAATTGTTCCTCTTTTTGTCTTCATAATTTCATTCTTAGATATTTCCCATTCCTTGGGGTGACTATGTCTCTAGAATTTTAGTCCTTATGATCATAAAGCTTTCTTCTGAACCATTGAAATTTAATCTCTCTAAAACTAAGGTGTATATAAAACTATAATCTGATTATTCTCTTTTCTATCAGAAATTCTAAGATGGAATATTAGCTTTCTCACAAGATTGTCATTATTTCCAACCCAGAAACAGTTTCCTCATTGTGAGGAGACTCAGTGACCTAACTATTCTGGAGAAACTGGGTGAATCAGATCCAGAGTAAAGGTTCCCTCATTGGTTCTTTCACTTGTTGAAGGATGAAATTATCATTAAGGTAAGCCAACAAATTATTAAGCACTTTAATTCTGGTAGATATATTGGAGCTTTAGTAGATGTCTAGATGATTAAATTTTTCCAACATTATTATATTGTATCTTTATACTAGACTCGTGATCTGTTTCCCAAACATACCTATTCCCACTGGATACTCTGATAATATAATATAATAATCTGTGTCTGAATATCTTCATCCAAATGCCTTCAATCATCCTCATCCTCTTTGGTTACTGGATTTGTAGCATGACTATATCTTCCTAACATGCAAAGCTTCAGATATGGGCTCTGACAATATCCAAGTATGTTTTCTGATGATGTACCTACCTAACTACAGAGATACATTACCAATGGAGTTTCTCTCAAGTGATGAACAATTTTGTCTATGGTAACCCATAAAACACAGGAAAATGTCAAAAATGGTCCTGTTCATCCCCTTTCTGCTTCTGCAGTGACAGTGTCAGAATGGTGAGAAAGTGGATAGAGCATGATAAGAATTGATGGATTTTAGGCTATTTTTGTATACTTTAAATTAAATGTCATTGCCATAAATGTGATATCCTAGTTAATTGGTCAGTGAGTAGATATTTTGCTGGTGAAGCTGAATCAAATCAACCTTAGCATTTTGGCTATGAAGAAAACTGGAATAAAGAAGGTGGTTGCAGCTGAATGGAAAGCTGGCTCACAAATATTCTGTGGAAAGCCAAAGAAAAGAATTGGCAGAATAGGTTTCATTTGGGGTATACCCCAAAGCATCAATAAACATTGTTTTTATAGGATATTTGGACATCAAGTATTGCAAAGCATTTGGAAAAAGATGACAATGAAAGTAATTGAAGTTTATTCACTAGCATGGGTTGTTGAGACTGAAATAGTAGAGAAATTCCATGAAGAAACTGATAAGACCCTTCAAATGAAACCAAAATATACTGTGATACTGGATAGCTTTAATGAAAAGGTGGAAAAAAGGGTGATGCTGGTGAGAAATATATGGGAAAGTGTGGTTTAAGAAAATGGAATGAGAGGGCTCCCAAACTTTCTCCTCTATATCATGGCTACTTTCTTCAAGATAAAAATTGATAGGAAATGGAGATTATAAACATCCAACAAAACCATAAAGAACAAGAGAATATATTTTGACATACAGGACAAGATATCTTATTTATATGGCAGTTACCTGTGAACCAGATAGATGTGTATAGGTAGAACACTGACTTGCCAGAGCTAAAGTCAAACCTGGTGGGAAAAAGAAAGAATAACAATGAGGAAAGGACAGGGAATACAACTGAAAAAACCTGACCTGAACCATGATGCTGTACTAATAATTGAAAAAATGAGCAGGAAATGGATGAAAGACATGACATTGACACCAAGTATAATAATTTTATCCAAAATAAAGGTCTTGTATTCAAGCTAGATAAGGAAGAGATTAAAACTTATAAGAAGAGCTATTCCTCAAAATGATAAACTTTCAAAGGATATGAACAGACTTTTCTAAGGAAAAAATATAAGCTATCCATAGCCATATGAAAAAAATCTTCGAATCACTAATAAGTAGAGAGACACAAATTAAAGCAGTTCTAAGATTTTATCTCACCTCTTAAGACTGACGAAGCTGAAAATAATAGAAAATCATATGTTGGGGAACTTACATATAGGAAAACAACATCCAATGAAATCCATATCATAGCTACCTACTAATAAATGCATCGTTTGTGGTACTCTGAATTGACCCATTTATTCTAGATAGCAATCTGGGAGTATGTCCAAAGAGTTACTAAATTATACAGAATGAGAAGTAACAGGCAGAATGTTTTACTGGGACTCTCATGTGGTCAGGAGGAATCAAAGAAGGCCTGCAGAACATAGATGAACTTTCTGGGGCAAACTTAAAGGAAGTCATGGAGAAAAGTCACACAAGAATGGCAGGCATAGATAGCTTACCTATGCTGTGGGAGGGAACTTTTGAATCAACGCAGCAAAGATCCATTTGAATATTTGACTGTTTATAATGGCACTTGTCTCTCTTCTCGTAGTTTTACTTCTGAATAACATCCAGGGTCATGTTCCAGTTATGGATTTTATACTAATAACTGTCCACGATATCTATGAAATCAAATTTGGTCACCTTGTTTGCTACCCATAATTGATGCATTTATTAATAGGTAGCTATGATATGGTTTTCATTGTTACCTTCCTTCTTGGATTTTGTCTCCTGTGAATTTCTGAGTATCTCTATTAGCATACTTCTTCATATATCTTATGGTCAGTTGTTTTTTTTCCTCCTTCCTTTCTGTATAAGATTAAACTTGTAAAACCCCTGGTAAATACATTTTTACCAGTCCATGTTAAGTATTCTCTTTTCCTGAACAAAAGTCTGTCCTTTCAGTATTTAGTATTTCTCAGACAGCATCTTCTTAAGTCACTATTCTCTTACTAAATTTGCCTTTCCTTTCCGAAGTTTTTGCTTTTTTTTTGATCAATGATTAAAATAAACATCCATTACTCCAAGGATTTCAATCTCTTGCTCAAGAATTTCTAATCTTTGGGAATGCTAGATTTCTTATGGCAACATCATTTGTCTCTACTCAAATCATCATAAATGGATCTATGGTCTGGTAAGACTTGGGAGACTGTCATGATCTGCGATGACAGCAGACCTTTCTGTGGCCCCTTCCCCTCCAAAAGCCTCAGTCTCTTTTAATAGGGAGTCACCATCCATTACTACTTGCTTAACCATCCTATGGTCCTTCTTAGATGAATTCTCACCAGCCATTCATAATCACCAGTCCTTTGGGGACAAGCCACTGTGCTCCATTCTGAGAGTTCAGCTCTCTTCTCTTTTAGGAAGACCATCATATTTCTTTGTTGTTGTTGCTCATTTGTTTTCGTTATGTTGATTCTTTGTGATCCATTTGGTGTTTTCTTATAGTTTGCCATTTTTTTCTCCAGCTCATTTATAAATGAGGAAACTGAGACAAACAGGGTTAAGTGACTTGTCCAAAGTCACAGCTAATAAATGTCTAAGCCAAATTTGAACTCAGGAAAATGAGTCTGGTACTCTATCCACCTAGCTGCCTTAATAGTGATAGAGCATTGCAGTGATTTTGAAGTTCTTCTGGATAACATTTTGGTACCTATAGGACAAAGACACTACAGTTTGGACATTATATAACAGGCAGAGAGGAAGACTATGCCTAGTTTACACTGTAAGTTCTTCCAGATAAGGATAATTTTGTGGTAAAAGGAGGCATACTAATATAACTGTATTCTATGTGCTTATATTAATAATCTGTCTCTGTTTCTCTCTCTCTTTCTCGGTCTGTCTCTGTCTCTCTGTCTCTATTTCTCTGTGTCTCAATCTCTGTGTCTGTCTCTCTCTCTCTCTGCCTTTCTTTCTTTCTCCTCTTCCTTCCCCTCAAGAGGCTATAGTCATCAATTTGCTAGTTAACAGAAAGACCTTGTATAACACAACCAAGGTGAAGACAGCAAGGTATTCAGTGGAGATTCCAAGTTGAGAGGTGATGGGGAGATAG
Organism: Potorous gilbertii; assembly: GCA_028658325.1. Taxonomy (NCBI): domain Eukaryota; kingdom Metazoa; phylum Chordata; class Mammalia; order Diprotodontia; family Potoroidae; genus Potorous; species Potorous gilbertii. The sequence continues at coordinate 109,320,430 of CM053771.1, forward strand.
CTAATAGCCATTTCTGGGAAAAGATCAAGATGGCTCCCATATACTATGATAAATGTCACCAGGCCCTCTGTGTGTGGTGAGAGTATATTCTACCACCTGTGACTGTGATATTGGGGCAACAAATGGTGTAACTCTACTCTGCCAAAGGCTTCTAGGAGTATCTATTCCCTGAGGAAATGTAAAAGTATGAATTTAGCCATTAATAGGATAGTGACTTCTGCTACTAGGCATGGAGATGGCTGACCTTTTCCCCTGAACAGTGAACTACAGTTTGGAGGTTTATTCCTATGCCTTTTTAATTGCAATTTCTCAGAGGAAAGGTATTCTAGACTATAATTGGAGTGTATTTCCTTTTGTGTCATGTGAAGGGGAAGGAGATAAAAATCTAAATGGAAAATGAAGCACAAGCTATATTTTTTTTTGTATTTTCCTGAGTCCTGGAAAAGTACCAAATCATATTTGTAATGAATTTATTATCATATGCAGATGATCTTTTTACAATGCAAGCCCTTCCTAGACCAAGTCTAGAGGGAGCTGGGCCAAGGCAGGGGAAGTAATAGGTACTTCTTAGGATATTTCTAAACTACCTACAGATACAACATTAGCCCCTTTTCAGTGAAAAGCACCTAACTTATATTTTGGTTTAAGATTAACCTCTATTTTCCCACCCCCTTTAAATGTAGCAGGAGGTGCAGTGAGTAGATTATTGGGCCTGTAGTCAGAAAGACTTGACCTTGAATTTAGTCTCAGAATCTTCCTAGGTGATAGTCCTGCGCAAGTCACATAACCTTTGTCTGACTCAGTTTCCTCAACTGTAAAATGGGGATTAATAATAGCACTGACCTCACAGGGTTGATATATAGATCAAATGAGATAATATTTGTAAAAAGCACTTAGCACCATTCCTGGCACATAGTAGGTGCTATCTATTTATTCCTTTCCCCTTCCCTTCCTCTACCTTATTATCTTCTACATGTAAAAGTATTTTCATTTCATGAATGTTTAAGAAGAAATCTAGTCAAAAGTACCAAAATCCCTTGGCAGGGCATCATCCCTCAAAAAATAACCTATTAGGTCTAACAGACGTGCTCATGCAGCTCAGTGCCAGAGTAAAATGGAAAGGGGAATAAAAAGGAATTTCTCCCTTCATCTCCAGGCACAGAAAATGGTGATTCTCAGGAAAAGCACATGACAAGTTGCCTGTGTTTGTCCAGGTGGCCCAAGAGGAGAGTTTATGGGCTTCTTTATTCCTTTATCTTTTCTTCTCTGAGCACCAGAGGTTTGAATTCCTGAGAGTGGTTTTCCCATAGAGACTGGATTTCCCAACCGATGAAGAGTTACTGAGTTGGACAATTGGACACTGACTTCTTTGAAGGAGAATATTTCCTCAATAGCATGACTACTAGGGACGATGGTCCTCAATAGATGATTACCTTGCTGCTAAGACCATGTCATGACCAGAAGGTCTGTGCATGTGTGTATGTGTCCATGTTTGCACACAAAAGATTTACACCACGCCAATCTTATCATTGTAATGAGTTATTTGGATTGTTCAGGACTAAGGTGAATGGGGATGGCTCGCCAGAAGTCTCTCAAATCTGTTCTAAGAGAACCTAATGAGTTATTTAAATACTTTTTTATTTGTTCATAGGCTCCTATGAATATTTTACATATCATGTATCTTCTGTGATGAGTGAACCAAAATCTATCTATCTTGTATAGTTATATTGAAAAACTAAGTCAGAGTAGGGACACTAATCCTAGGTTGACCACATATGACAGTAGTAAGAGAGTATTTGGGGGGAAAAATCAGTGGCATGAATGCTGAGAAAGAACAGTTGAGATTAAGAGATGCGGGACAACATTGAGACCTGCAGCTAGTCCTTGGTCTTTGATCTCTACCCTTTTGTCAAGGTGGAAAGTGTGTCATGGGTATCTTTGTTGGTCAAGGGGAATGACTTGGTCTGCAATGTAGCCAAAATAAAAAATGGGATAATCTGTGTTCTAAGTTCAGGCAAATACTGCCTATCAGAGTTGTATGCATTTATAATTTTCATCCCTTGAAAATTTGTGTGTGTGTGAAATAAGATGTGAATTCTGTCTATAAATCACATACATTCACAATTGATCTATATTTGGAGGAGTTGCTGGCATTCCTATATTTTTATAGTAGATACATGATGCATTCTCTTAAAAAGAGTGGGATTAAGCTTATATTTGAAAGAAAGCATCAGGAATAGCAGGGCCACAGAACCAGTGACAATATTGCCAACATAGCATCTGATGTCCGTCATGAGTTGGGGCAATTTTAAGGTAATTAAGGGTCACAAGTCTTTTGCATGCCATCTATCTTGCGTTAAAGTAGAGAAGAACTTCATAACTGCCACTCACTTATAGTTATTCTCAGTATACCATGCAAAACCTTCTACTCCTTGAGGTGAGAGCCCTGTCAGAATGATACCAAATCCTTGCTCCATTAGAAGCTTCTACCATGGAGCCATCCCATTCTTCTTCAAGAGCACTTAACAATCTGAATTAACAATATTCCAGACAGGGAGTCCATTCAAATGCTTCCAGTGACTAAAAGATGATAAGCCTCTTTCTGTGGGGAATGACTGAATGAGTTGTGGTATATATGAAATACTATTATACTATAAGAAATGATGAGGATAGTTTCAGAAAAACCTGAGAAAACTTATATGAACTGATGCAAAGTAAAATGAGAAGAACCAGGAGAATATTGTACATAGTAGCAGCAATAGCATGATGAACAACTGTGATTGACTTGGATATTCTTAGCAAGACAATTCCAGCAGACTTATGATGAAAAATACTACTTACTTCCAGAGAGACAACTAATGAACTCTCAGTGCAAATGGACGCATAATTTTTTTCATTTTCCTTATATTTCTTGCTTTTTTTGCAACATTGCTAATAATGAAATATATTTTGCCTGATTTCACATGTATAATTGATATTGTATTTCTTGTCTTCTCAATGTGTGGGGAATAGGGCAGAAAGAGGGAGAAAAATTTGAAACCAAAACATTTTTTTAAATGAATGTTTAAAATAAATAAATAATGAATTAGAAAAATACTGAAAAAAAAAAGATGATGAGCCTGTCTCTCAAGGTCAGTGGGCCGCAAGCAAAAGACAAAACAATTGTACTTGATAATGCAGGAAAACAGATAACTTTAAGGTGTAGATAATTCAAAAGCTGTTTCCCTTGAGAAATGCCTCCCAAGGTAGCTTATTCAATTGTTGGACAGGTCCAATTGTTATAAAGCTCTTCCTTATATCTACCTTTCTGTAATCTCCACTGTACCCCAGGAGGGAAATGAGAAGATAGTGTGAAATATCTAGACCTGCTTGATAAAAGAAATGCCAATTAAGTTAACTTATAAATAAAGATAGATCTCAATTATTCCATGCATAGATTATTCCCTTGGTATACTTTTACAGTTCTTGCTATCTCCATTTCCTCCATCCAAACCACTTTTCATCATACTGTTGGAATAATCTTTTTGTGTGTGGTTCTGGTGATGTCATTCTTCTAGGAAGAAATAAAGACTGGTTGCTCCCTATTACCTAAATGAAGTTTAGACTTCTTTGTTTACCACTCAGAACCCTCCACAACTTGGTGCTTCTTTGCTTTTCAAGTTTTCTCTCTGCCCCTTAAACATGCATTCAGGTCTCCATGCCTTTAACTGTGAAGCAAAGGAGTAAATCCCTTTGCCTACAATGCTCTACCTTCCTTTTACACTTGGTTATTTTAGTTCTTGAACTGCTACTCCTCCTTTAAAGCTCAGCTCAAATGTTAACTCCTCCAGGAGGCCTCTTCTGGTCCCTCAAGTTAGTAGTGACCCCCCCTTTCATATTTTACATACTTTTTAAAGAATTCTCTAATGCACTTATCATATAACATTTTGTTATGGCTGTCTGGCTCTTGTCTTATTCATTGCTAGATGTAAACATCTTTGCTAACCTGGGATCATATTTCATCTCAATTAAAAAATCTATCTAGCACCAAACACAGGGCTCTGAAGTCAGTCAGTCTGTCAGTCAACAAACTTTTATTACATGCCTTCTATGTGCCAGCATTATGCCAAGCACCATGGATACACAGAATGGTAAAAAAAAAAGTCCCTGTCCTCAAGGATCTGACATCTAATAGGACACAGTAGATTCTAATGGTGACACACTCTGCACACAGTAGATACTTTATAAGTGTGCGTGGATTGATTGGATAGTTTCCAGAAAATTTAAAATTCCAGTTTGCCTGACTTCCCCTTCCTTTCCCTGACACATTCCTGAATCACCTCTCTCCTTTTACCTAGTGCTGTGTGGTTAGGGAAGGCACACTTCAATCGAACCTGGTAAAAAAAAGTAGGTAAATACCTACTATGTGCCAGGCATTGTGTTAAACACTGGAGATACAATTAATAAAGACAGTTCCTGTCCTTAAGGAGCTTGTAATCTGCTGGGAGAGACAATACACAAAATGAGGCAAGAAAGCAGTGTATGTGTGTGGGGTGGGGAACCAGGGAGTAGCCAGCATGGGTGCATCTTGTTATATGGAAGAAGCTGATGCCAGGGTGGTCTGCCAGCTCCCCCCACCTCCTGGCTGCTCTTCAGAAGCCAAGTCCAAGCAGTACCTGTTTGGTACTGAGAGATTTCCTTCACCTCTCATTAAAGAGGAAGAACAAAAATGAAGGAAGAAAGAGGACAATAAGCAGATGGAGAAGTGGAGTGAGCCAAAAAATTCCGTTTCTGCCCTCTAAGAGGAGGCACTGAGAGAGTTTAGACTCCTCCAGTCTTTTAGGCTGAGGGGAGAGAAGCCTGGTGGGGCAGGGGCATCAGTCAAACTTAGGGTTAGCAGCATGAAGATGAGGTTAGAGCTGAGGAGCTTAACCTGGGAGGGGTATCATGGTGTGAGGAGGTGAAACCAGACAGAGCTACCAGTGTAGAAAGGAAGGGGAAAAGCTTAGTGTAATAGTGTAAGATGAACCAAAGATGAGGTATAACATGGTGGAGAAAAAGCCTGAGCTCAGGTTCCAGCTTTGACACTTACCAGTTATGTCCTTGGCAAGCACTTTAAACTCTCACTCGGCAGCCCTAGGCAGTTCTCTGAAGCTGAAAAAGTACAGTGTATTTGCTGATCTGTATTTCTCACCAGGAATTTCCTACATCAATAAAATAATATTCCTGGCCAAAAGAGAAACTTAATCTGGAAGGCAAATTGACCAGAAATGAGAATTCATGTACTCCAGTTCCCAAGACAAACAGAAAACGGGTTTTGGACTATGACTGTCTGGGTTTTCCTTTGCTGCTACACTCCATTAGAATGGATGAACTAGTTTTGTCTATTGCTGTCGTCCCATTCACCTTGAGTGACAGGCATGTCAACTCAGGTGTATGTGGACCCTACCATGAAAGGTTTCAGGCATAGGTCTGGTGTTGAGCTGGTGATCTGATGGCCAAGGATCAGCCTAAGTAAGTGTGAACAGATGAAATATTAGACCACCAGGAAGAATTGTTATCGATGCACTGTCCACTGAGGCATGAAGGGGGGCAATTTGTGCTAGTGGAGAGAGTAGCTATGCAAGGAATCACATATCTTTTTAAAGTGTAGATAAAATATAGGAATTTCATTGGTTTGGGTGGGGTGGAAGGTGAAGAGAGGGAAATGAAGAGGAAGAAATAGGCTGGTAGAATATGGCAGAAATGCTTAGATAGTGGCAGTCATTTGAAAGGCATCATTCAAATCCAAGATAATTTTGGATAATTTTGGAAGTGGTTCCTATTAACAAAGAACTGAGGACACCATCCTTGGTGTCTTTGCCTCTAGTCATGGCTTCCCCTCCTCTCTCTTCAAGGAGGCTGCAGGAACCACTTCAGACAAACTAGCTGAGGTCTCCTGGCATTCACAAAGGGACTGTGGAGTTCAGACCCAGAGAGAGGGGCCTTTGATATATGGAAGCTGTTGTCTCTGAACTGAGCTTTGCTCATAGGTGTAAAACATAAAGGGCATTAGAGATCTTAGTTAATCAGTCTGGTCTCCCTCCTCTCCTCTCCTCTCCTTCTTTCTTGTTCTTCCTCTTTAATGAAAGGTGAAGGAAATCTCTCTCAGGGGATGTACAGGTACTGCTTGGGCTTGGCTTCTGAAGAGCAGCTGGGAAGTGGGGGAAGCTGACAGACCACCCTGGTACCAGCTTCCTTCAACCACTTGGTGTCTCACAGAATCATGGGAGCTTAGAGTTTAGAGGGATCACATAGATCAACCCTCTCCATAAGCATGAATCATTCACACTGTTAGAGAGTAAGCTTTGGAGAACAGGTGACAAAAAATCCTGAAGTCTACCCTAGAGCCATCACTAGCCATTTCTGTGCCTTTGGGCATTAAGGAAAAAAAGTGATAGTGGAAGGCATATAGGATGAGGCTGGGGAGGAGCTTGCTTGAGGTATAGCCATGGGGCCTGGGGGAGAAGAGTAGCAATCTGGTAGCTTCTTATTTGAACTAATCATTCTGGCTAATTAGATGCTAAGCTCATTTGTTTCTATGCTACTCACAAAATGAGAGTTGGGAAGGACCTTAAAGGCCATCTAATCCAACCCCTTCATTTTACAGATGAGGAAACTGAGGCAGAAGAAATGGCAGTAACTCATCCAAGATCACGCAGGGAGTAGTTAGCAGAATTGAGATTTGAATTCAGGTCCTTTGACCCCAAAGGAAAGCTAGGTAGTGCAGTGGTTACAGCACTGGACTTGGAATCAGGAAAACTCATGCTCTTGAGTTCAAATAGTGCCTTAGTTACTTGCTGTGTGACCCTGGGCAAGTCATTTAATCACTTTTGCCTCAGCTTCCTCATCTGTAAAATGAGCTGGAGAAGGAAATAGCAAACCATTATAATATGTCTTCCCAGAAAACCCCAAACAGGATTAGAAAGAGTCAGATTTGACTGAAATGACTGAACACATCCCCTCTAACTCCAACTCATGCTCTTTCCCTTATGTTTTATGCTTTGAGGGCTTAGAAGTAGGACTTCCTCAACCTAATTGCAGATAACTGATCCTTAGGAAAAGCAACAGGTGAGATGTTTCTGCATGTGCCATAAAGCATTGTCTAGGTGTGTGTCAGGGTTTGCAAAGCATATAGATTAGTATTCAGAGTCCTAAAGGGGGTTAGGGTGGGAGAATGAAGCCAGGAGAAGAGGAAAGAAAGCAAAGCCATGTAGAGCTATGGTTTTCAAAATGTAACCCAAAGGCAACCTCTGAGGGGCCTTCAGGTGATCCTCAGTCTCCTCGAACATGCAGGTCACAAGTCAAGAAGGCTAAGTATATTTTCCACTACAGGTCTGAGATTCCTTTCAAAAGTTCCAAAATGAACATCTGAAAACACAGTGGTAGCAAAACAAAATTTATATTTCCCTAGGCAAGTGTAGTTCCATATACTCCTGTATGTGTGTGTGTGTGCATGCGTGAGCGTGTGTATGCGTGAGCATGTGTGTGTGTGTGTGTGTGTGTGTGTGTATGGGGTTCTCAGTTTGACAGACCGGAGACAAAGCAATCCCTGTCTCTGTCTAAACAATCAAGTCAATTTAAATGGCAAAACCTGGGCACCAAGAAGGATCTGACATAAGGAAAGAGAAGGAGTCAGACAGGAATGGACGGTCATTAAAAGAAAAGAGAAATCCAGAGACAAAGAGTTGATTCCTAAGAACAATTCTGAATCAGGCAAAGCTTATCTTCAAGGTTTCTGCCAATGCTTCCTTCTGCTCCCCTTCTCATGCTACCTTAAGTCTCTTCTGTAGGGAGGAAATGATCTGATAAACTCATTCATATGAAATTGTTAGTGACTTTATTCTGCTCAAAAGAGAAGATAATTGGAAAAGACACTGTTTAATACAAAGGAACATGTTTCTAATAATGGAATGTTAAGGATTGTGCCACTGAATGGAAGTTATTTTTGAATATGGAGCCTTCCCAGACTGCCACAAGTCAGACTGGCAACCTGCTATGCCAACTGACTAGGGGAAACTCCAAGGGCTGATCCTACTTCCATCTCTGCTGTTGTCCACCATCCAAGGAAAGAAAACTTTTAGACACAATTTCAATTTTTCCTTCCGCAAGGCTTCCTGTTGGGCCATATCAAGTCAGTTCCAGAGTAGGTATAGATACGTGATATGCAAAGATCAAAAAGTATTAGGACAAAAGAACTGAACTTGGAATCAGAGGACCTGAATTTGAAGATGAGGTCTGCTACTTCCTAACTGGGTGACTGGTGAATAATTTAGGCTCTCAACTTCAGTTTCTTATTTTGTACTAACTGGATAAACATGCTTATGCTATCTGTCTCAAAGGGTTGTTGTGAGGATCAAATGTATGTGAAAATGATATAAATGAGTTAGTCAATAAACATTTATTTAGTACCAAATACATGCCAAGCACTACAGTAAAAGTTAAAAAAAAGGTAAAAGGCAGTTTATGCCCTTGAGGTGCCCACCATCTAATGAAGAGTCAAACTATGTACAAACAAATTATGTATAGGATAAATAGGAAATAATCAAGAGGGGAAAGGCACTAGAATCTGAGATCAAGACAAAGCTTCCTGTAAAAGACTGGATTTTAGCTTGCACTTGAAAGGAAGTCAGGGAAGCCATGAAGTAAAGGCTAAAGACAGAATTCCGTTCATGAGATCCAGCCAGTGAACATGCCTCTGGTCAGAAGATAGAGTGCCTTGTCCACCTGTCAGGAAGAGCAAGGAGGTCAGGGACCACTGGATCAAAGAGTACGTGGAGGGTGTAAGGTGTAAGAAGACTAAAAAGTTAGGGAAGGGAGAGCTAGCTTATAAAGGACTTTGAATGCTAAACACAGCATTTTATATTTGATCCTGAAGGTGATAAGGTGCCACTGGAGTATATTAAGAAGGGAGGTGATATGGTTGGATCTACCATTGGATTAGGAAGATTACTTTGATAGTTGAGTGAAGGTGGACTGGAGCAGAGAGATTTATGTCAGAGAAACTAACCGTCAGGATAATAGTTCAGCCATGAGGTGATAAAGGGTTTACCAGGGTGGCAGCTCTGTAAAGGGCGTATGGGAGAGATGCTATAAAGGTAATCTATATCTATATTTATTATCTATCTATTATTATTATTTTGAAAAATGTTTTTATTTGGTCATTCTTATCTTTTTAAGAGTCCAGATAGAAATGATTCTGGGACAAGTAACTATCTTGTTATTCTTTTATATTTAGTGTTCTGTAAATTAGTGCTTGCATGGATAAAATAACTGTTTTCATAATTGAATTAAAGTATTAGAATGTAAGTTCATTTTATTCTAGGCTGTTAAAAATAATATTTTTTAAATTAAATTATTTTACTTATTTTTAGTGTTCTACAATCACTTTCATATATTTTAGATTTTTTTCCCCTCCCTCCCAATCATTACCCCCTTCCTCCCCACTCCCTCTCTGAGACAACGTAAAATCTTATATAGGTTCTACACATACATTTTTATTAAATACATTTTCACCTAAGTCATATTGCACATAAGAATTAAAAGGAATGGAAGAAACCATGAAACAAAACAAAACAAAACACAATTAAAGAAAATGATCTGTTTCATTCTGTGATCCAATTCCATAGTTTTTTTCTCTGAATGTGGAAGGCATTTTGCCTTGAGTCTATTGGGATTTTTTTAAGTCCTTGCATTGCAATAAAGTGCTAAGTCTACTAGAAAAATTCCTCGAACACTGTGGTTGTAGCTGTGTACAAAATTCTCCTGGTTCTGCTCCTTTCACTCAGAATCAGTTCATATAAGCCTTCCCAGGCCTCTCTGTTGTCTCTCTGTTCATCATTTCTTATAGCACAATACCATTCCATTACATTCATATACCACAACTTGTTCAGCCAATTCTCAACTGATGGGCCTCCCCTTGATTTCCAGTTTTGGGTCACCACAAAGAGAGCTGCCATAATATTTTTGTGCATGTGGGACCTTTTTCCATTTCTATGACCTCTTTAGAATAGAATCCCAGAAGCAGTATTACTGGATTCATGGGGATACATATTTTTGGAGCTCAAAAAGGACTTTGAAAATCAAGTAAGAGAGATGGAGGAAAAATTGAGAAGACAAATAAGAGCAATGCAAGAAAATCATGAAAAATGAGTCAACAGCTTGCTAAAAGAGACCAAAAAAATTGTTGAAGAAAATAACAACATTAAAAATAAGCTAATTCGATTGGCAAAAGAGGTCCAAAAAGCCAATGAGGAGAAGAAAGCTTTAAAAAGCAGAATTAACCAATTAACCAAATGGAAAAAGAGGTTCAAAAGCTCACTGGAGAAAATAGTTCTTTAAAAATTAGAATAGAACAGATGGAAGCTAATGATTTTATGAGAAACCAAGGAATTACAAAAAAAAAATCAAAAGAATGAAAAAATGGAAGATAACATGAAATATCTCATTGGAAAAACAACTGACCTGGAAAATAGACCCAGGAGAGACAATTTAAAAATTATGGGACTACTTGAAAGTCATGATCAAAAAAGAAGCTAGACATCATCTTTCATGAAATTATCAAGGAAAACTGCCCTGATATTCTAGAACCAGAGGGCAAAATAAATATTTTATTTATTTATTATATTTATTTTTTATATTTTTTAATAAATTTATTTATTTGACTTTTTACATTCATTTTCACAAGATTTTGGGTTCCAAAATTTTCACCCCATTTGTCCCCTCCCCTCACCCCAATACACCAAGCATTCTAATTTCCCCTATCACCCATCTGCCCTCTCTTCTTTCATCTCTCCCTTCCCTTACCCCATCTTCTCTTTTGTCCTGTAGGGCCAGATAGCTTTCTATTCCCCATTACCTGTATTTCTTATTTCCTAGTAGCAAGAACAATACTCAACAGTTGTTCCTAAAACTTTGAGTTC